>CM021107.1:302734135-303073133 GCA_007115665.2 Sequoiadendron giganteum
TTTAAATAGTTTATTCTATGTTAGCCATTTTTCATGTTTAAAAATCTTGAAAGATGTTTTCCCTTTAAAAATGTTTGAAATTGAAATGATGATTATTCTCTGATTTTTTGAATTTAACTAAAAGGTGAATGAAATTTTTATAAATTGTAAGAAATTTTTGGTTAAACTTAACCATAACTCACACACAAGGCACACATTTGAAAATATAGAAAATACTAGTAAAAATGAGTACTTCTAACGCAAGAGTAGAAGATGAGTTCAAATATTGCAATTCACAAGCCATACCAATCAATATGGTAGTGATAGACACTCATATGGGATGTTCTTCTGATGTTGAAATCCACACTTGAGTACGACAAGAAAATGCTTCTCAATGTATTTGAAATGTTATAGAAAGGGTTATTCTCAACAACAGGGTTTCTACCAACAATAGAGGCCCCTGAATTGGTCACACAATGTATGAATTATTATATCCCTGACAAAAGAGTTGTTGAGAAGGAAGGAAGAATTTATGTTGATCTCACACCAAAAGGAATTGTATACACATTTGGGATTCCTACTTTCACTCAGATGTACAATATTGATATAAAGGCGAAAGCCAAGAAATATCAAAATGTTGAAGTTCACAATAGAGAAATTATGAGTACCCAATGGTGCCATGAGCCAATTACACCACAAGCCAAAGTACTTCAAAGGTCTATATTCAACCAAGAAATTCAAGACATTATTACTCTTCTAAGCAGAATGGTTGGTTTAAGAGATGCCAGTAGATTTGAACCCTGGATATCTATGATAATATCCATATTGATGGAAAGTCCAACGCAGATGCACTGGGGAAATTTTATTAGTGACAGATTATGCGAACAGATAAAGGCATTTCCCAAAACCAGGTGTTTTTATTTGTCCTCATATGTGATTTATTCCTGCACCATGAGGGCAAGCAAACAAGGGTTGAAAAGGGTTGGTACTCTGGGAAGGGAGGTTGAAAATAGTTTGATATATGCTCATTTACCCCAGATCACTATCCATGGGTATAAAGAGAATTAAAAGAGAGTTAATGATGTGTTCTCCATGAAGCTGTTCAGAACGATGGAAGGTGATAAAGCCAAAAGATTGTCCTTGGAAGTATAAAGTGTTATTAGACCAATGGGAGGATAGTATATTCAGTTCCCCACATACTCCTACATTAGGATGAAAGGCTTTGATGGACATCCATTTATGTTTCCCAGGTACCCAACAGATAAAATTATTTTATTAAAATTGGTGAGATAGTTGAGGTCGTCTCAATCCCTTTATAACAAAGCCCACAAGAAGGCCTCTTTCATATTTCCTATAGTATTAGGGAATTACAAATGAAATGCAATAAGGTTGTCTAACTTGTGTGAGGAAGAATTGAAAACATATAATTTTGAGTTTTTTCCACTTCAAAGAATATACTATGATCCCAAAGGGAATATTTCCAAGACTATTGTTGGTTATCATGCTCATGTCCAACACTTAGAAGATTATTGGATTGATTGTGAAGATGAGAATAGAGTAAGGTTGAGAAAATATGAAAGATTGTCTTTAGAATCTACTTGGATTCTAATGTTTCATGATATTCCAGATCAGCTAGAAAAAGATGATGGAGAAGTGTTGAATAAATCCTATAATGAAAATAGGTGTATGAGAACCTATTCCAGACCCAGATTATGAGGGTGAATAAATGATGTCAATTGATGAGTTCTCTGCACTAGTTTTGTTACATACTCAGCACTGGATAAATTATTTTTGTAAAGCTTTGAGAGAAAGAGGAATTGAACCCATGTTCTCAAAAGATAAGAATAGAAAACAAAGAAATGAAACTGCATTTGAGAGTGGGGAACTTGCTAAAAAGAAAAGGAGAACTAGTAAAGTGGTTTCTGGTATTAGAATTGAAGAGAAAACCCCTCAGGTTTCAAAACCATAGGTTTCAATGAAACCATCTGATAAACAGAGGGATGCAAAACCAAATAAAGGTAAATCAAAAGTAAGAACTAAAGGTCATCCTCCTCTACATACCAAGAAATAAGATGGTTATTGAACAAGAAATAAGAGTAACAGAAAATGTTGGCACACAAAAAAGGTCTGCATCTCAGAGAGCTGCAACATTATTTAATTCTCCTCCCTCTGTTAACATGGCTAATGTAAAACAAGCATTGGGAGGAACTCCTATGGCCTTGGATGAGATTTTTGAGACAAATGAGGCCAAAATTAAAGAACAAATGGATAAATGGGGTGCCATGTGGGAGAAAGTGAAAGAAAAGACATCCAAAGATAAACCCATGGTACAACCAATGGTGAGATAAGTCCCTAAGTTAGGGTTTTCCCCTATAAATATTGAAGAAGAAGAATTCATACAAGGAACACTCGCTTCAGAAGTGGAGAATCCTGATATCCTTGAGATGGAAGAACAGGAGACTGCAAAATAGGATCCTATTGATGAAATAGTTGTTGAAGATACTTTTGATTCCCAACCCTCACTTGGGAATGTGCTAAATTATAATGAACAATCACAGGTCTTTGGAAAATTGGAAGAATATTTGACTGAAACTGAAGTTGACAAAGAAACTACACAGATTTAGGATGAAGAAGTTGAAAATGAAGAGAACCCTAGTGTAGCAGAGAATGAAGAAGGTAATTCCCAAGAAACTAATGTTGAACATTTGGATAGATAGGAGAATATAAGTCTCCAAATAGAGGAGATAGTGCCAAATCTTAGCAATCTCAACTCTATGCTAGAAATTTTTGAAGAAGTTCCCATTTCAGAGGAAATAACAGATACAGTTGAAGAAATATTAGAAGAAATTCTTGAAACTAGTGGACATCAAAAAAAAAAGAAAGCTACAGAGGTAGAGCTAGATAATAATACACCTGATTGGTTGATCAAGGAATTGGCTTCCCCAATGGAAGTATAAATATTGCCTCTGGACCTTAACAGTTTTGTACATGAAATAGATACTCCAAAGCCTAAGCACAGAGCTAAAGAAAAACATGTCATACAAAGGAATGTAGATGGTGACAGAACTATACATATAGCTACTCCAATAGCTAACAAAGACAGACATGAAATAACACCTAAGGAGTATAAGTTAACAAGTATTAATCTTTGACACTCATCCTGGAAGCAAGAGTTGGATGAGATAAAAGTGAATTTGGATGCCACTATTGCTAGAGTACAAAAATACAAAAAATAAGAAAAGAGAATTGAAAGAACGGGTTGCTACCTTAGAAAATTTTATAAAATCTCTAACCCTATCCGGTCAAGCACAAAAAGAACTACCCCAACATCCAGTATTAATGTCACAAGAGTATGTGGATGCAATTGCAGCGGTTCACCATAAAATGAAAATATTTGAAGAATGGATTGAGTACTAGGTAAAACAGGGAAAATAATTCATCATAAATGTAATAAGCAAATATAAGGAAGCATACCGTTGGTCTGAAAAGTACAAAATATTTGAAAGTGAATGCAGGGTTCTGATGAGTCTAGTTTATGGTCTAATTATTGATAGAGTTTGTTATCAATTTTTTGCAGTTATCATAGACTTTGATGCTTGGATGTTGACCTTTTTATGATATTTCCTTAAAACCATAAACTTTGGACATGAACTTATTTTCATAAGTTTTAATGATATTGACATGTTATATGAACTATCTATGTTAATTTTGCATGTGATTAATGAATGTCACTTTGAGATAGTTACATTTTTGCAGTTGTTATGCATACTAATACTATCATGCATATATAATTAGAGGTTTTCAGTTAGGGAAGATTCTATCAGCTGGACATTCGCCATACTTGTTAACAAGGTGGTAACTTAATGGAGGGAAGACTCTCGATGACAATAAGTTCCTCATTTAAATCGAAGTAGTATCCACCTTGTAATGGTCTTAATTATTGTAATGCTCATTAGAATGAAGTAGACAACCTCAAAAATATCCTTGCTTCAGTCCTTCCTAAGTTCTATGGACTTCTCATATAAGATCCTGATACATTTTTGTTCGAGTTTGATATAATTTGCAGGAGTTATGACTATACCATGGATGCCCATAGGCTTAAGTTATTCCCTTCCACCTTGAAAGTAGCTGCATTAAGATGGTTCATGAGCTTAGGCAAAGATACTGTGGAGACTTGGGAGGACATGAAGACAAAGTTCCTTGAGAAATACAAGGAGTATTGTAGGGGTAGTGACATGAGACAAGGTGACATTTTTAGGATGCATCAAAAGGAGGATGAGAGCCTGAAAGATTATATTTCAAGGTTTTTGTTTTGTTTACAGAAATATCCACACCATACACTCAATGAAGAATCATAGAAGATGATTTCTTAAGAGGAATTAATGGCAGTTGCAAATATGCCTTGGACCTGATGGGAGGAGGAGACATCACCCAAGTTCCTTTGCAGGACATCAAGAAGATATGTCAAAACTATTCTAGGGAAAATTCAAAAAAGGGGAGAGCTTACTAATCTTCCATGGGTAAGTCACCTACCAGTGGAGTTTGAAGGATGGAGATTACTCACTTACTAGAAGACTTCAAGAAAGACATCATAAACAATCTAGCTACTCATCTAGATACACTTCAGGCCAAGAAGAAACAAGAGGAGGCAGAGGCAATGTTGGCAAAATATTGCCCTCATTGTAGACAAAAGAAGAAGGATTGCAAATGCAAGATGATAGATAATATTGACAGCAAGCAGATGACACCTGAGTTCAATTCAATCCAAGGTGAAGAAGATAAAGTCTATTTAGTTGCACAAAGGAGGCCATGGGCCCCAAGACAAGGCATGCCACCAGATTCACTATCTTTTGTTGGGTCATATTTCAAATATTATTCATCTGGTAGCCAATGGAAACCCCCATATCCATCCACTTATGGAGGATATCCACCACAGCCTTGGAATAACCCCCCAAATTCCTGGCCTAACCACCAAAACTATCCACCTCAGTGGCAACAACCTCAGGGGAATTGGCAGCAGTTTCAAGGAAATTGGCAACCACCTCTAGGAAATTGGCAACAAACATCTCAATGGAGGGGAGGACAACAATGGCCAAACCAGACAACCAATTACATGTAGCCACCTTCTCAACCTCAGCAACCTGCTATAATGCCTCCTCCTACTACTTCAAATTAAAATGCACCTAAACCTACTCAGCTACTAGACCAACCCACACCTAACCCAAATAATAAACCACAACAACAACATGTATACTTTGTTGATCCAAATAAATTCCCTGCATATGTTGTGAGTGTAAGTAACATCCTCTTGTGTTCAGGAACTACTTTTCCAGGTCCTTCCCCACCTATCATCACTGAGCTTCCTGAGGAGGAAGAAGAGCCTCTGAATATCCCCATTCAACCAAGTGTACATAAAAATATTGAACCAGTCCCATTCAAGCAGACTGAACCTGAACGACCATTTCCCTAAAGGTTGGCAATTGTGAAACAAAAGAAAGAAAGGGAGGACACAAATTTTGACATTCTAAATCACTTGAATCATATATGTGTCCAAATACCTCTATTTTAGGCCATAAAAGATGTTCCCATATATGGCAAGGTAATCAAGGAAGCATGCCTTAAGAATCCAGGTAGGAAGAAGAAAGACCCCACTACAGTTCATATGGTGGGACATTTGGCTAACATCATGCTTGAGAAAGTGACTATCCCCAAATATAATGACCCAGGGAGTCCTGTGATAGGAGTTGTTATAAATGGGATCCAGATAAAGAATGCTCTGATTGATTTGGAAGCAACAATAAATGTAATGACTAAGGACATCCTGCGGCAACTAAATGTTGCAAGCATGAGACCTACTCCTACTTTCCTACAACTTGCTAATATTTCTACTATTAAGCCTGATGGGATATTAGAGGATCTCGAGGTAACTGTAGACTCTTGGGAGTACCCAACATATTTTATGATTCTTTCTCCTAAGGCCACACTAGGCGGGTACCCCATTATTCTTGGAAGGCCATGGTTAGCAACAATAGATGCCTATATTGGATGTTGGACAGGAGACATGACCATTTCTACTAGAGAGAGCACCAAAAATCTTATTCTCTACCCTCCTACTCAGCCCTCCCATGATAAGAATGATCCTGTATGGCCACATGTTGGTGAAGAGGCAAAGAAAATTAATTATGTGGCACAGCTTATGATGTTCAGAAAAATTCCTTTCATGTAGCTTCAAGATGAAGATGAAGTATTGTCTAAAATAATTCAAAACCATTATGAGATAGAGGAAGCATCATCCTCTCATGCATCTAATTTTTCTGAAACAATGAAGACACTCCTACCCGCTCTTCCTGTAGTCGCTTGTCCTACAACCACTCATCCTGCAATTGCTCTTCATGCAAACGCTCTTCCTTCAGTCACTCTTCCTATAGATTCTCTTCCTACAATCAAATTTCCTGAAGCAAAAGGTATTTCTCATACATTTCTGCCATATGAACTCAAGGTACCAAGCATTAGTGAAGCAACTATGGTAGAGTTAACTACATAAGTGCAGGTGTTAGAAGAAAAATATCTAAATGTTAACAACAAACTGAGTGAAGTACAACAGTTTTCATTGGAAAACTTACTGAGGGCCCACCAGTGTGCATTTGTGTGGGATTATCATGATATGAAGGGATTGGAACCTGAGCTTTGTACTCATAGGATATATATAAGAAATGACTGTACACCAGTGAGGCAGCCACAAAGAAGAATTAACCCTCCATTGAGAGAAATACTAAAAGGGGAACTACAAAAATTGCTAGATACAAGATTTATCTACCCCATCTCAGATAGCTAGTGGGTGTCCCCATTGGTGATTGTGCCTAAAAAAATAGGGCAGTGGTGAGTTTGTGTTGATTATAGGGAACTTAATGCTGCCACCAAAAAGAACCATTTTCTCTTACCTTTCATAGATCAAGTTTTGGACTCACTTGTAGGAAAGCAATACTTTTCTTTCCTAGATGGATTTAGCGGTTATAACCATATCCAAATTGCACCAGAGGACCAGGATAAGACCACCTTTACTTTTCCATGGGGGACCTATGCCTACTTAGTACTTCCATTTTTCTTATGCAATGCACCTGTAGCTTTTTAGAGGGTAGTCATTAGCATATTTTCAGATATCTCTCTTGATTGCATGCAAATCTATATGGATGACTTCACTACTTATGGTGTTGATTTCAAGGAAGCATTAGAAAAACTCAAGAGAGTTCTACAGATATTTTAAGACCATAATCTATCTTTAAATAGTGAAAAGTGCTTCATGATGATACAAGAAGGTGTAGTTCTTGGCCACTACATCTCTCACAAAGGAATTCAAGTAGACCCTGCAAAGATTGAGGTGATCACCAATATTCCTATCCCTACAAAGAAAAAAGATGTTAGGAGTTTCTTAGGATATGTAGGTTATTATAAGAGGTTCATCAAAGACTTCAAAAAAATGGAAACACCATTGTATAATCTCCTAACTAAAGATGTTGAATTCCAATTGATAGAAGATTGTGACAAGGCATTTTCTGATTTGAAAATGGCTTTAACTCATGCTATTGTACTCAAGGGTCCTAATTGGGAGCTTCCTTTTCACATCCATATAGATGCATCAGAATATACCATAGGAGCAGTCTTAGGATAGAAAGAAGGAGCTATTGAAAATGTTATTTATTTTGTCAGCAAAAATCTATAGAGAGTTGAATTCAACTATACAGTGATAGAAAAATAAATGTTGGTAGTGATCTATGCCCTAAACAAATTCAGGCACTACATAACAAGCTACCAGATCTTTGTGCACACCGATCATGTAGTCATTAGATACCTTATGAATAAACCCCTAATCTCAGGTAGGCTGGCAAGATGGTTATTGCTGATGCAAGAATTTGACATGACCATTATGGATAAACCAAGGAAGGCCAATGTTGTTGCAGATTTTCTTTCAAGACTGACTACATCAGAGGACAATAAAGTTGTAGATGACTCCTTCCCGGATGAGTATCTATTTTCCATCAGTGTCTAGACACCATGGTATGCTAACATAGCTAATTACCTAGTCACAAGGAGAGTTCCTCCTCACATCTCTCCAAAAGAGAAGAGTGTGTTCATTGAAAAATCTTTTCCTTTCTCATGGATTGTTGGATGCTTGTTTTACACTAGACCAGGCCATTTCATGAGGATATGTGTGAGGGAAGATGAGACATATGACATTTTGCATGCATGTCACAATGAATCCTGTGGAGGGAATTTTGCAGCCAAGAGGACAACAATGAAGATTTTGAACACAGGATATTACTGGCCCACACTCCACAAGGATGTAGGAATATATACAAGGAAGTGTGACAAATGCTAGAGGATGGGTCGTCCAACCAAAACTGATGAGATGCCACTTTACCCCAGGTAGTAATCACTCAATTTGATAAGAGGGGATTGGAATTTATAGGACCCATTGATCCTCCATCAAAAGGTAAATCTTATATCTTGGTATGCACTGATTATGTAACCAAGTGGGTAGAAGTTAAGGCCATGAAACATGCAAGAGACAATAAGGTTGCAAAATTTGATATGGGGTTCCAAGAGAGATAGTGACTGATCAAGGGGATCAATTCACCTCAATCCTTGTTACAACACTAGTCAATGAGTACAACATTAGGCACAGGAAGTCTACTCCTTATCACCCTCAGGCCAATGGCCAAGTTGAGGTGACCAACAAAGAAATTGAAGCCATTTTGACCAAAACAGTGGCTATCTGTAGAAAGGATTGGGCAAGAAAACTACCAAAAGTTGTTTGGGCTTACAAGACTACATGGAAGATAACTACAAGATTCACTCCATTTGAGTTGTCATATGGAAAGACAACTATGATTCCCACTGAATTTGAGCATAAGACTCTTAGGACTGTAGTGGACTTGGGGATGGATATCTTTGAGGCACAAAGGATAGAATCATGCAGCTAAATGCTTTGGATGAGATGAGGAAGGAATCTTTGCATCAAACAGAGGTAGTGCAGAATTAGAGATTAAAATGGCATGAAAATTTTATCAAAGATAAGAAATTCCAGCCGGGTGACTGGGCATGGCTCTATGACTCAAGGTATCAAGACAATGCAAGAAAATTGTAGACAAGGTGGCTAGGACCGTATGAGGTTGCTGAAGTTTTTCCCAATGGAGTTGTTCACCTCACTACCATTGACCCTGTTAGATTTAAGTTGTTGGTCAATGGTCATCACCTTAGGTTGTACCACAAGCCAACTTCCAAGGAGGAGTTCCTGCATCAATTCACCGAGCATGCAACACCCAAAATTCCTACAGCCAAAGGAAGTGGACCTAGTGTCCCTCCTTTTGGCTAGCTAAGGTATGTAACTTGTCATAATAAAGACTTCCATTTTGTGGGGGTCTACTTATTCACCCATCTACCCATCCATTACACCTTTCTCTCTCTTCCACCTCGTCGCCATCATTTCATTTCACTTCATTCCATTTTACCTCATTCTACTCCAGTTTCATTAATTGCTCAACTAATTTCTTGAAAAGTGATCGATACTTTCTCCATAATATTTGGAATAAATCTTCCACAAATTTAGGTACATGCACATCAATTTCTATATCTTAATTGTCTTTTAGTGCATTCATTTAATTGTTGTAAATTAATATGTGTATTTGCCATAACATGTAATTATTCTCTGCCCTTGTCAAATCGTCATTCCACCTTGCATGTGAGGACACATGTGAAAATTTAGGTTGGGGGGGGAATTGCAAATACCATATCCGCATGTTTGTTTGTATTGGTTCACATCAGCAAAATTTAGGTTATTGAGTCAATTTGAATTCTGAGTGAGATTACAACTTGTATGTGTGAAACGACGTCAACCACCGCAATTTTCCTTAATCATAGTCTACGTTTATCACTCCTTTACTATCTTGATTTTCTCTTGTAATACTCTTAAGCCAAAAGGTAAAATTCATTTGATATGAGCATTGAAAATTTGGTAGCATTGCAGGAAGGAGAAGTTTGGATTTTAGACGAAGACTGTAGGAAGGAAAAACTTTGCAGAGCAATTTTTTGATTGCACACAATGGGAGGTGGGTTAATTCAAAATGAACCCACAGTTCATGATGTATTACTACAGGATGCACCTTACCTGGCCAAGTTTAGAAACTGTGAATGGATAGACTATTTCTTGAAGCTAAATGGTTTTGATGAAGACGTCACATTGGAATTTTCCCAAATATTTTCTGAAGGAAAGGCCATGGTAAAGAGGTTGGAGGTCATGGCCTCTGAGGAAAGGATTGCAAAAGTTATAAGGTTGCCTACTGACAGTGAAAGTTAGCTTGTTACCAAAGACGCCAGATTGGCTAGGGCCAAATTTATAGAACTTGGTGACCCTCTATAGAGTGTGGACAAACAAGGAGCGAAGAGAATTTCTTTGCTTGAGCCATGGAAGCAAGTAGCTATTTATGTTGTGAAGTATATTACCTATGAAGGTTTTTAGTCGAATCTACATTTTGTGCATTTAAAACTCCTGAACCACATGAGGAATGAGAGAAGAATGAATGTGCCAAATGTGCTATACCACCTTCTTTCAATCATGACGGTTGAGACCCAGAAAGGTAGGGACAAATCCATTTCCCACCATTGTCTAATCAAATCATTAGTTGAAAATTCTCTACATGATGTGTATGACATATCTTGGGAAGAATTCTTGAATATTGATCAAATTAAACCAGAGCATTTATGACCTATGGTTTTGCCTCAATCTCCTAGGGTTAGTAAGAGGGTGAGCAATGTTCGAGCTGCTCCTAGAGCCTCAACTTTTGGTGTGAGCCCTAGTGTAAACCCTCCTACAACCAATAAAACCATAGAGATTAGTTCTTCTAAGGCTAAACATTCAGAAAAAGGAAGTTCCTCTCAAGATTCTGATGATGATGTCCCTCTTGGCACCCTAATGAGAACTAGGGCATAGAATAAGATGGTAGAAATAAGAAAAGGAAAAGTTAAAAACCAAATGGTAGAAAAAGAAGTGTCAAGATCTAAGAAATGAAAGGCTGACACTATTTTTCTTGTAGCAAAAGAAAAGCAAAGAAATCCTCCTATAAAATCAAGACCAGTTGGGCTAGCCTTTGGTGTATCTCCCGAGGGAAGCTCTAAACCTAGAGAAACATCATAGGAGGATACAGAGGTTCGAATGGAGCAGGAGAATGTTGAGGAAAAGAACATGTTTGAGGAAGAAACAAGCATAACACTGGCAGATCTTATTAACATCACATAACAAGTTGAAATCCAAGGGCATGAGGAAAATCAAGAGCTCCTGTAGCAAGAGCAGAAGCTAGAGCTCCTATAGCAAGAACAAAAGCAAGAGTTCTTGCAGCATTATCAAGAACTTGAGGCCCTGCAGCTAGAATTGGGAGAACAGTCAACACCCCTGCAGTCATAATTGGTTGAGCAAATAGAAGCCCTACAACTAGTACTCTATGAAGAACAAGTAAAAGTGCTAATAAATTTTTTTGTAGGAATACATGAGCCCTTTGATTCTTCAATGCACAAGGTAGCCATGAACTTATGGAAATAAGTGTAGAGGAGGGAAGAAGAATGGAATGCAGAGAAATGCGGGCTAAAGAGGGAAATTAAAAAGAGAGATGAAGAGATTGAGGATAAGAATGAAGAAATTGCTACTTTAAAGAAAAAGGTGGATGACATGGCAGCTTTAGTACCTTAGATATTAGAGTGTAGGGCTCCTCTAAGGGTCTATGCTCTGTATTTGAAGGAGAATCATCTTTCTTTTAAGCTAGCAAGGATTGTTTCAGGTTTGAATCCTTCCATTGAGACGCCTATTGAATTTTTCAATGCTTTTCAGATTGCTCCTCCTAAAATGAAAAATTTGTTGTGTGAATTTTATCTACATAATTATGTTGTGACCCAAGACCATGATTGGAATCCATTGTTGTATGTTGGAGATGTCCAATTAAGGGAATTTATGTCCTGGATGTAGAACGAAGTTAGTTGGGAAAAATAGTTCAGGACCTATAGGCGAATTGAATCCAACATTCCCCTACCCATTAGGGCTGAATCTAGAAATCTAGGAGACATTTTCAAGGATTGGCATAGAATTCTCTCTGACCAAGTTATGCTAATGGGATCTTGTCTAAGAGAGAGGTATTTTATAAAGAATATGAGAAGGTAGAAAAAACCATAGGGGAATCTGTAATGGGATACTAGTTGAGCCTCATTCCACATAAAACTATGCTGCAACACTTAAGAGAGTTGATAGAAATATGCAAATTGGAAGGAAAAATGGACAATTTTGGCTTCAACTGACTTTTCAGCCATCTATCCTACTGTGGCCTATACCAAACTTCAGGTACTACCAATATGACATAGCTACAGATAAATAGAGATGTAGGTTGGATAGATAGAAAGGGTTCTATTGGGATCCTAATTCAAACACAATAGAAACTGATGTAGGATAGTTAGTGGTTGAAATTTTCAAGGCATTGACCAGGAAAAAGAGCAACTATCCCTCTATTGGAGAGCCAACAAGACCTTAGGTTGGGGGGAGTGATGAGTCTAGTTTATGGTCTAATTATTGATAGAGTTTTTTATCCATTTGTTGTAGTTGTCATAGACTTTGATGCTTGGATGCTGACCTTTTTATGATATTTCCTTAAAACCATAGACGTTGGACATGAACTTATTTTCATAACTTTTAATGATATTGACATGCGATATGAACTATCTATGTTAATTTTGCATGTGATTAATGAATGTCTCTTTGAGATAGTTACATATATGCAATTGTTGTGCATTTTAATATTGTCATGCAGATATAATTAGAGGCCTACAGTTAGGGAAGATTCTGCCAATTGGACATTTTCTATATCGGTCAACAAGGTGGTCATTTAATGGAGAGAAGACTCTAGAAGACAAGAGGTTCCTCATTTTAATCGAAGCACTAACCACCTTGTAATGGTCTTAATTGTTGTTGAGAAAATATAGGCATTACCATTGTGCCAGATTCACATTAAGGAAAACATGTCTGATAGGTTTTGTGCATGCATAGCCACCTCTCCACTTTCTATGCTTTACCTAATGTGGTGTCCTCTAAATATGTTGGAGTTGACCACCTTGCTAGGTTTTAGTGGTAGCTTCTATAAATAAGACTCAAATGCTCCTTTTGAGGTTTTAATCGGAGGTTTCTCAATCTGATGATGAACTCACACTTAATTTTTTTAGTAATACAATCATGTTGCTCAATTGTACTCATGTTTTTCAATGAATGAAATGAAGTTATAAGTTCATGCATCTGATTTTACACTAGTTTTAAGGGATACTCATCCAAGGGGGCACACTTGGTGAGTATTTCATCCCGTACCTTAGTTTAGTTGTTATTTTATGTTTAGTAATTAGTTAAGAATCTAACACTATTTGTTCCTACAGCCAATAGAATTCCATTCTGTGACTATTCCTGTAGCCAAAGTAGACAGAGTAGTTTCTTGTTTGCTCACTCATATTTTCATTTTTTTTATGCATTTCAGCTTAGTATAGTTGTTGGTTGATGCTCAACACTTATGTTATTTCCTTACAAGCAATTTACTTTCAACATTGTGTCTTTCTTAGTTGTAGGATGAATATGGCTACTTTGGATTCCTAGTGCACATACAGTGCTGACCCATTTCAGGTTTACATCCCTGGGTTGACAATTTAAATGCACCTTCATTATGATTGAAATAACTATTTAGATTAGATGTCCAATCTCTGAATCACAACTGTGAAGGCTTAGCTATTGAATTATTATAGGAGGTCGACAGGTTGATCAAGAACAAATTAATGTTGAGAAGCAAAATATTGAAATTCTCATACAAGTGAATTTCCAAGGCTTAATACAAGGAAATGTAATGTCAGAACAAGAATTTCTATTGCTAGAAAAATGGAAGAAACAATTGAAGTGGGAAGGTGACATGTTGATACAATGAGTTGAAGGATTTGAAAAAGTCACCATGGAAAGTAAAAGATTGCTTTATAAGAATCAAGACTTTATTGAATTGTTAGCATGTCAAAGTTGTGATCCTCAAACATTAGGATAGGAGGGTAAGGAAGCTAAAGCTTTCAAGGAATGGATCAAGAGAATAAACAAAGAACCTATTCAGTTATTAACTCAAGAGGTTATTTATGAGATCATATAATGTAGGAACACTATAGATAAGTATGAAATAAACAAGGCATAGAGAAATGATATAATACTTCATGTATCAAAAGAATGTACCAGGCTTAAAATCACTTGGAAAGCTATACAAGTAATTTCAAAAGATCACATGCATCAAATATTGGGCACTTTCCAAGAATATCGAGAGAAGAAAGACAAAGAAAGGAGTCTGAGCCCGAGTCTCGAATGATAAAAGATACCGGATACTAGAGGTGTTACAATAACAATTGTTTTGTAATTTTGCAGGTTGTTCCCAATCCCGATGGAAATATTTTTTTGGTATTTAGAAGAATGTTGATAGCCTTGGTTTATGTGGAGTATTATGTACTAGAGTACAGAGTGAAGAGTGTTGTTGCTAACGAAGTCAAATCTTTGACTTCATCTAGAATATTCTAAATGAAAGTTGGCATATGCCATGTGCTACCTTTTGATTCATTATTTTTTATTCTCTGAAAGAATTTAAGTTTAAACTCTTGGGGCCTTATTTCTATTAAATTCCATTTGTTGCTTTATTTTTATTTTAAGTTCAAAATTTGTGGATGTCGAAAGAGCCAAAACTTCTCTAAGTTTTGTTCTTTTTTCCTATTTTTTGAATCATTCTAATCTAAAAACTTATATGCATGTAGACATTGATTAATATCAGAGCCAATTTGATAGCTAGCTATCTCATGAATCTTTTATAGTTGGATCTATTAGTTCAACTGAACAAGCTTGTATGCTGCGTCATTTCATGGTGCATACATAAACTACTTGGTGTCCAAACTAAAAGCCTCTCTTTAAAAGCTCACATAATTTTGTATGTAGCTATGAAGAAATCTGGTGAAGTATAAAGTGGTTTGCTTTTATTTAATTAATTCTTTGGGGCATGCATGGAGAATAATCAGGAGAAATTTTAATTTCAATATTTTTATGCTTTATTTTAGAATAGATGTCTAAATTCTTTGAAAATATTCCAAAAAATAGATGAATGGATGAAAAATTATTGAAAATATATTTTTTTTATATAAAAATTTTGAATGCTTAAAGCTAAATCTACTTAAGTGATATCAAATGAAATTTTTAGTGTTCATGAAATATTATTTCAAATCTTTCTATTTCATGATGTTATTTTTATGAATGAATTGGAAATCTTTTGTGAAGAACCTTATGATCCTTGATAAAATCAAAAGAAACAGACATATTCCCTTTGAGATTAACAACAAACTCACATCATACCCTGAAGTGAACCTAGTACAATCATGACCTGATTATTAGAGACTTGGGATTGAACTAAGTCAATATTTTTGTTCTGTTTAGATAGATTTCCCCTTTGAGATTTTCTTGTTCCATATCTTTCAAGAAGGATAAGCTTCTTTGCGGTTTGTCTATGAATATTTTTTATTCGCTTCTATTGTTGCGAGTGAAATCATCATCAACAAGAACTGGCACTAGAAGGAGGGCCTTTTTGTTGTCCTTTTAGTTTTGTTAGGTCTTTAAGATGGATTTATGTAAAGTCACAAGATCTTGATCTGGTGACCCTCGTGTGACTCTAGTTGAGCTTAGTGGTCGAACATCATCTAGACCTCAAAAATTTGGAAGTGTAAGTGTGATTCCACAAAATCCAACCATTTTTACACCACCACTTGCCATAGTGATGACATTCTTTAACGTAGAGTCCCCAATTCAATTTGTCGTATACAATGATTTACTAAAAAATCCTGATAAGTTGTGTCCCAAATATTATCTCTACAAAGACACAGAAGAACATATCAATATCTTTAAGGATATGTGTTTTAGAGCAAGAATTCAACATGAAGATGTTATATGTAGGTTGTTCCCCTATACATTAAGTGATGAAGTTTACCAATGGTATATCAATAAAACCTCACAATTCTATTAGACCTTGGCTGGATATGGAAAGACAATTTTTAGCCAAATTGAAGACACCTATAGATCCTACTTTGTTATATCATCAATTTTCTCAAATTAAGAGGTTCGAAGGAGAACCTATAACTTATTTTAATGGTAGGTTTCAAAAGGCTTATTCTAGGTTGCAAGCACCTTATGTAGTGGATAATTTTTCAGCCATCATGGTTTATTATATAGCAATGGATCCTTTAACTGCTATGTTTGTGAAGAGAAAGGTAAATCCTCTTGCTACTTTACCCAAAGCCTATGTTGAAGCTATAAATGTGAAATTAGAAATGAAACACCTTGGTAATGGATCATTCACAAATGGAAAAAATGGATGAAATAATTACCCTACCACAAGTTTAAATGGATTTCCCCTAAGTCATCTTACAACTCCTAATGTTTATCGTTCAGTGGTCCAAAATGGGACATTTCCTCAAAATACTTTCTTTCAATCAAGAAATAGTCAGGCTTTAGTCCCTCGCCCTGGTCCAGCTATTACAAAGTTGTGTTGCAATAGAAACTCCTTTTTCTCACAAACTCAAGAAAATCAAAATGTTAGAATTTCAGAGGAAAAGGAAGATATAAAATAAATTACAGCTCAGCTCAAAAGATTAACCATAGAGGTTACACGATTAAGAAATCAAAACTTTTATGCTCAAAATAATAATCAAAATTCACAAAATCATACATATAACACTCCTAGACCACCTAGACCTTGGAATACACGACCAAATAATGGAGGAGTATCCACACCTTTAGACAATAGTGATCCTAAGGATGAAAGATCCACATCAAAAGTGAATTTATTTGATCTTGCAATGAATAATTGGTGTTGAATCCATAACACAAATTCTCATGTTGAAGTAGACTGTTCACAGTTCAAAATTGCTTCAGATATTTTTCTAGCTGCCACACATTATAATGAATAGTGTGATTCTTACCCTCCTAAGGGAAATGAATTAGTTCTAGTGGGATATGATTTTGCTTTAGTCCTTGATAGTTATGAACATGTTAAATCACCTATAGTCATCGTAAGTTACACTCATGAGTATGAGGGAGATAATTCAGCCATGACTCTAGAAACATAAACATTTCCTTATCAAGATTAAAATGAACCCCAAGAAGGAATTGATGAAATTCACACTTTTCAACAGTATCAGAAAGGACATACTCATAATTTGAGAAGCAACACCAAGAATGGAAATAAATTCAATGGGTCATTAATGACGTCGATTCCGCCAAATAATTTTAATACTCCACCTGATGAAAAATCAAGTAATAACCTAGGGTTACCCAAAGTGACCTCTCATTATAACTTGTCAAATGTTTTAAGAAATGAAAAGATAGATTTCGCTGACCAAAACAACTTGACTACCTATCTAGCGGAAGAAATAAAAAAGGTAAAGATCAGTCTTTCTTTGTCAAAATTTCTCAAAACACCTGTAATCAAGAAAGCTTTCCTAAATCCTCTAGAAGATTTTTCAAAATTAGTCAAGCTGAAAGATACTCAATTGAAAGATAATCAAGCTAAAACAAAAGATAATAACATTGTTCCTATAGCAGATGCACAAGTATCCTTTTACAAAGGAAAATTAGAATCTCCACCATTTTTTCTCACTTTGAGAATATTTGGTAAAAATCTTCATAATTGTTTATTAGATTCTGGAGCTTCTACTAACGTGATGCCTTTGTCTACATGTTAAACACTAGGATTAAATCTAGCAAGTTCTTTAAAGAAGGTTACTCAACTTGATAAAATAGAAGTAAATGTAGTTGGAGAGTTGACTAATATTCATATGCAATTAGCGTCGAATCTTAGAATTCAATATTATATAGACATTCAAGTTGTTGAGATACCTGACATTTATGGTATGTTATTGAGCAAGGATTGGTCTAAGGTCTTGAATGGATATAAGGCTACTGACTTCTCACATATGTGGTTACCATGGAAGGGAGTTCCTAATCAAATCGGGATTGAAAGGGAACTGCGCATGAAGTATATGATCACTGAATATAACTAGAAAAATGAAGTTCTATATATTGATGTAGAACCGGGAGTTTATAAAGCACAAAATTTAGGAGTCAAAATCGAAGAAGTATTTACATGTGATGCTAGAAAAATAATTATTTAACTCCTGGAACAAATGTTTTAATTGAATCAAACTATGATTCTTCTGAAGAAGAAAATAGTACCTATGATAAATTTCAGAAGAATATTGTTACAAAAGCTAGAAAGAGTGGTAAAGTTAAAATTTTACTAAAATTTTTGCTATTGCATGATTGGTGTAGGTTACATAATGTTGCACACACATAAAATAGTTGTATGATGTGTCTAGAGATAATTCATAAAATTGAGAATCGGTATTTTCTAGAACATGATAAAGTCAAGGGATCTGAATAAAAAATGCATGAGGACAAAATCCATGTTACACAGACCGAAAGGACTAATCTGACATCATCAAAGAATGGTAAGTTACAAGTTATAAATGATCAAGCCTGGATTCTTAAATTTGATGGATCAAAATCAAAATAAGGGATTGGAGTCAAAGTCGCACTCATCATTCCACAAGGTAAATCTTTTCTTGTTGCATATTAGTTACAATTTCAATTTACTAACAACATGGGAGAATATGAAGCCCTTATACATGGTCTGATCCTTGCAATAAAAAAGAAAGCCAGAATTCTCAAGGTATTTGGTGATTTAGAATTGGTAGTGATACAAGTTCGAAAGCAATATATTTGTCACTACAAGCATTTATCCAATTATAGACACAGAGTATGGGATTCGAGAGAAATTTTTGATGCATTCAATATTACTCATATCCTAAGAAGATTTAATCAAAGAGTCGATGTTTTGGCTACTGCTACTAGTAATCTAGAACCTCTAGATGCCTCTGATTTGAAAAGATTCACAGTTGAGCTGGTACAGTTACCTTCAGTTTCTAATAATGTTACCAATTTGCAGGTGTTCGAAGATGACCGACATATATTGGATTTCATCACTGATTCTGGTATTTTTGAAACACAAATAATCAAAGAAATAGATCACCTTGATGGCGAAATTCAAGATGAAGAGTTAGCTCAAGTGAGAGATAATAATATTCTAAAAGGAATAATTGAGTTAGAAAGGTTATTTGACATCGATCAAATAATCAGATAGAAATATTTTCCTCAAAGTGATGGAGGGCAATCTGAACTATGCAATTTACACACTAAAGAAGATCCTAAGAATGTGCTAATTGGAAAGGTTTGTACTAAGGAAGAGAAGATAAATATTTCTCAGAAACTTAAAGATTATTGGAAAGTTATAGCTTGGACATACGAAGATTTGAAGGCATATGTTACTTCCATTATTACTCATACGATACCACTAAAGTCTGATGTGAAGCCTTTCTGGCAGAAACAGAGGCTAGTGAATGCACTCTTAGAACCATTAATTAAAAAGCAAGTCTAGAAACTTTTATCAGCTAAGATAATCTTTCCTATCAAACATTCTACTTGGGTGGAAAATTTGGTTCCCGTGAGAAAAAAGAATGGATATATAAGATTGTTCGTAGATTTTTGAAATCTCAATAAGGCATCTAAGAAAGATAATTATCCATTACCCTCATTAGAAGAAGTGATACAAATAGTTAACGGTTCACATATGATGCCCTTTTTGGATGGATTCTCTAGATATAATCAAGTAATGGTAGCAAAGGAAGATTGGATGAAGACAACATTTACCACAAAGTGGGGAACTTTTTCTTATCAAAGAATGTCATTCAAATTGATAAATGCCAGAGCCACATTTCAAAGAGCAATGGATTATGATTTTCGTGGGTTGATAAGAAAGTGCATTATTATTTACATGGACAGCCTCACAGTATTTTCAAAAGACGGGAGAGATCATGTTCTAGATCTTGGAGAAATATTACAGATGTGTGAAACCTATGGAGTTTCACTGAATCCTAAAAAGTGTATTTTTGAGGTAACTAAAGGTAAGTTACCGGGACATATTATTTATAAATGAGTTATTTCAATAGACCCAGACAAAGTGAGTGCACTGCTCAAGTTACAACCCCCAAGAAGAAAGAAAGAATTAAAATCTTATTTTGGTAAGATTAATTTTGTTCAAGAATTTATTATTGGATTCACAGAAATAGTGAAACCACTCAATGATATGTTGAAGAAAGATGCCAAAATAGAGTGGACAAGTGAAGCTAAGATTGTCTTTGAAAATATAAAGACAACTATCACAAAATCTTTGGAATTGGTAAGTTCGGATTATATTATATCTTTTTATATTTACTCTTTTGCTTCTGGTCATACTTGTGCAGCAGTACGAACACAGAAGGGCGAGAACAAAGAAGAAAATCCAATTAATTTTATGAGCGCTCCATTTAAAGAAGTGAAATTGAGATATACATATGTTAAAAAATAAGCCTTTTCTCTGGTTAAAGCAATACGCAAATTCAAACATTATGTCCTCAGAAGTATGGTTAAGGCTATTGTTCCAGATGCTATAGTCAAAATGTTGTTAACATAGAGTGAGCTTGGAGAAAAAGAGCCAAATGGGTTACCATCTTATAGTAATTTGATCTATAAATCATACCCATGAAATTAGTTCGAGGACAAGCTTTGGTCAAGTCTATTGCAGAAATAGATCCATATATTCCAATTCAACAATATGTGTTGGACGTAAAGGACCAAGATGATTGGTATTCAGATATATGGAATTATTTGGTTAGCCATACTTTCCCTGATCACATGAAAATAAATCAAAGAAGAACCCTCAAGATAAAGTCACAAAGCTATATGATCAAAGGAGGATCTTTATTCAAAAGAAATCATGAAGGAGTCTATTTAAGATGCTTGGTAGAACAAAAGTGAAAAAAGTGTTGCAGGAATTACATGACAATTTTGGAACAGCTCATGGAGAACCATTAGCTACTGCACACCTCATTTTAAGAGCTAGTTATTACTGGCCAACGATTTTCAAATACACATATGAACATGTGAAACATTTTTATACATGTCAAACTGCATCAAAAAAAAGGAATATGCTCAACCATTACAACCAGTGATGGAAATGTGTCCCTTTTCATAATGGGGACTAGATTTTATTAGAACTATTAATCCTCCATCATTTTTAGGCCATACATTTATATTAACTGCTACTGATTACTATACCAGGTGGACAAAATCTCGTCCCAACAAATAATGCACTATAGAGGTAGTAATCAAACTTTTGGAAGAGAATCTCACTACTAGGTTTGGATTACCTTACGCGTTGGTATGTGACAATGGCCCTACCTTTTCTTCATTTAAATTTTTTAACTAGGCATTTGAATATGGTATAACATTGAAATTCTCATCTAATTACTATCCACGGGGAAATGGATTAGTTGAATCATCAAACAAAAATTTGTTGGATATACTAAAAAAGTTGATTGAAAAGAATCCTAGGGAATTGCATGTTTTATTAAAATTTACCCTTTGGGTAGATCGCACTAGGATGAAAGTTGCATTAGGGAATTCCCTTTATCACTTAGTTTACGGAGTTGATCCTATATTTCCAATAAATTTGAAAATCCCTACTTGGAAGTTTGCCCAAGAATATATAGGATTGGATGATTAGACTGAAGCTCGATTATTACAATTGATGCATTTAGATGAAAAGCGTACTCGAGCTATAGATCATTTTTCCAGGCATCAATCTGTAGTTAAAAGATGGTTTGATAAAAGGGCTAGATTAAATACTTTTAGAATATCTGACTTGGTCTTGTATTGGAATAAGGCTCATGAATGAAAGGGTGACCATGGTAAGTTTGATAAGATGTGGATAGGCCCATATCAAATTTCTGAAATTCTAGGTGATAACACTTATAGATTGAAGTCTTTGACTGGTGAAGATATCCCATTGCCTATTAATGGTTAGTTCCTAAAGCATTATTTCCAGTCATAGTAAATAGTTTTTTCTTGTAAATAGTTCTTTTTTTTCTTGTAAATAGTTTTTTTTTTCTTGTAAATAGTTTTTGTGTTGTTTTGTAAATAGTTTTGTTGCTTTGTTTTACTTTCTTTTGGGTGTTGTGTTGTTTGAATTTCCAATTATTAGCAACTTTTGAAGGTGAACAGGTTAATAGAACTTTAATTCTGGAAATTTGATCTATGCTTTGACTAGAGGTAGTCTTCTATTTATGGATTATTAAAGAATTGTCTTATTTTTTTATACTCTAGTTAGCATGAATCATTCATTTGATGTTAAGCTACAAATGCACACATTTAAATCATTCTACTAAAATTTGGGATACCGGTTGTTTGCATTAAGTGAAAAATTAAAAGATTGCCTTTGTTACCACTATAATTTCCAACCTAATAGCGGGCTTCATTGCCTTCAAGTTGAAAATGAGCCATCATTGGAATATCAAAAGTTAAAAATGAGCTATCATTTCTATATCTAAAAAACCAACAACTCTGTAGGCTATCCAAATAACTCTACCGGGGCTATAGACGCCTGGCCAACAGTAGAGCTATGTTTGGGGGAATTACAAAGATAACCTTGTCAGGGCTATGGATGCCTGACTCGCACCAAGGCTCTATCCCTAGTTGGCTTAAAAGGAATTGTCAAATTATGTAGGTTAGTACAAAAAATTGTTATTCTTTAAGTTTATTGTAGCGAAAATAACCAATTGCACACACGTGAGCTCAATGATACTTAATTTTGTATGCTAGCTAAAGTGAAATTTGAATGTTGGAATAAAGATTTAGTGATTTATAATTAGAATAATAACAAAGGTTGATGTACTGAAGTTAGATCTAGAATTGACTTTCTATTATTTTGTTTAGTTTTTTTGGTTTCTAGTTGTTGTGTGGTTTCACAACACGCCCCATTTTTCCCTTTGGCAAAATGTGGAACCCCCTTTTTTTCTTTCTTTTTTTCTTTTTCGCTTTTTTCTTTCGCTTTCTTTGGCATGGTTCTACAGCTTGGTTGGTTCCGGCTCTATTTTGATCTTTCCTTAGCCCGTTTTTTGGTCTTTTTATGAAGTTTGATATATTACCAAAAATTGGAATATCAAAGTCTTGCGATTGTATCGAAGTGATTGTATCTTCAGTAAGTCCTAAATCCTACCTGGTAAGTCACCAACTGGAAAGTGTCAATCTTGGTGATTTCTTTTATTCTTATATCAGAGGGTTTGTTTTGAAGTGTTTTGATCTTTCTTAAGCCCAGTTTTCAGTCTTTTAGTTTGTTTCGGTCTATGTTCTCTCTTAATCTAGGAAGTAAGTTCTCATATCTCAATATTTATCCCCAAGAGTTGATACCGAAAAGTGTCAATCCCAGTGATCATGAATTTATCATGTTTCTTTGATGGTCCATACCTAGTGGGTGATTGAAATGATAGAGTGCCCTGTATAATCAATGTGTTGTCTTTTCCCTCTAGTAGTGAGCCTATGCAGAAACCTAGGTGTTCGTAATTTGAACCCTATTATGTAATAATTGCACCACTATTCAAGAAATTAATGCATTGTAACAAGTAATTAATGAAGGTGTCAAACTACTTATGTACTTGGCATTACCTTAAACATACAGTTGCTTTTGTAAAACCCTACTTCATGTCATGTAGCAAATTTGAAAAGGACATTGAAAGAATGAAATAATATTGGTGCACAAGGAAAGGTAAATTTTGAGAAACCAAGAACACAACTACCAAGGGTTTTGGAATTTCATTTCAAAAGAGATCATTATCAACCAGAACCAAGTATGTTTTAAATAATTGATTCTATTTTAGCCATTTTTTCAAGTTTAAAAATCTCGAAAGATGTTTTCCCTTTAAAAATGTTTGAAATTGAAATGATGATTATTCTCTAATTTTTTGAATTTAACTAAGAGGTGAATGAAATTTTTCTAAATTGTAATAAATTTATGGTTAAATTTAACCCTAACTTGCACACAAGACACACATTTGAAAATGTAGAAAATACCAAAAAAAATGAGTACTTTTGACGTAAGAGAAGATGAGATCAAATATTGCAATTCAGAGGCCATACCAATCAATATGGTAGTCATGAACACTCATATGGGATGGTCTTTTGATGTTGAAATCCGCACTCGGGTACGACAAGAAAATTATTCTCAATGTACCGAAAATGTTTTAGAAAGTGGGTTATTCTCGGCAGTGGGGTTTCCACCAGCAATGGAGGCCCCTGAATTGGTCACATAATGTATGAATTATTATAACCCTGACAAAAGAGTTGTTGAGAAGGAAGGAATAATTTATGTTGATCTCATGCTGAAAAGAATTATATACACATTTGGGCTTCCTACTTTCACTCAGATGTACAATATTGATATAAAGGTGAAAGCCAAGACATATCAAAATGTTGAAGCTCGCAATAGAGAAATTATGAGTGCCTAAAGGTGCCATGAGCCAATTACACCACGGGCCAAAGTACTTCAAAGGTCTATATTCAACCAATAAATTCAAGATATTATTACTCTGCTAAGCAGGATGGCTGGTTTAGGAGATGCTAGTAGATTTGAACCCTAGGTGTTTGTGATAATATCTAGATTGATGGAAATTCCAGTACAGATGCACTGGGGAAAGTTTATTAGTGACAGATTATGTGAATAGATAAAGGAATTTCCTAAAACCGGATATTTTTATTTGTCTTCATATGTGATTTATTCTTGCACCATGAGGGCAAGCAAACAAGGGTTGAAAAGGCTTTGTACTATGGGCAGGGAGGTTGGAAATAGTTTGATATATTATCATTTACCCCAGATCACTATTCATGGGTATAAAGCGAATTACAAGAGATTTAATGATGTGTTCTCCATGAAGCTCGTCAGAACGATGGAAGGTGATAAAGCCAAAATATTGTCCTTGGAAGCACAAAGTGTTATTAGACCAATGTGAGGCTGGTATATTTAGTTCCCCACATACTCCTACATCAGGCTGAAAGGATTTGATAGACATCCATTTATATTTCCCAAGTACCCAATAGATAAAACTATTTTATTAGAATTGGTGAGACAGTTGAAGTCGTCTCAGTCCCTTTATAACAAAGCCCACAAGAAGGCCTCTTTCAAATTTCCTATAGTATTAGGTAATTACAAATGCAATGCAATAAGGTTCTCTGACTTGTGTGAGGAAGAATTAAAAAAATAGAAGATTATTGGCTTAATTGTGAAGATGATCATAGAGTAAGGTTGAGAAAATATGAAAGATTGTCTTTAGAATATGCTCATATTCTAATGTTTCATGATATTCTAGATCAACTAGAAAAAGATGGTGGAGAAGTGTTGAATAAATTCTATAATGAAAATAGGGTGTATGATGTACCTATTCTAGACCTAGATTATGAGGGTGAAGAAATGATGTCAATTGATGAGTTATATGTACCATTTTTGTTACATACTCAACACTGAATAAATAATTTTTGCAAAGCTTTGAGAGAAACGGGAATTGAACCCACGTTCTCAGAAGATAAGAAGAGAAAACAAAGAAATGAAACTGCATTTGAAAGTGGGGAACCTGCTAAAAAGAAAAGGAGAACTAGTAAAGTGGTTCCTGGTATTGGAATTGAAGAGAAAAACCCTAAGGTTTCAAAACCATAGGTTCCAATGAAACCATCTGATAAACGAAGGGATGTAGAATCAAATAAAGATAAATCAAAAGTAAGAACTAAAGGTGCATCCTCCTCTACAACAAAACCAAGAAATAAGATGGTTATTGAAGAAGAAACAAGAGTAACATAAAATGTTGATACATAGACAAGGTCTGCATCTCAGAGAGTTGCGACACTATTTACTTCTCCTCCCTTTTTTAACATGGCTAATGTGAAACAAGCATTGGGAGGAAATCTTGTGGCCTTAAATTAAAATTTTGAGATGGATGAGGCCAAAATTAAAGATTAAATGGATAAATGGGGTGCCATGTGGGAGAAAGTGAAAGAAAAGAAGTCCAAATATAAACCCATGGTACAAGCAGTGGTGAAAGAAGTCCCTAATACAGGGTATGCCCCTATAAATATTGAAGAAGAAGAATTCATACAAGGAACGCTTGCTTCAGAAGTGGAGAATCTTGATATTCTTGAGATGGAAGCATAGCAGATTGTAGAATAGGATACTATTGATGAAACAGTTGTTCAAGACTCTTTTGATTCCTATCCCTCGCTTGGGAATCTACTAAATGATAATGAACAATCATAGGAATTTGGAAAAATGGAAGAAGATTTGACTGAAACTAAAGTTGAAAATGAAGAGAACCCTAGTGTAGCAGAGAATGAAGAAGGTAATTTCCAGAAAACTAATGTTGAACATCTAGATAGACAGGAGAAATTAAGTTTCCAAATAGAGGATAGGAGCGTAAGGAAGCTAAAGCTTTCAAGGAATGGATCAAGAGAATAAACAAAGAACCTGTTCAGTTATTAACTCAAGAGGTTATTTATGAGATCATATAATGCAAGAACACTATAGATAAGTATGAAATAAATAGGGCATAGAGAAATGATATAATACTTCATGTATCAAAAGAATGTACCAAGCTTAAACTCACTTGGAAAGCTATACAAGGAATTTAAAAAGATCACATGCATCAAATATTGGGTGCTTTCTGAGAATATCAAGAAAAGAAAGACAAAGAAAGGAGTTTGATCCCGAGTCTTGAACGATAAAAGATACTAGATACCAGAGGTGTTACGATAACATTTTTTTTGTAATTTTGCAAGTTGTTTTCCAGTCCCTATGGATGTATTTTGTCTGGTATTCAAAAGAATGTTGATAGCCTTGGTTTATGCAGAGTATTGTGTACTAGAGTACAGAGTGAAGAGTGTTGCTACTAACAAAGTCAAATCTTTGACTTCATCTGGAATATTCTAAATGATAGTTGGTGTATGCCACGTGCTACCTTTTGATTAATTATTTTTGATCCTATGAAATATTATAAGTTTAAACTCTTGGAGCCTTGTTTCTATAAAAGGCCATTTGTTTCTTTATTTTCATTTTAAGTTCAGAATTTTTGGATGTTGGAAGAGCCAAAACTTCTCTAAGTTTTGTTCTGTTTTCCTATTTTTTGAATTATTCCAGTCAAAAATATTGTATACACATAGAAATTTATTAATATCAAATCCAATTTGATAGCTACATATCTCATGAATTATTTATACTAGTTTTGTTAGTTCAGGTGAACAAGCTTGTATGTTGCATCGTTTAAGGGTGCATACAAAAACTACTTGGTGTCCAAACTAAAACCCTCTCTTTAAAATCTCACACCATTTTGTATGTAGCTATGAAGCCATCTAGTGAAGTATAAAGTGGTTTTCTTTGATTTAATTAATTCTTTGGGATATGCATGGAGAATAACCAGGAGAAATTTTAATTTCAGTATTTTTATGCTTTATTTTATAATAGATGTCTAAATTCTTTGAAAATGTTCCAAAAATCAGATGAATGGATGGAAAATTATTGAAAATCTTTCATTTTATATAAAATTGTTGAATGCTTAAAGCTATATCTACTTAAGTGATAGCAAATAAAATTGTTGGTATTCATGAAATATTATTTCAAATCTTTCAATTTCATGATGTTATTTTTATAAATGAATTGGAAATCTTTTGTGAAAAACCTTATGATCCTTGATAAAATAAAAAGAAATGGACATATTCCCTTTGAGATTAATATAAATCTCACATCATACCCTAAGGTGAACCTATTAAAATCATGACCTGATTATCAGAGACTTGGGATTGAACAGAGTCAATCTTTTTGTTTTGTTTAGGCAGATTTCCCCTTTGAGATTGTATTATTCCATATCTTTCAAGAAGGATAGGCTTCTTTGTGGTTTGTC
Source organism: Sequoiadendron giganteum (assembly GCA_007115665.2). Taxonomy (NCBI): domain Eukaryota; kingdom Viridiplantae; phylum Streptophyta; class Pinopsida; order Cupressales; family Cupressaceae; genus Sequoiadendron; species Sequoiadendron giganteum. Next base: position 302,762,060 of record CM021107.1, read on the forward strand.
TGTGAATATTTTTTATTTGCTCTTGTTTCTTTGAGTGAAATCATCATCAATAGTACCCATAGAGATTACTTCCCCCTGCCATTCATAGACCAAGTCTTGGATAATTTGGTTGGAAGGAAGTATTTATCATTTTTGGATGGATTCAGTGGATATAACCAAATACAAGTAGTTGCAGAAGACCAGAAAAAAAATAACTCTTACTTTCCCTTTGGTAACATTCGCATCATGTCCTTCCCTTTGGGCTATGCAACGCTCCTACAACTTTTCAGAGAGCTATCCTGGAAATATTAGTTGAACTAGTAAATGACTGTGTGGAAGTCTACATGGATGACTTCACTATATATGGGTAAACATTTTATGAAGGCCTTCAAAATATAGACAAAGTATTGAAGCGATGTGAGGACCATTGGCTATCCCTGAGACAAAAATTGTCTAATAATGGTGGAACAAGGAATAGTATTGGGACACCATATTTCAGTTGAAGGGATAAAAGTTGATCCTAAAAAAATTAAGGTAATACAACAACTTGAGTCTTCGAAAAACCAAACTGATATGAGAAGTTTCTTAGGACATGCTATATACTATCAGATATTCATAGAAAATTTTAGCAAGATTGCAGCCCCTATATTTTCCCTCCAAAAGAATGTAGATTTTATCTAGACAATAGAGTGTCAATCATCATTTGAGACCATTAAAGAGAAACTCATCTTTGATCCTGTCCTATATGGACCTAATTGGAACCTTCAGTTCCATATTTATGCAGATGCTTCTGATGATGCTATTGGAGTGGTTTTAAGTCAGGAAGATGATAATGCGGGAAAGTATGCTATCTATTTCATTAGTAATAATTTCACTCCCACTGAACATAATTACACCACCATAGAGAAAGAATTTTTAGTTGTAGTACATGCAAACAAGAAATTTTGACATTACATCATATGGTACAAAGTCACTATGTTTACAAACCATTCAACCATCAAGTACCTAATGAACAAACTTGTAGTAAATGGGAGGATAATTAAGTGGTTATTGCTTCTATAGGAAATCACTGTGACCATTATTGAAAAACCAGGAAATTTCAACGTAGTTGCATATTTATCATCCTAGATCAAACAAAACAATGGAGATTGTGCTCTTGTACAAGATGAATTCCTAGATAAAAATTTGTTTGATATCTCCATTGAAACCCCTTGGTTTTTTGACATTGCCAACTTCTTAGCCACTTCTGAGTTTCCACTAGATTTTATGTCAAGATAGAAGAAACACCTCATTTGAGAAATCGTTCTATTCAAATAGATTAATGGAATATTATTTTGATGTGGTCCTGATCTAGTTTTACGACATTGTGTTAGGACAGATGAAACATATACCTTAGAGCTTTCCACGATGACCCCTTTGGAGGCCATTATTCTGCCAACAGAATGTCTCATAAGATTTTGGGTGTAGGATATTATTGGCCCTCTATGCATAAAGATGTAAAATAACATGTTTATTGTTGTGATGAATTCCAAATAGTAGGGAGACCCATTGCATCCAATGAAATGCCTATGTAACCCTAGGTAGTTCTTGAACCATTTGAAAAATAGGGATTGGATTTTATCGGTCCTATAGACCTCCCTTCACAAGGGAAAGAGTAAATTTTGGTTTGTACCAATAATCTAAAAAAGTGGGTAGAAGTTCAAGCTCTAAAATTTGCTAGGGAAGAACAAGTAGTTGACTTTCTGTATAACAATATTTTTCTCAGATTTGGAGCCCCTAGGACAATTGTCATAGATCAAGGACCCCAATTTATGTCTAAATTTTTGTTAGCCTTCACTGATCATTTCCAAGTAAGCTATAAGAAGTCATCACCTTATCACCCACAAGCGAATGGTCAAGTAGAAGTCACTAACAAGGAGCTAAAGAACATTTTATCAAAAATAGTTTCATCAAGGAGGAAAGACTAGGCCAAAAAATTACGTGAAGCCATTTGGGATTATAACACAACTTGGAAATCAACCACTAGTTTTAGTCCATACGAGTTAGTTTTTGGGAAGAAACCCCTTCTACCCATGGAATTTGAACTTCAAACCATGAGAATAGCAATGGACTTAGGCTTCGTTCTCAAATGAGCCCAAGTTTAAAGAGTCCTACAACTTAGTGAATTAGATGAACTCTATTTAGCTTTTTTTGTTCAACAACAATGAAAGGTCTGGCATGATAAATACATAAAGTAAAGAGAATTCCATAATGGGAATTGGGAATTGTTATTCGATTCTCGATATAAAGATCATCAATGGAAACTAAGGACTCATTAGCTAGGTCCATATGAAATTTTTGAGGTATTCCCAAATGGATCAGTGCAACTCAAACCCATTGATGGTGACACTCAAACCCTCTTATTCAACGGTCATCGATTATGCATCTAACACAAACCTGTCAATAAAGAGAAATTTACAAAAATGGTAGAAATGTATGGAGAAATCCAATGCATTGACTCTTTTATGGTAGTGGCAATGTAGTTTTCCTATTTTGAGACAAAAAAAAAGACTTTTCATGTGTATGTATTTGTAATTACTTTAGGGTATTTCTTTTGAATTTTTCATTTTTTGGACTTGGCTGAATTTCGTTTTTGTCTTGCAAGACTTCATTTTTAATCAAATACAGATTTTGGCACATCTTGTTGCAATGCTCTGAAACTTGTTGGCTCAATTGCTACAATGCTCTGAAACTTGTACGCTTTACTGTTGTCATTTCTTGTTTTATTCTTGCAGTCTAGCACATCTTTCAACGAAACTATGAAAAGTCTAAGTCCAAAGTCCTTCATCCTGCTTCATTCTTCCAATGAAATCTTTTGATGATGCTCTAGAAATTTTCTTGTTGCATTTTGGCTACATCTTTTAGCAATGCTTCGGAATTTTGTTGCTTCTTCCTTCTGATAGCATCTTTTGATGATGCTCTAGAAATTATGCTTTTTCTTTTGATGTCATCTTTCAGCGATGCTCCAGAATTTGTTTTACTACTTCTGGCGGCATCTTTCAGTGATGCTCCAACAATTTTGTTGCTACTTCCAGCTACATCTTTTAGCGATGCTCTAGAAATTTTGTTGTTTCATTTTGACAACATCTTTCAACGATGCCTTGGAATTTTCTTTTTCACGTTGGCTACATCTCTCAACGATGCTTCATAATTTTTCTACTTCACTTTTTCGTTCTAGCTGCATCTCTCAGTATGCTTCAAAAAATTTGTTCTTCATCCCGACCGCATCTTCTAGCAATGCTCTTGACTTTTGTAAATTCCTTTCCTTTCCTAATGCTTTGATATTTATAGCATCATATACATGTGCATCATTAAATTTTTTCATTACCTTGAAATCCACACCATACATTGCCATCTCTTGTCATAATGAATCAAAATTATTATGGCTACTTTTGTTCATAATAATTCCAACATTAATTAGCCATCTCATATTCATTCATAATAATTTCATCATCACCCTCGCCATCCCATCCAATTATATTGTTACGTCAGTAAAGTTAAGTGATTTTCAAATCGATGATGGGATGTAAGGTATGTACAACTTTTACTTTAAGTAGGTAATTATTTTGAATAAAAATAAATAAATTGGCATGAACCACCACCCTTTCCAAACTTGGTAAATTGTGCAAATTGTCCTCTCACTTAAGATGTTGCAATTCATGCACTCTTTTCCATTCAAAGTAATGATTTCAATATAGTGAAGCCAAATGCCATAATTAATTTATTTCAAAGTACGAGTGGTTAAAGAGTTTTCATTTTCTTTAATCTGCATCACAGTTTCATTTGAACAGCATTTCACCTTTTGAATGTCATAGCATTCAACATAAATTAAGAAGAATTACAAGAAAAGGACAGCATGGGAGGAGCCAAGAGGAAATCAGAGCCAACTTATGCAAACAAGTTATTGGCACTAAGTAAAATTTCAGAACTATTTCAAAGGGTTGGATGGTTGGAGTTTATGAAGTAGTTTGAAGGGCACAATGACCATCTGGTTAAAGAATTTTCAAAAAAAAATTCAGATGGACAGTCAATAGTGTGCGAAAATAAATTCAAGGTAATCCCTCAAGTCATTTCTTGTTTATCTGGTATTAAGAATGAGGGTGTAAATTTATCAGCAACTACAAATATTTCCTATCAGAAAAAGGTAGAGCTTTTCAGTAGAGAAGGGGAACCTCAACCTTTATTAGTTGTAAATACCTGAGGTCAAAACAAAGGGTTTCAAAGAATGTCCATTCTTGAGCCATGGAGGATGGCAGTGGCCTAGATAATCAATTATTTCACTTTTGAAGGGAAATGTGCCATAGTAGCTGGACCCCCTTTTCGATTATTGACTCATTTGCACCATGGCACCAAAAACCCTGAATTCAGAGTCAATCTTCCTACTTTTCTTAGTGATTCCATTATTACAATGATTGAAAAATTTAAAACTGGGTCTAGTCCATTAAAACATCATGGCCTCATACATTTAATTTGTAAATACCATTTCTTTAAGAAAGGAAGAACAAAACAAAAATGGTAAAAACTTCTTCAAAAATTTGAGAACCTTGTGCCCACAAGGCATATAGAGGAAGGAGAGCCATCCAATCTGGTGGATCAAAATTTAGAAGAACCTCTTTTTGAACCTAAAAATTCCAAAGGGGCTCTTGACAATGAGGCACTGAAAAATCCAATAAACCCTTCAGACCCTCAAGAAGGGCCAAGTTCATAAAATGTATTGGAGGCTCCAGAAAAATAAGAGGATATGGATTTAGAAAAGTTGGAAGACAAGAATGCTCATCCCCATAAAAAGGGAAGGGGACCTAAAATAGAAGAACATCATCCCTACCCTTTGAGAATAAGAAATGAATTGTCTTCTAAGATTAGTTATGTCGTGGCTTTTGATCAGTTGCATGTCCCTAAAAGGAAACGACAAAATAGGCAGCCCTAAGAAACTGTAACACAATCATGTGAAAAAGAGTTCAGCCATGTGTAGAAACAACTCAACTAGATGAATCTAGAAAGGAAAATGTCTCACTTGAGACAAGACAAGAATAAACAAGAGAAAATCTGTCAAATGTTTTAGTTATTGAGGATGAACCTTTGGAATCATTTTCTCCTTTTCACCAGTCAATGGAAACATAGGAAGGTGATATGGCTCACCTAAGTGAAAAATTTTCTTCTTCAGTTTTCAATGATACATAACTAGACCCATTAGAGGTACATGAAAAATAAAATGTGATTGATGATAATGTAGAAGATTTTGTTTCTCCTCTTCGTTCTAATGTACAAATTGAAAGTTTTGATAACATAAAAACATAATTAGATGAGCTGAAAACAAAAATTGTTTAGTTAAGATTAAGCTTGTAGAAAAATGAAGAATAAATCAATCAGCAATAGGAGGAAATAGATGTACAAACTATAATTTTAAAGAAATGAGGTCAAGAAATCACAAATTTGAAGGCTCAATTGGAGTAGAAAGATAAATTCATTGGAGATTTGCAATTTCAGGTGCAACAATGGAATGAGGAAGGTAAACGGTATTGTAAAAATTTGTCTAAAAAAGACAAAAAAATTAAAGGTTTAATTGATAATTTAGTGAAAACTCTCCAAGCATTTGCAGAAAAACAAGAACAACAGGAAGATGAACTCAATGCATCTTTGAGTAGGATTGTTGAATTAGAACAGGATTTGCAAGAAATTAAGGTAAAGCCAAAAATGGAATCAAAGGAAATACAAACTGAGCCAACCAAGATGAAGTGGTTCCAAGTCCACATTCCCCCAATGTTGACAAAATAGATGGAAAGATATTATTTACAAAATAAGAAGGGGTAGATAATTCCAGATTAAAGAATGAAATAGTTTTGTTAAAAGAATCATATGATAGGATTTATCAGGCTAAGATAGATGCATGCCAAATTGGGAAGTTATTATTAGCCTCTAGGAAACCATCTAGATTGTATTCTATTTTTTTGAATGAGAAATTATTAAGATGGAAATTATTGATAATTTCTTGCAATCTACCTCATGATCCAGATGATAAGGAATTTTTAAAATCATATAAAGAGGCGACAATTGCTCAACAAAACTTACTGTGTGAATTATTTGTGCATAATTTATTCTTAGAAAGACATATTGATTTCTCTGTCAATCTCTCTATTGGGGAAGTTCAGCTCAAAGCATTTATGTCTACTATGAAAAATTAGATTCATTGGAAGGAAAGGACTAAAGAGTATTTGCAGGTAGAAAGGAATGTGGGACTTCAGATGAGATACCCTAATAGAAAACCCTCTGCCTTTAAACCTCAATTTCAAAGCATGAAGAGTTGTGAAGCTGTGGAAAACAAATACAATGATAATATTAGGATCTCTTTTGAGAATTTCAAAGTCCAGGGGCCAAAATTCATAGAAAAAAATGGAGTGCATGTGAGCAATGGTACACTCCTCTACCTATGTATCTTAAAAGGAGGGAGGTGATTTCACCTACCAAGATAAGGTGGTCCTATAGAAGGGCTGAGGCATTAGCAGAGATACTGCAGTAGCTTAAAACCAAATGGATGGGGATGAGGTATAGACCTCCATTGCTTCTTCAACCATCCCTATAGTAAATATCACTATAGGGCAGAATCCTAGTGACTTACATTCATGGAAAATAAGGGTTAGATACAACGAGGGCTTTCTTAAAAGTCCTGATTATTGGGATAGAGAAGTAGAGGATCCATATGACCTCAATGCCAAATATGATGAACTAAATAGGAATAGGGATATGGAAAGGAAAAGGACACAACAGAGAGCAAGAGGACCTACTCGAGCTTAGGAAGGGGAGAAGTGATGAGGTATAAATAACCTCATAATTATAATAACCTAAAAACCCTTTATTGTTCTTACCATTCACTTTATCCCTACCAATTGTTTATTTTTAGGATTAATAATTGCTTACTTTTACTAAAAAAAGATGTATAAATCATTATTTGCTAAACTGGTTGCAATTAGCTGACTAACATTGACATAATGGTATATTTGTAAGCCTTTGTACAGGACATTATGCACAATCAAGTGGACTTAAAGAAGAATTTAAATTAGTTGAAGAAAAAGCACCGGAAGTCTATGTGTCATAAATTCAGGAATTCATAGTGGAACAAGTCCTTTTAATGCTTTATGTTTAATTTTTGTTTAAAAACTTTACGGCTCACTCTAAGCCTTTAACATTTTTTATGTTATGGACCGTAGTCCATTGGTTACTTAAAAAAATTGTTAAAAGACTTTTTCAATGGTGATCTTCCACCATCTAAAATATAGGATTTTGTTAGCAGTTTAATATATATATGTTACCACCAAAAAGAAAGATACAGTGATACTTTTATGATGTTATGATGAAAATTGTTCAACTATGTGTTACACTTTTATATAAATAAATAAATATTGCAATCCTATTTTGAGTCAATCATTCTGAGTGATGGAAATATCATGGATGGATTCATTTGGAAGATGCAGAATTACATGTGATCTGAGTTAATTATAGGAACACCTAAGAGCTAGCCACTCGATGGAATATCGTAGAGTAGATAGATAAATATTTGTATTATCAATTGTGTTCCTTTTATTTTGTGCACGATAAATTTGGATGAATGTTATTTGTATGTGTCAAGCTCTGTCAATTATTCTTGTAGGTCATAGTTCAAGTTTGCAATCTTTAGTTTTGTTTATTTGAAATTTTGGGGCACCCACTCTAGTTGCCAGTTATAAGTTGTTAATTTTACTTTTTGTCAACAAATAGTTGTTATTCGTTCATTGTTTTTATTTGAATTTTATATTTTTATTGTAATTATTTATTTTCATGTAATTCATATGCTTTCTAGTTTAATCATCTTTTGCTTTCTAGCTTAACAATTTCACACTTTCTATCTTAAAACAACTATATGATTTCTAGTTTGATGGCCTTTTAGTTTAAGTTCTATTTAAAAATATTTCAAACATTCAAAAAATCTAAGGGAGTTAGTCAAGATTTTCCCTATTGCATACAACCTTAAAACACTACCTGGTCAATATATTTGATACATTTTCAACTAAAACGATAGGACCTTACGATAGCCTGTCATTGGCCAATAATAGCCAGCATTCAAAATATTAAGAGTTTTCCTCTTTGTTGCAAAGTTTACCCCATAAGGTTCATCATGGCATGCTCTAAGGATATCATATACTTCATCTTCTTGGATGAATCTTCTCATTATATTGTTAGGCCCTATGTAGAATAAATATCCAGCTATCCATGAGTAAAGAAAAACAAATTGAACTAATTGCCTTTTCTCCTTTGGTGAGAGTTGTGGTGGTTTTCTACCTGCTAGCAGATAGTTGGTTATTTCATCATACCAAGGTGTATGTAGAGAAAGAGATAAAATAGGTGTTCATTTGGGAATGAATCATGTACAACATCTTCTTCTTATTTGGTTGGCAGTCTAGAGAGGAAATTTGTTACTACATAGGCTTTTCTCGCTTGTCTACAATATTAATAACAAATTCCTAAAGTAACAATAACCATCTCACAAGCCTTCCACCAACTACTGGTTTTTTCATTAGGTACCTTATTGTTGTATTGTCAATATGTATGAATATAGAATACCCTATAATGTAGTGTCTGAATTTGTTGATTGCATAAACCACCATTAGCATATCCTTTTAAGTTAGTGTATAGTTGAGTTCTTCCCCCTAAATATTTTTAATGATATAATAAATGACATACTCTGTAATACCCCTTCGTTTTGATTCTTTTTCAAGTTGCTTTATGCTATATTTGGTTGCAATTACTTTGATACTGGATACATTTTGTTATGATGTTTTGATCATTACTATTGAGTGACAAATATTATTGTGGGATGTAGTTATCCAATTTTGTTTTACATGCATTATGGATTAATGATGTTGTAGAGTTAACATGAGATGTTATTATGAGATTACTGGATTATGATGGAAATGTCAGTTTTGATGAGTGTATTGGTGAAGAGGACAGTTTCGCATCACTCGCTTGTGAGCGCTTTGCGAATCCGTAATTGCTTCTTCACGGTGTGTATTATATGATAGATATATTGTATGATGTTGTTTACTTGGTTGCAGGATTGCAAGTACATGACACTAACTCCACCTGGCTTCACAAGTTTGAGTGTGTCGATCCAACGGTTAAGTTGAATGGGAGATAGTAGCTAGGTAACATGTGTCAAGTTTATACCCTAGCCTTAGTGTGTCGTCAGTTGTGTGTGTCGAGTCATTGTCTGTCTTGCTTTGATGTTATTTAATTCTGAAGAATTCTTGATTTGGAAATAGATATTTAGAATAATTGCATTTAAATCATGTTGATGGTTATTTAATTTAAATAATGCAATGTGGATAAAAGTTTATATTTAAATTAATTAATTATATTTAATTTATTTAATTAATTAAATTTAATCCAAGGGGTTGAATTTAGTTATTAAATAATTAAATTAATTAATTAAACGTGATGCAAGAGAATGAAAGGAAATAAAAGAATTAAAATTAAATTTGGAATTTAATTTCAATGTGTGGGAATTAAATTGGAAATTGTAATTAAATGTTTATTTGAGAAATTAGTTGCAACTTTGGAAATTAATTTATTATTTGAAATTGCATTTTAAATTGAAATTGAAATTAATATCTAATTTGCATGTAATGTGAATTAGGATTGTAAAAATTGAAATTGAAAAGATAAGTTTTGAATGTATGGTCAAAATTGATAAGGAAAAAGATATTTAAATATATTGAAGAATTATAGAAATATTTATATTTAAATATTTGTTTTAATTAATGAGATTTAATTAGAAACAATATGAATGCGTGGTCAAATAGGTAAGCCAAAAGATATTCTTATACATTGATGAAATTGCATGTTTTTAAATGGATAGTTGGAGTGACATAGATTCCAAATAGAAAATTGAAAAAGATTGTTTGCAATAGTGTTAGGTTGCATTAGAAGTAAATTTAGGAACTAACTATATTGAAAAAGGCAAATAGTTATTATGTTTTATTTAGTTCCATAGAGTAATCTAGTCATTGTGAATGGAATATTAAAGAATATATGTAATTAAATTTATTAATATATATATTTGGTGTCTATATAATATGGAGAATATATATATATATTAAGTGTAAAATTCATTATCGTATTTTATTTTGATGAGATGCATGCAATATATTATTGAATAGAGATTTAAAAATGGATTGATTAGTGTATATGGAAAATGGATAGAGAAACAATATGTTATTATATTAAAGTGATTAAATGTTTTAAATAGAAAATTGAATGAGATGTAAGAGTTGGTTAGGAAATGGAAATAGTTTACTTGCATGGATTTGTGTTGATTTAAAAGTAAATTAAGAAGTTGTTTTATTGATGAGGCAATCAATTATGTTATTTATTAATTTCCTTTTAGATTAATTGAATCATTGTGATTGGATTATGAAAGAGATATGGATTTAGTATATCCAAAAGTAGTATCTTCCTCATGATTATCTTAAAGAATTTAATTCTCTGTATTCAGTAAAGGGAAGTAAGTTTAATTGTTTTAGATTTTCAGTAATGAAAAGGGAAATAGGGGTTATGATTATTTTAGATGATCTAGTTATCATGTCTTTGACTTTTTCAACACTACCTATTGAATGAGTATGAATTTAATAAATCCAAATATTAGATTTGATTAATGATTTGAATGCTTTGGTTGCTATGTCCTCAAGTTGCATTGTTGGTTTTGGGATTTAGTGTTAGTCCTAAATTATAAGTCTTCCAGAAGAACTTAGAGGATAAGGGTTGTTGAATCTTTATGCCATCCAGTTATTTTCCCTTGGGTAGTGCATGGCGTCTTTTTAGTTTTACCCGATTTTCATGAACGGGGATGTTTGCACCTCCTTGGTTTAGGAGCGAATTATGGGATCCGTGTCTCCTTGTATGGAGTGACCTTGTTATGTGGTTTCATCTTGTTGCCTCCTATGAAAGGAGTGTACTATGTGTTGTTGCCTCCAAGATGTTTGGAGTGAGTTCTTTTATTTGTTTCCTCCTGTGAAAGGAGTGGACTATGTTTTGTTGCCTCCTAGATGTTTGGAGTGAGTTCTTTTATTTGTTTCCTCTTGTGAAAGGAGTGGACTATGTTTTGTTGCCTCCTAGATGTTTGGAGTGGGTTTCTATTATTTGTATCCTCCTTGAGTTGGAGTGGTTATGATGCCTAGTTTGTATGCACTTGTGTTTCCTTTGGTGATTGGTTGTGAGTGCGTTGTCCATTAGAAGAGTGGCTTTTGATAGGGGTCGGAGCCCAAAGTGGTAAACTGGGTAACCTTCAGAAGTGAGTTAATCAAGTGATAATTAAATTAATGTACTTAGATGATTAGGATGCAGTTCACACTAATCAAGATAATTTAATCCTCACTCATAGACACAAGGGCTTGTTTAGACTTGGGATGAGTGAGAAGGCCTGGAATGGAAAGATCAACTATCTTGTTCTTGTGAGAGGTAGTTGATTCCGCATGAGTGAGTATGAGTGCCAAGATTCAGTTCAGGCCACCAGGATTACTTGTGTCAGAGCCTATGAAGAATGCCCAGAGGAGATCTCATGACAAACCTTGCGATGACACTCTATCTAGGACAACTGTTGTTAATTGTTTTATATGTATGGTTCTGTGAACATACTTGATCTAATTTATATCTAGAAGCAATGTGACCTATGTCAGTGATGTTGGAGTTGTACTTGTATTGTACTTGATTTGTACTTATATTGTACTTGAGTTGTACTTGATTCCTACTTGTATGGTGAATGAGTTGTACTTGTTAATTCATTTGGTTGGTTATAACAGTATGAGTCAGTTTGAGTCTGCCTTTGGTTAGAGGTAGTAGAATCTTTGTCCATGTTACTTTGCTACTATCTCCTAGCATGGGGGGTGGGCCTTCAAGTACCACATTGGTAGGGTGGAACATGCACCAAAACCATTGGTTCCCCATCTATCTTCAGTACTTGGTGGCAAAACATCTAGATGGATAGCTCGCGGTTCTTGTTGTAATTACTTGCATTGTAATATTTTAACTTGTATACGTTATTTTATCCCTCTTATGTTTATGAGGTGAAATTTTGTAATTGTAACTTTGAGTACTATTGCCTCATTCTGGGAATGAGTGATGTAACTATTGGATTAAGATAATGATTATGAGATTGTATCTTGGTTGATTATCTTATTTTTTTTGTGGTATTCTTATGATGTATGAAGTTTATTTCATAAAGTTCATAAGGCTATGGTTTTATGTAATGTGTATGTGTGGGTTTAAGTAATCCTAACCTTGTAGCCTTAGGGGTTGTTGTTAATTAGTAAGTGAATGTGTATGTTAAATGCACTTTATAAAAAAAAAATTGGTTCGCTTATGATATTAATTGCAACTTCCTTTAAGGTTACTTGGCGGGGCATTACATACTCAAAGTTTCCTTCTTTCTATCCTAGTACGGCTCCTATTAAAAAATTAGAAGCATATGTATGGATATGGAAAGGTAAATTCCAATTTGGCCCTCTTAAGATAGGGGTCTTGGTTATTGCTTCTTTGAGAGATTCAAAGGCATGTTGAAAAGTAGGTTTCCATTAAAATTCTACATATTTAGACAATTAGACAAACAATAGTGCTTCAAATTTACTAAAATCTTGTATAAATCTCTTGTAGTACCCATCATGGCCAAAAAAGCTTCTAACATCCTTTTGTTTCTGAGGTATTGGAAATATTGATATTACCTCAATTTTGTTTGGATCTACTTTGATTCCTTTATTGGACATAAAATGTCCCAAGACTACTCCCCCAATCATCATCATGAAACATTTCTCATGACTCAGGGATAAGTGATGATCTTGACATCTTTGTAGTACTTTCTCCAAATTGGAAAGTTCTTCTTCATAGGTATTCCCATAATTTATGAAATCATCCATGTAAACCTCCATGGAATCATGAGAAAATTCTAATAATATGCTTAATACTTCCCTTTGGAAGGTGGCAAGTAAATTGCATAGCCCAAATGGAAAGACAAAGTAAGCATATGTTTCCCAAAAGCATGTGAATGTTGTCTTGTCTTATTCTTTTGAGGCTATCTTAATATAATTGTATCCACTAAACTCATCCAAAAATGAAAAGTACTACTTTTCTGCTAATGAATCTTGTATGTGGTCAATGAATGGAAGGGGAAGTGGTCTTTACTAGTTGTATCAAACTAGAGGTAGTCTACACACACAATCCATTTCCATCATTTCTTACGTACAGTTAATAGTGGAGACACCCATAGATAACTTTAGTGGTGAATCTTCGCCAATTGGAAAATATTAGATATCGACCAAGTCAAAATTTGTGAATTAATTACACCCAATAGGGTAGACAAATCACCCAGATTTTATGAATTATTGGTCTAATGCATGTCCATTTGTCATGGATTTTTTTTATGAGGCATATTTAAGTAATAAATTCACCATAAAAACTACACATTTCAAATGGACCAATTAATATTTTCGCTTGGAATCTCATAAGCATGTAATAAATCACCTATATATTTGCCAATACTATTAAAACAACATTGTGTATCAAGACCCATTTCGCCAATTAAAATTTATAAATAGTTTCTTATGAGGACCCATTTTGCCAATTAAAATTTACAAATATTTGCTTATGAGGACCCATTTCACCAATAACATTAAAAAATAATTACATTTGAGGACACATTTCGCCAATTTCTATGACACCTCCAAGCTAATCATAGGGCCATTATTGCCTTGAAAATTACGTCTTATTGTATAATCACGCGAGATTCGCCAAATTTTTAATATACCATTTAAAAATCCCACGGAATTTGCCAAATATGGATTGATATAAATACAATCAAAACTGTCATTTATTCGTACACATTTTATTCAATTTTGAATTTGTGATCTCTCAATTCATAAGTTGGACTTGGAACCTTGAAGTTGATCATAGGAAAGTTAAAAATTACAACACAATCATTCTTGCATTAATAAATAGCAAGTCAATGAAAACCTAAACTTAAAGGTGAGTGATCATTTATTAATAGTGTTATAAGATTTATTTATCTCCTTTCAATTCTTGCTTCACTCTTAAAGATGGTATTGAGTATGGAATGGGATCTATATTCTCTGTCCTTAAATAAGAAGACATTTGTTTCCATCTTTTATTCAAAGTGAGAGATCAATATGTTGAGCAGCAAGTGAAACAAGGGTAAGACTCCTCGAGGTGGTGAAGGGACTAGAAGGCCATCAAAATGCCCAAAATTTAGAGTTACCATATAGTCTTACTTTATAATTGGCAATGCTTCTGATCCATCAGATCAAGATGGAGCTACATCATCAGCTCTTCCACCAAATATTAATGAAGAAGGCATTCACAATACCTCACCACCATCGAAAGGTCAAGGTGATATTGTCGTTGAGTTAAATGTGTCAAATGAGGATGGCAATACCGTAGAAGATGTTCCAAGGGATACCCTGGTTAGCTAGAATGAGATAATTGACTTGGATGATGTTGGTAGCAAGAAAAGAAAAGGCAAATCAAAAATAGGGCACAAGTGGGAAATGACAAGGAATTTTTTAGCTTGATTGGGTGTCAAAGTACCCATTCATTATAGTAGTGGAGAAATCAAACAATGATGAACCTCCAATAGAATGAAAGTGTATGATTTGTAGTTGGAAATGTAAAAGAGACAAGAAGTTTTAGCTAAAGCTTGACACTATAGAAAATCATATCTATAAATTTTATATAAAACAAATCATAGATGGAAAGGAACAATTAGTATTATGATGGAAACCAAAGGAAGAATGTCTTCATATTAAGTATGTCATAGAATAAGAAGAGCTTAAGCAAATAATTTTGAAGCTTGTTGCATGTGGAGGTACAATTGAGGCTCAATTTGGAAAAGTAATGGAAGGAGCACAGCTGGCAAAAACTGTTCAGATGAGTGTTGTTTTTCATATTTTGTCTAGAGGGCATCCTATGATAGACTAGCCAAAATATTATTTTATTATCTTTTTTGGGTGTTCCTCACTTTCCTAGCACACATTGGTTAGTAAAAGTTGGATGGGAATGGGAAAATTTTCTTGCTACAGTGGAAAAGCAAGATTTAAAGGAGAAAGTAAAAGATTCAAACTTCATTGCATTGTCTTTAGATGAAGTTATTGTAGTAGATAATACTTCTTCGGTCTGTAAGCATGTGTATGCTATAAAACATGTCCACCAAGCTCATCTTCTTTGTGTTCATAAAATGAAGGAAAGTTCAACATCGCAAAATCTTTTTGAACTAGTCAAGAAATATTTGAATGAAATTAGAGGTATGGATGACTTGAAAATTGCCAAAAAGTTGGTGTGCTTAGGAGTTAATGGAGCTACAATAATGCAAGGTTATAGGACCGGTGTTTGCATAAAGTTACAAGCTACTTGTGCACCATACATAATTGGCATTCACTGCATGGCCCACATAATGAATTTAGCATTTAGAATTGTAAGAAAGTTTCCTATAATATCAAAACTTGAAAATCTAGTTCACAAGCTCTATGCATACTTCTACCAAAGTCCCAAAACGTTTCATTGAATTTCAAAATTTTGTTGAGGGAATAACAATAGGAAACAAGCTTCTCAAGGATGTTGATACCAGATGGATCTCCTTGCATGGACTAGCACAACGAGTTCTTTCAGAATATCGATCCTTGATTGGAGTAATGTACGAGCATCACAACACAATAGACAAAGCTCCTGACCTCTTACATAGATTAAGTGATATAGAGACACTCTTGATTTTAGCTAGTCTTCTCCCCATGCTAGATGAAATGAACAATCTTGTGAAGAAATCCCGAGAAAGAACTATGTATATTAATGAATATACCAAACTACGCAAAATGACATGCATGGCCCTCAATCATCTATATCTAGATTTAACTTCTAAAAGCTAGTAGAAAATTATAGATTTGAATCAACCTGATAATTATTTATAGTTTAATGCAAGTGGCCACTTATGTATCTATGTCAATGGATTTGAGATACCAATGTACCGTTGTACGATAATCGGGCGCTCTATCACATAAGTACCTATTAAAAAGAAAGCTTTTAACGATTGTTAAATCTATTAGTGATAATTTGAAGAAAACTACAAAATCTCTTTCCTCGAAGATTTATAATAGATTCCCTTGAGAAGAAATACTTGAAGCCATGGGTATTGTGTATCCTCATTTTTGGATAAACCAGGATAGCCCAAGCCATTTTCATGATAAAGTAAATATCTTGGTCAAAGACTTTTTGAAAAGTGTAAAATACAATGAGCAGACAATAGAAGGAATTATAAATGGAGATGAGCTTAGACAACAATGTAAGCATTTTACAAGAAGTATGATGGACCAGTTTGATTCCATGGAGAATCCCTTTGAACCAGGATCAGTAATAAAGGCTTGGACAACCTTAGTCAGAGTGAATATTGTGTAGTTCAATATCAGAATATTTCAAACTTGTTTATTTATGTCAAACAATGATATTGGGGTCAATGGAGGATGAGAGAGTTTTCAATTCATTGGCATTTTTTAAATCAAAGATAAGAAACAAACTAGACAATAATTTGGAAAATTGCTTGAGGGTGAAATGAATTGTGTATAATTTCAAAACTTTTCCTTTTGAAAGGGAACTCACAATATAGAGGTCCATATGTGAAAGAAGAGGGTTTTGCAACACTCCAAATGCTAGTAGTGGTGGCACTAGTAGTGGGACAAATGACAGTGACACAATGAATGTTGAATTTGAGATGCAGGGTGAAGAAAATGAAGACCAAACTCAAAATCAAGAAAAATCTTTTACTTTATCTCAAGTTGAACGTCAGTTTGAGGACCCTAACTTGATTTGTGAAATGGAAGCGAATTAGCATCTTTTAGGTATTTATACTACACTTCATGACTCATTTTCCAAACTATAGTTGATGATATTTTATATTGTATTCCATGAAATTGTGATATTTTATATTTTATATTGTATTCCATGAAATTGAATTTGATATGTGATTTTGCGTCATTTCTAAAGAATGATACTTATCACACTACTTATAAATTCCTATTGCATTTCCATTCACACAATCTTTGATAAATAACTAAAAGGAATATTATTCCATTCCTTGAATAGACGCTAACAATTAAACATCCATAAAATAAACATGTGATGTGATATGACAGCTTATAAATAACCCTTGATTATATTGAGTCAAAAGATAGTGAATACAATATTGGAGAGCGAGATAGGTTGATATTCAAAATTAAAGAAATACACTTAAGTATTTGAGTCATCTATTGTTATTACAGAGAAAAAATGCATCATTTCCTATATGTGCTATCAAATTGCTTAAATTGTGCAAAAAGAGCTTACAGAGAATGAGATGAAAGATTAAAAAATCAAAATGCTTTGAAATTTTGAATGAGGCTCAGGAATCCCTTTTATAACATAAGGGAAGCAACAATCAAAAAAGTGAAGAACCTCATCCCAAAAATTTTTGACAGCCAAATTCTCAGACAGGAGGCATAGGAATAAAAGCATGGATCCACTCACAAGCCAAGAAAAAAAATATGCTTTTCATTCCATGCCTCAATAATATCCTCAAAAGGCCAGTCATGAGCGAAGAGCTTTTGTGAATTCTCCAAATTTTGATGATACTTGTCATTATATAAAGCACTTTCCTCTCTACAAAAAATTTCTATCTTTTTTTCTACATCGACCATCCTTTCTGAATAGGAATCAAGATGGTTTAAATCAAGATTGTCATCTTTGTAAATCAAAGGGAGAAGTGTGGGGATTAGAATATTGAAACTATCCTTCCATTTCTCTAGGGCCTTCAACTCCCCATTATCTTTTAATAGGTGAGGTACAACCCTTCTGTCAGCATTTATGAAATAGTTCATTATTTCTCATGTAGCTTTAATTATACCTTCCAAATACCCTTTATGATTCCATATCATTTTGACAATCTCAAACATAAGATAGTTACCAGGTGGGGCATCAGATGTGTGTTTAGATCCCCTATACATACCTTCCAAAGATGAAAATATAGGAATCCATTGTTCAAATATACATTTGAGCCGCTCTGGATCCCCACTTACTCTAGTAATGGCAATTCTCATATTCAAATATGATAGGTATTTTCTAGCCTTCTTAAGATTTTAGAAACTCTATGCTCCAAGATGCATGTTGCAATGCTCCAGGATGCACATTGCAATGCACACCTTCTCCTTTCACTGATTTTGTTGAGCATTATTCAACTACTCTTCTAACATTTGAATATTTTCTTTAAGCTCTATGTTTTCAATCATCACATGAGAAAGGGGGACTATAGAAGAGGATCCTTCTTCCTGCACACTTTCAAGAAGGGATTTTTTAACCAATAATACCTAGTTGTAAGCTTCCATGAGATCATTATGTTCCTTGGTCACTATATTAATTCTATCTTGAAACCTTCAAACACTAGCTTCATTAAACTTGGCAACATCTACAAATAATGTAGTAGCTTCAAGGGTAGAGGTGTTAGAAACCTTCTTTACAATCAAGATCCCTTTGATACCCTTACCCTTCGATGCTTCAGTGGTCAAAGGCTTTTTGTAGTTGGGGCAAGGGCCTAGATTGAAAGGGCTTCCCAATGTTCATTGAACCCTGATCCTAACAATGCCATCTCTACTTCCTCTTCTATGGAGAAAACTTCTCCTTCTTGTTTCCAAATAGTATCAAAGACAATTGTACCCATTCAAGGAGCATTAGCAATCCACTATCTTCCATCATTCTTCTCCCTTCATCAAGTGTAATGTTTTTTCACTCAAAATTTATTTTTTCCATTACCTTTGTAGCTACTTCATCATACTTTTCTTTGGGCACATCTACTTGTGCCAACTGAACTATTTTAAGGTACTCCTCACATTTTGATCTCAAAAAAACTCTTTAAACTCTTGGAGTTTCATAACATCATTAAACATGAATTATGTATAGGCCAATTCCCTCACATCATTGAGGTTATCTCTCCCCATATCCATGTCCAACCCGAACCTTTGTTGAAGAAGGCCAACAATATTTAGCCTTGGGGGGATGGCATATATCACTTAATTTCATCCATGGTGATATGAACATCTTCACTTTCATATGGATTGATAGGATTATCAACCAACAATGGCAGTTGCTCAACTTGCATCCTCTTCTTTGGTTGCTCTCTTGGGGGAGAATCATAATCCACACTGATTGTTTGATAGCCAGGGGAAGGAGAGGGAGTGACCTGTGGTGGGTCTCATTGCTCATTTTCTCTATTAATAAGCCCTTGGGGCCTTTTGATAGAAAGGTCAGGTCTAGGATGCTTTTCTAGTTTCTCTTCCAAGATAGGGGCCTTACCTACAACTCTATCAAAATTCTTCAACACCGCCTCAATCCTAGAAATTGGGTCAACAGTATCAAAAAATGCTTCACAATAATCCTTATCATTCTTTATCCTTGAAGCCTATGCTTTGTTGAATGCAATCCATTTCACCTTTCTATTTTTTACCTTAGATTCTTTTAATTTCTTATGACATCTTCATCTAAATCAACCTGATGGAAAAAATCAGACCTTTTGAGCCTTTTCTTGACCTCTTGTATGAAACCTTCAAGGTAAAAATCCTTGACATTCAACTAAGATAACCTATATTCCCCAAGCATTTATTTCAGCCTATCTAAGCCCTCTTTGGTAAAATTTAAATCTAAAAAGGAAATAACATAAGGGAAAAAAGACCCTTTCTTTTGTTTGCCTAAATAAAAGTGATCAGTCTCATTCAATTGCCACATAATTTCCATAAATTCCAACCTGGGTGACACATATCTAGGTAGCACATGGGAGGCTTGAGAGCAACCATATACTCTAATAACAACTAAGTTCTCATGGAGGTAATAATCTCCCCAATTATGTTGTACTCCTAACTCTGGCCTCCACTCTTTGGACCTAAGGAAATCCACAATTTTCTTGTGCAATCTGATTCTAGGTCGACCCAACCTTGCCATGACTTGTCTTACAAAGCAAATATTTAAAAAAAATAATACTCAAACTCACTACAATGTTTGTCCCAAATATAGGTCTAGCATTGCACTAGGAGATCATTTCCCTCTTTATCTTTCATTTCTAATTCTAAAAACCTATTGAACTTATCTTTCCCTTTGTACAAAAGCATATGGAAAAGGAGAGAATACCACATGAAATTCACCTCCAACTTCTTACCACTTTTCCTTCTCTTAATTTCCACCAGCTAATTGTGAATAGCATCAGCTAAAAATTTGGCATAGTCAAAGTCACTATTGACAAAAGGATGTTGTACATCAACAGTCATATACATAAGAGGTGTCTCCATTTTTGAGCTTGCATCTTCTCCCAACACCTAGCATAATGCCCAATATGTGCTTCTGAAATAGTCTTCAAAAGACTTGACATCAAAAGGATCATGTTTGATATCATGGATTCTTAATGACATTCCATAGAAGCTTTTATGTCTAAACCTAGGGAGCCATTTCACTCTGAAGCTATGTTCTTCTTTCTTGTATTTTCTTCTAAAATAAGAAATTTCTATAACCTTTTTCTGACCACATTGTGTCTTAAAACCTAATAAATAAACTCCCTAGTTATATCCATTACGACACTTCCATTCAATGCCCTAATTACTCTAATATTTTCATCATACCTAGAAGAAAGGAATCTGATGAGTTCCACATTTATAAAGATGTTAGGAATAACCAGCTTCCCCAAATCATAGGTCCATGAATTGGAGATAGGGGAATGGCGGTTTATTTTTCCATACTAGTGTAGGAACAATTCCCACCCAGTGACGATGTCATCCACATACTTCAACTCAGCATCTCTGCAATTTCTGGCTATGTCTACGATCCCCTCTACTGCATTAGGGCCAAGGTTACGTTGACATTGAGGCTTTTTTGAGGAACCTGATAACTGGGCCAAAATATCATCCTCAAAGGGCCTTTTAGATGTAGAGCTAGAGGGTTGGGTGTTTGACCAACTCATAATTCTAAAATGATTTAAAACTAATTTCTACAATATTTTACAAGAGAATTTATAAACCTGATTATAAGCTTCAAGAATAACAATGGTGAATTTTGTCAAGAAGGGCTTACCTATTTTTTATTTTAGCTCAAGTTGACATGAAATGGGTGCACCTCTACAGTTTTTTCTACTATGTCAAACCAAACAAATGAACTAAAAAATTATGAGCCATAACCATCCTCTCTGTCTAACAAAATTCTCCCATTTCCCACATGCTAATATCATCACACAGTGTCCTTCCATGGTTTTTCAACCAAGAAAAGGACATTACAATATGAGCCCGTAGACTTGCGGAATCCTTTATCTTTTGCCACGTAATGAACATAAAATAACAAAATTACAAAAAAGTAAATGTTTTGATTTTGATTTTATGTTTGATATTAAAGGGGCACTTCCTAGCAAAAGGGGATGCAGGACTCACGACATTGATACCCATAAGTCATAACTTAAACTTAAAGACCAGTCAAAAAGTGTATTTTTGTGGTTTCACAACCAAGAAAAGGACATTCTGCTATGGGCATGTGGACTTGTGGAATCCTTTATCTTCCGCCATGTAATAACATAAAACAATAAAATTATAGAAAAGTAAAGGTTTTGATTTTGATTTTATATTTGATATTAAAGGAGCACTTCCTAGCAAAAGAGGGTGCAGGACTCATAACATCGATACCCATAAGTCATAACTTAAAGACTAGTCAAAAATTGAATGATGTCAACAATAAAACATAAGAACGCCAGAGTTTTAGGATAATAGGGTTTTAGAAAGCCCTAGGTTGCACTCCTAGCAACCCTAATTTAACTAGTTGAGGATTACCAGGAATTTTATGCTAGGGTTTTAGGATAATAGGGTTTTACAAAGCCCTAGGTTGCAGACCTAACAACCCTAATTTAGCTAGTTGATGATTACCAAGAATTTTATATTTCAAATTATAATTGACATTTTATATTGTATTTGATATTTCATATTGTATTCCTTCAAATTATGCATCAAATTGAATAAATTAACATATTATTAATAATTTCATATTTTAATTGTGTTAAACATGTACTCAGTGATTCATCACTCAACTCAATTCTTAATAACATATTAACAATAGTAGCATATACAAAAATGAACATTAGGAATCGTTTAATCTGTATCTAGTAGTTGAAACAAGAGTTTTTCTTCAACTGATAAAATAAATAATACAGATAATTGAACATCAACACATTATTGAATTTGAGTTTTCTATTGATTTTCAAATGAAGGAATATAGAGGCAATGCAAAATCTTGCTAAAAGACAACTCTACATAGAGCCGAGTTGGAACTTGGAAACCCATATTATCAATATCAAATCATTCTATCAGCCTTTGTGGCAACTTCCAATGTTTAGGTGATGGAATTGTCATTTGTTCCAATTGATGTTGTCTGACTTGAAAATTTGTTAATGAATGATTGATTTGGATCTTGACTTGAATGTTTTAGCCAAGGTTATAGTCAAGGTTATTAGTGGTTTGATGGAATCCAAATAGTTTTCCTCATTTGGGTTCTAAGGAAACTGGTCCAAATCAATCTTCCTTACACCCTCCATCTTCTTTTTGACACCATCATTTCTAATGAATCACTCATTTATGTCAAAAGCCTCTACCAAACCAAACTTTTTCATTTTCCTTACCTTTTCATCCAACTTCTTCATTTTTTTTGTAGCCAGATTCACAATTTTTTTTGTTTCACGCACTCTCTAACACTTTTGAATGATAGATGACACCTTCATTGAGGCTTCAATCCAATTATTAATCCCTTTTGATTTCAATTCATTGTCACTGACTTGGTAGACTATTTTTTGAAATTGATTTGTAGATTTCTCTGATGCAAGCACATTTTTTTTGTCCATTAAATATTTGTTGAGCTTCTTATGATGTAGTCTCATAGCATGAATCAATTGAAACAATTCACACAAATGATTAATCCTCTGCATTATTTCATCCCAGATCTTTTGTTTCATATGCCTCATTCTTTCTCTACAAAATGTAAACGTATTTCGACAATATTTTATTTCATTTTTTGCTTCCATAAGCTCTAAGGTCGATCTTTCACCTTTTTTCTCTCTTTCTCAATTTTTTGTTCCCAAAATTCATTTACTTTCCCAATGCTTTGTCTTAATTTTTCTGAAGTGGATTTTTCATCATCATAATTCTTTTTGCTCTCATCTAACCTTTTCTTTAGTTCATTCACTTCTCTCTCATTTTTTAATCATCTTTGCTTGTTGATTTTTTCTAATTCATTGCTCTTGTTATTTGTTGCTTTCCTCTTTGCTTTCTCATTTACTATGTCTTCCTGTAACTTTTCTATTTGAGTCTACAACATTTTTTCTCTCTCTCTCTTTATTTAGAAATGAAATTCATTTTTCTTCTTTGATACATTATTTTTTTAGTATTTTTGAATCCAAAAAATCCAATTGGAAACTGCTCACCTAAAATTCAAATTGATCCATCTAATTTGCTAGTTTATTTTGAACTATGGGAACAAAAATGTGTACTCCATGATATATTTATTTGTGTCAAATGTGGGTAATACCATGGTTGTTGGAGGCTCTAAAGTTATAGTAGACACACTCTCCATTAGTTGCTTCTTTTACTTTTTATACAATTCTAATTTCTTTTTAAAATCTTCAATGCAATCAAAACCTGGGGACGCAGGAATAATGGTAGGCTTGAATGGCAAAGGACTAGGAGTACTTGCAGTTGCTAATGTTGTCACAGCCACACTAATTAGGGAGTGCCTGGAAATAACTCCTTTGTGGTGGAAATGGTAGTGTGACCTGGACCTATCAAAATACTTGCCCTCTTTTGTATGCCTTGATCACTTGGTGTTTGTGTGGTATCTTGTATTGTTGTCCTCTTGTGTGTAATTTTTTTTGTAGCACATTTTGACCACTACTAGTAATACTACCCATACCATCACCACCAGTGCCAATGCTAGTGCCAGTTGCATTAGGCTCTCCACCATGGTCATGTGATTGTATCTGACCATGAGGATTAGGATTTGAAGCTTTAACAAAATGAATTGTTTCAGTTGTACTTGTATGCCCTTGGTCTACTTTATCAACTCCAAGGCCTCATTTATCACTTGGTTCTATATGATCTACATCTTGTACCATCAAAGGGCCTTGTCCTTGGGACCCCAAAGGACCACCTTCATAACCCAATTTTTGGCTATGTCTTCTCCTAAAGTATATGCTTCTTTTGTGGCCTCACTTAAACCAGCTTTGGCATAGCTTTGTTCTTCCGTATCATCATTAGATTCATCATTAGTTTCTTAATCTTCACATTCATTGAGATGCTTTATATTCCACAATTTTCTAAACTCACGATCTTCTTCATTATCTCCAAAGTCTGCAAGAGATCTTGGTTCACCTAACTCCTTCCTCATAGACCAAATGGTAGTAATTTTTTATCGTGTCCATTTTTTATCTATAACTTCCTTATCTAGAGAATCTGGCATATTTACTCTACTAGATGGTTTATCAATTTTTCCATAAAAAAAATTGTACCTTCTTACTGTATTTTGGTGCAATGCTAGAATTTCGACTAACAATTGTTTAAAAGAAATAGCTTTCTCAGCAGCACTTTTCTCTGTTACTATTTTGATCTCATCCGAAGAATCCTTGTTTCTCAAGTTTTCAAGAAAGGGTTTACTTTGATGTTAAATTATACTATAAGTATTCTTATTGGCCACAATCATTGATTTGATAATGTCACATGGATCATACTGCCAATGACAGACAACATCAAAATTAAAAAAATTCAAAAGATCATATACCACCTTAAATGCTTTTCTCTTCAATGCGAACCCTCCACATGAAAAAGGTAAAGAAGGAAATAAGGTCTTCTTATGTTGATTGAAAAAGTGTAGTTCATCAGTACTCTACATTTGCCTTACATATTTGAATGCAAAAACCTTTTATGTCACATGTATTGGAAGTTTGTATGGCTCTACTCCTGATCTATAAAAAATTAGCATAGTACATTCTTCCATTAAGTACCAATCAGCCAATTCTATTTATTTTCCTAGTTGAATGCAATTTCTACAAGACATAGGAAATATAGGCATTGGAGTATTTGTAATTGCTTGATGCAATAGAGCCAAAATGTAGTCTAAAAAATTATTGCGGTTCCTTTGAGAATCATGCATCCTTATCTTAGTGGTCCAATCATATATTGGAGCCATTTTCTTTTCCTTAGCATTTGTATAGAGATAAATTTGAAGCTTGTTGGTTTGAAACATTCCACTAAATTTGAATAGAAAAGAATAGCACAAGTAGGTTGTGAACCTAAATGTCTTAGTGGACTTTGAGTGTGGACCTCCTTTAAACATTAAAAGGTGTCCATGCATGGATTCTACAATGTGCTCAATAAAGTTATATTTGACAGGTTGAGATGGAACAACATAATGGATATTATATACCATTTAAAGGAGGCTTGCGCCCACTTCCCAATTGCTATCCAGTTCGAGGCAAAATGCTAGCGTGGAAATAGTATCCTAAACCTATGATCTAAAAATATAAAAATCATAAGGAGGCTTATGATTACCTTTCAGTTTTTTTCTAACTTGTATGTTATCTTGAACTATTTTATTTAGGAAAGCATTTTTCTCCCCTTTCATTCATTTCTTCATAATCACTAGCAAGCTTTTATAGGTCAATGTGGAAGTTTCCAAATTATTTGGTTGTAAACCTTAACACTTTTCCAAGTTCTTCTGCATTAATGGATAACAATTCTTCTTTTCTATCTTTATTAACAATTACTCTTTTGTTATCATCATAATTGTGGGCACATACCATGATAAATTTTGGGCAAGGGAAAACCTCATGTAACATCATGCACGCTAATCCACTTACCCATATTGCACTGAAACTATTAACTTGCATTTGGTTTGAAGCATTATTCTCAGATGAAAATCTAAGTTTTGAGGTAAGCCTACCATACATTTTAGGATCATAAATATCATGGTATTCATCAATGGAACCTGGGGTTTTAATCAATCCATCATAATGTTTTTTTTATTTGATTTTTCTCTACCTTTCCCAACAACTTTCTTTGGTCTACTAGTGGTACCGGTGGTAGACATGCTTATACAATGTGAAATTGTGAATTCTCTCTTATTCCTCCTTAATTTTTCTCAAGTCTCTCAACCCTAAACCCAAACTTCAAAGTTTGACAAAATAAGATTTTAAGAAATGATGAATTGTAGTCGTAGGAATTCTATCTTTCACTTACCTGGATTTTGATTCTTGAAAAGATTAATACTAATAGACATAGACTAGCTTTGTTGGAACCTATAATCTCCCTGGTGCACTATAATGAGAAATTTGAAATCTCCTTATGTGTTGACTCTCTCACTTAAAAATAAAATCACTTAGCAGTAGAAAGTTCCATTATTATTTTTGAATATTAAAGTGAATGAAATGTCAACATGTTGTTGTCGGACTACACAATTAGTACATTACATTTCCATAATGACACTTAGAAATAAATTCTCAAATAAATTATCAACTGTTGATCTTTGTAAATCTAACAGTTATAGGGTGATTCTGTAAGTTTGAGTTTGCAAGCCTAACACTCTGTGTATTTCATTCTAAAATGCAACTATATTCATTCATCAAATGTTCATCAAACGGTTGAGTAATTTATTACATAAGTAATAAACATGTGTTTTAAAGTTATTTTAAACATGTTTTTTAAAGTTTTTTTTTAAATTTAAACTTTATTGGCACTAGGATACACAATCCTAATGGAGTCATCATGATGATTCCATGTGTCTACTCCATTGTTCCATAAGTCACATATAGATCTACTTGAAACATCTCGCAGACTCGCAAAATCTCTTTAAAAACAAGACATTGATTGACATCAAGGCCAAGGGGCTGATAACTTGATGTTGCAAAGGACTTAATAAAATGACTAATGATACTGGAAACTGAGGGAGCAAGTCAACAACAAATTAGAAATAATAACATTTCGGAAAACTCTAGAAAGAGTGACAAATTTTAGTTTTTTTTTGTCAATTTGATGGCAAATTTCTTTTTTACTTTGTATTGCTTTATCTTTTAAATTTGCATACAAATATTTCATAAATAGATAATACTTAATCTCTTAAAGGAAAAAATCTGATTTTTCTAAGTTTATTAAATATTTCATTCCATATTCTATTCCATTCACATTACTTGTATAATTTGAATAGACACTATAAACATAAAATAATTCTTTATTGTAAATGAATACCGAAGAATAACACAACCATTTATTTTATTACCACTGAATTACAATGTTACATTATTACATAGCTTTTTAAATATGAGTAGATCATGCAAGCTCTTTTTTTGTATAAATGACACATGTCACTTTACATTAGACATAATTGATCCCAAGCTGCTAGGTCATTGGTTGCTTCTATTGTTGGTGATAATACAAACCATATTCTCAAACCATGAGGCTTGTCAACCATCGTTGGGATCTTAGGATCTCAAATATGGTTCTACATTTATAATATTCTCAATTTGATGCACCAAAACACCCCAAATTTAAACAATTAATTCCAAGCTAGTAGTGGCGACTATGGGATCCATATCATATTATAAAAAAGGTGAATTTGAGAATCCATAGGGCTTGCCTACCATGTTGGGGAAATGGGAGCTATGAATATGCCTATCATGTTTGAGAACCAGAGTCATGCAGAAGATGAGGGGTAGTAAATCTACTACCACCTTTTGCATGTAGCTTCCATGCATCTGGATAGCACACAATCAGTTTAAAAGTCCACAGTTCCTCTTCGAGGGCCTCTGTCAAAATGAAGTGTGAGAAGTCACTAATTTTGAATGCAAACAAGAATAAAATAATTATGTGGGTGTACTCTCTGTGAAAGCACTTATCTCCATCAAAGCTCCTCATCCTGGTTCAAAACCTATCTCAAAATTCAGGTAATCCACATCAACTTCTTGTCAATTCCACCCATTTTGAACTTGAAGGAAATTGGTCTTTTACTCTAGAACTATATAATTGGAGGCAGAAGAATTTAGAGTATCCCCAATAATACCACATCATCTTCTTCCTTATTAACCTTGCAAAATGAAAACCCTTATGACAATTCAGAACATTGCACTCAATAGTAAAGCCTTCAGCCTTCTAAGATATTATGAATGATTTTAGTTGTACTCACAGTCACTATCCCTATTTATGGGCCACCACTACTAGTTTGATCCATGTTTACTCGTGAGTCTTGCAAGGTATAATCTCACAAACCAAGTAACCAAATTAATCATGTAACTTAAGTAAATTACATGTTCAATGTTTATTTTGATTGACATCTGGCTACATGCAAGTTGTACCTCAAGCTGATAAGCTATGAAAATCACCACTCAAATGATATGAAATCATTACAAATCTTATTTCAATTGATCACTAGATTAATGAAAACATCATCTACAGTATGTCATGCAATTTTTAATATCAAGTAATCCAATCAATCGCTTTGAATGTACATATGGAATTAATCCATAGTACCACTTCCACACTTTCTTCAAAATCCATTGTACCACTTCCACACTTTCTTCAAAGAAAGAAAATTTGACAGATATGCAAAAATTGATAAAAAGAAAGCATGCACCACGTGCCATACTTTTTGCCATTTTCAATATCAAGTTATCAAATCAAACATTTTGCTCACTTCAGATTAGAAGAGAAACTTAATTTGGACTATTTTAAATATTTTCTAGGTACATATGGCATTAATTCGTAGTACCACAAGCACATTTTTCCAATGAAAGGCTATCCAACGGATATGCAAAAATCGATAAAAAGATTGAGAATTAAATGAAAGGTAAAGTACTTTGAGGCATTGAAAAGAGAGAATTAAATGGATTTTTGTAGCTTAATCATTATTAATGTCCACTAATAAGTCACAATAAATTTCACTCACCTATGATCAAAAGTATATGATCAAATCAAACATTTTTCTCACTTCGGATGTACATATGGCATGTATCTGTGATACTGCAACCACATTTTCTTCAATGAAAGATAATATGGTAGATATGCAAAAATCCATAAAAATATTAAGAATTAAATGATAGGTAAAGTACTTCGAAGCATTAAAAAGAGAGAATTAAATGGTTTGTTGTAGCTTAATCATTATCAATGTCCACTAATAAGTCATAATAAATTTTGCTCACTTATGATCAGAACTATATGTTGATAATTACTATTAGTTTTAAAAGCCTCATTTTTATACTGAACAAAGGAAAAATGTATTTACAAGAATGGAGCCATGAAAATTATTTTAATTTAAGTAGCTAAAGATTGAAGTACATACTACATAGCTAGCCTGGCCAAAAATCTACTAACCGTGAAAAAAAAACAGTCACAAAATACATATTACAAGAGTTGTACAATAAAATATAGACATAATTCATTACTAAAAAGTTATGTAACAATAGTAGAGGCCCTCAAATGAGTGTTTGAGTAGAAGGTGAATCAAATTTAACAAAGTAATAGCAGAGAAGAAAAGGGAGTCACCCAAATCCTTCCTCCAAAACTTTGGATTCTTTAATGATTCATTTTTCAAATCACACAACAGACCACACCTCATATTAACCAGGGTAATATCTTGTGTTGTAGAAGCATGCAATTCTACTTTACGAAAGATTCCACCAATAGACGCTAACTCACTTTCAAAATTATAATGCTCCAATGCTAACTCCATCAAAGAAATAAAGTAAATGAAAGGCTACAAATAACACATTACCAACGTCTTCACCAAATCTTTATCGAGAAAAATGTCCATGTAATTGGATAAGAAAGCTAAATATACCTCTAAAAATAGAGCACGGGGGTTGTTATGAAGCCATTCCCTACCCACAATTATTCTTATAGCATCCTCAACCTGCACACAAGGAATTGTAAAAACCTTACCCAACTTTCATCTGTCGTATGCATCATTGCTTATTTTCTCCAAAAAACATTTGGGTAGCATGACATGCTATGAAGACTCCATATCACAGTTAAACTAAGAATAGAGAAGAAAGAAAGAAAATTCAAATATATTATAAATTATATGAAGAACATCAAGTTGGTGAAGTATATATAGAATGAATATATCAAATCCTCAACACTTGAACATTTAATTCACCACTTGATGTGACAATATTATTTAAAAAAAATTGAGTCATGACTTTAAGTGATTTAATAAATAATTAAAATTCAACCATTGATATGCTAAATTCTAACTATTCTGGAATTATTTTGGAGGCTTGAATTCACAAGTCTAGTGCTTCATACATTTTCTTCTGGAATGCAACTACAGTCATGTATCTTGCGATAACTGTTGATCTTTGATGAACTTAGCGCTGACCATTGATTCCTTTTAGACCATTAACCACAAGATAAAGCTCATTTCCAGGAAAGATGTCACAATCTTGCATTACTATGGAAAACTAATGTCATCACCTTCTTAATAGTGTGCGCACACGGGAGCCACCCGATCATTAATCGTCGATCTCAACCATTGATTTTTGTGAGAAAATATTTGTCACCTGACCTAGGAGATATAATATTATAGTTTTGGATACTTAGATATTAGATTCTTTGATACTCCACGGAATCGGTAATTTCCTAGGTCGATGGGCCAGTCACCATGATGAATCCAAAGGCTTAAGTCATAACTTAAGTGACCTTCAACTGTGAGTAGCCAATCAAGGATAAAATATTATTTAGGGTGTCATGACTTTAAGTGATTTAATAAGTAATAAAATGTCAACCATTGATTTTTGGAAATCTAACGGTTCTAGTTTTATTCTGGAGGTTTGAATTTGCAAGTCTAGTGCTTTAGATATTTTCTTCTGGAATGCAATTACATTCATCCATCGAAAATTCATCGAATAGTCGTGGGTAATATTAATTTGCATTGACATCTGGATTTAGACATAATAAATATGTTGACACTTGTCCCCATTCTGAACACTTTATGAATGAATTTGAATGTGTGGAAAATTTGTCCTGAAATAGAACAATATGTAATGGTAGCATTTGATATTTTTTCCAACCATGCTATGATTTTTTATTGGCATACTATTTTATTTTGCCAATGACTTTTTTTATTGGTTTGAAATTATGTTTAATTCGCCAATGTTTTTTTTATTCATTTGAAAATAGGTTTAATTCGCCAATGAGAATTTTTTTGGTTTGAAAACAAGTTTTGATCGCCAAAAAAATATGTTTTTTGTTTTGAAAAAGGTTTAATTCCACAAAAATATTTTATTGGTTTGAAAATAGGTTTAAATTGCCAATGGAAATATTTTATTGGTTTTAAAATAGGTTTTAATCACCAATCAAAATATTTTATTAGTTTTAAAAAAAATGTAATTCTCCAAGATTTTCCACATTCTTCTAGTGATTACAAAATATTTTCCAATTGAGATTATTTTTTTTCTCAAAAATTAAAAAAAATTGCCAATTAAATTAATATTTTTTCAGGAAGTATACAAGATTCGCAAGAATTTTACACCTTCACCAAGGGGGGGTTCTTAAATTTATCCTTGTTTGGTTTTATCCATTCATATCATGGTAATCTTATCGAAATGCAAGGCATGTGCCTGCAACACATTCAATAGTGAAGTTTGTTGTGCAGTAGTCAATTGACTATTTACATTTAATGTCTTGTTTGGCATAATCTCCAAAGTCAAGGATGATGTTTGAATATATGAAATGTCAAGACTTTCTATACTGGGAATACAGTGATGTGGCAATAAGGTATGGAAAATTTGAGAAATAGAATCAGATGTGTTGGCAAGGATTATGTTCTATAGAGGGTATTGCAAACATGCTAGATAGTCATGTTGTTGTGGGTCCCTACCATAGTTGTTCTACATGATGTTTGTAATAAATTCATCTTCATCTTAGTTTTCCAACAAGTGACTGCATTCAATAGTCATTAGAATTTTTAATGAATATTGGTCTTCCTCATCTAGGGTAGACCATACAATTTTCTCTAAATCTACATGTGGTTGGGCAAGTGAATAGAGGACTAGTTTTTTTGTTATATTTCCATTGGAAATGATCATGTTACTAGACCTACAACCTATGAAGGCATCTACAGTTGTCAACCAAGGTGTCCCTAAGATGAGGGGATATATTTCAAGATTTGCTTCAAGCTGCAACACCATAAATTTTATAGGGTACTCCCATGAGTCTAATGTTATTACCAAGTCTTCTATGATTCCCTTAGGTTTGATTGTAGACCTATCTACTAACTATAACATAGTAGGTGTAGGTCTAAGCTCCATTAGTTGTAATAATTTCATTTTTTCTTTGTTCATTATATTAGTGGTTACCCCAAGGTCAATTAAGGTATTTTTAATGAGAGTACCATTGATTTTGGTATCCACTATAAGGCTCCCAAGATCTGCATACTTGGGGACAGTTATGTTTCCCAATATAACGTTTGCAAGTTGTCTTAAGACATGTACAGTCTGAGGGTCCTTACGTTTCCTACCTAGATTTTTGAGGCATAACTCTCTCATTGTTAAATGGGCACTTTATTAATGTCCTAGATGAGGTGTATCTTGATGCAAACATCCTTGAGATGTCCCAATAGATCAGTTTTAGCTTGTGAATGATGATTTTGGACTATTAATCTCTTAGGAGTGGAGACTTTGGACTTATGGTTGTTGGGTTAATTTGATTTGGCTCATGTTCCCTAGGTTGTTTTTCCATGGGTTCTACTGGGAGTTCCTCATCATTCAACTCTATGATGTGAGGAGATGAAGGCATAGCTAGCATTTTCCCTATTCTAAGGTGGACATCACTCACCTCAACCCCATAACTGGGGTATTGTATGGTGTCATTAGCATAATCTTATTAGACAGGCTTTTTATTTAGGTTAGGTGCAGGTTGTAGTAGAAATTGAGGTGCTCTTGGTGATTTTGCTGCATCTATTGCTTGGTTTGGCATTATAGCTCGTTGATGTGGTTGCAAGGGCTATTGTGGCTATTAATAATTTAAATTTTGATTTTTCCATTGTGGTTGCCATTTATTTTTTTGGGGTGGCCCCTAAGAATTATAATTAGGTCCTTGGTAATTTTTTGGTTTCCACATGCCTTGTTTTTGTTGATTCCAATTGGATTGGGGCATTGGCTATTATTATTTTTTCACATTGGTCCAAGACTAAGGGTTCCAACTAGCGAAATTTGCATTATTACTTGGAATGACATGTTATAGGTCAAGGACCTTGGGGAATACCTTATCTTGGCTACCATGTTTTATGTTGAACTATGCAAAAAACTTAACCATATTCATCTTCTAGGGCATGAAATTTGGGCTTCCCTTGCTTATCTTTAGAAATACTAGCCAACTTCTTGCACTTGAAATTGATCTTCTTTTGTTGATAGTGTGGGCAGGTATTTTGTGAGGGTTTCTTCTACTTCCTCTTACTTTTCCTTAATATGGAGGGTATATAATTGTGTATCAAAGTGGCTAATAATATCCTCCTTCATGTTTGATAGAATATTGCTCAGCTCCACCCTTGGGACCCCATTGGATAATTTGTTGAGAGAGGTCATGTCTCCCTTGGTCTTCTTGGTGAAGGACTTAGAATAGTTTCTACATACATTACAAATCTCATAAAATGGTAAATGGTAAATGTGAGATATTTCCTACCCCAATGAGGTTGAGGGAATCCATGCAGCCCTCATTAACTCCCCTTAGAAATATTAGTTTTAGGGATTCATCAAAGAGTATATTTTGATGGTATTTCTTGAGGTAGAACTGAAACCTCTCAATATAATCTTCCAATGGCTCAATTTCTTTATGTGACATCTTGAAGATGTAATCCCTCTTTCTATCTATACCTTTGCAGTAATCCTGGTATTTTTGTAGGAATGTTGTCTTTATTCTATTCTAATTGGGAACATCATCTTTTCCCAACCCCATGAACCATCTTACAAAAACATCTTTCAATGTTGATGGAAATAATTTGAGTTTTTGGGCATCTATGGTATAGTCATAACTTTGGCATAACACATCAAACTCAAAAAGAAAGGTGTTTGGTTCCTCTATGACTAGCCTATAGAATATAGGTAGTTTTCAAGGAGGTATGTTCTTCAAATCAAAAACCCTTTCCTAGTTGGCTATAGGGAACTCAAATGTTACATGCTCTAGTGGATCTTCTACTACTGCATCAGCCATGATGCTTATGTGTATGTCAGAAGTCTCCTTTATATTTGGTGTAGGTATTGGTGTCAGGGATGATTCTTTAGGGATAGCCTCACTCTATTCACTTTGTTCAATAGTATCCTCTAATTATTCCTGTGATGAGGAGATAAATCTTCCCAGAGCATCTTGATACCTCTACATTTAATGGTTGTGACTCTTTAGATCAGTGGTTCCTACACATTGTTAGTAATTTGTGTTGATTTTGATGGATCAAACCTAAGTACCCTAATGGTTAAAATAGAATTGCTAAATTATGAAAACTTGAAAGAAATTGAAAATACACATGAGAATCTTGAACTTAGCACCATCCCCGACAATAATGCCAAAAATGTAGAGCCTCTCTAATGTCTAATTAACTTGGTGCTACTAGGTAGACACACAACTCAAAGGGTGCATTCCTAACTGAACAGTTCATATTTCATAAGAGGTTGCATTTAATTATCAACTAGGGACTCGTAAACTTTAGATAGTGCTATCATAATATATGCATTCATGGATCCTAGACACATCTTATATCAATTGAGTATAGGTAATTACACATGTACATAAAACTATAAAATCTAGAAAAGGAAATGAAATGCTAATTTATAAAATAGGGGAAATAAAGATAAGATGTTACCTTATGTTATGGGTATCTATCACTCAAGACTATAACTAATTTCTCTAGAGTATCAAACCAACATGAAGCTACAGAATTTAACCCAAACTATAGAATCACATTCATGAATTACAACACATGTATATAGCTAGAAACTACCTTAACT
The DNA here is from genome assembly GCA_007115665.2 of Sequoiadendron giganteum. Lineage (NCBI taxonomy): Eukaryota > Viridiplantae > Streptophyta > Pinopsida > Cupressales > Cupressaceae > Sequoiadendron > Sequoiadendron giganteum. Next base: position 302,797,179 of record CM021107.1, read on the forward strand.
AAATTCAACAATGCATCAATTAATATAATGATAGGAAATGAAGTCGATTAGTAGTACCTCAACTAGCCCTTTCTTGATTTTTTGCTTCCACAAAAGTTGTCAACACCTACTTATTTGACTCAATAATTCATGGTATCGACTAATTCTCTTTATTGCATAAAAAATTTGAAATCTTACATATAATTTGATAAGAATCTACTAGATATTTCTTATTCAATCACACATATCTATTGTTGTAACTAGTAACAAAAAATAACTAATGACTAGAAACAATGATCAATAACTACTAGCAACTAGATTTACTCCTCAACAATAGATCCCACTATATAGGGTCTATGAGGAATCTTATTCCTCTAGGACTGAAAACATATTCATAAAGTATCCCTCCACTCTCCCTCAAAGATAGGGAGAGGACTTAGTCTTTAAAATAGAAAGAAATAATTATGAATCAAGTGCAGAAATTTTGATTTAGAACTTTGTGCTTAACGGTTAACTGCCATGGTAGAGATGTGTTTCTAAATACAGTCATGTCATAATTTAGTTCTATTCATAACAGACTTCTTCTCCTCCAGGTAGTCTTATTTTGTGAACAAGAATGTGATGTGGTGAATAAAAATGATCACCTTCATTATCTTCTATAAATTTCACACTGTGTTGTTTTGACCTCTCCCCTGCAATCGTCCATAGTCCCTATGTTGCATGTAACACCCCGCCATGCAAACCCCATAGGACAAAACAACTAACAATAAACAGAACAATTTTTTTTGAAGAAACAAGAATTACATTAACCATAATTAATTAACTGATCGACATTAATATAATCCATATGAAAACAACCTAGTCCCATGGGGTTACATGGTGCGCTACTCAAAACAAACCCAACCAACAACATCATTAAATGAATCCAAATTAAATAAATAATAGAAGCGTGAATAGGAAATGACATAAACATACATCCAAACATAAATAAAATAGATAAAGGATACATAATTATCATATTATTGCATTACAACTTCCAAGTTCACAATTACATTCGTGGAACATATTTCCACAAATACAACACATTAAGAAACTAGTAATACAATACAAAGATGCTTCCCTTATAATAATGGGAAGTGTACATAATAATACAAAATAATACAACAATGAAGAATTAAATACATAAAGAGATCCCTCAAAAGGGAACATAAGCCATAACACCAAAACTGTTACCAAAATAGGAAAGCTCAAGAACCACTACTATCTGTATAGCTCCACAGCATCACGATCGTTGGTGGGGAACCCAATGGGTGTGTAGCACATTCCACCCAACCATGTGGACCCAAAGGTCCACCCCCCATGCTAGGAGATGAAAAGAAGACCCACAACCAACAACAAAAATAAAAAATAAACAAGGCTAGCAAGACTCCATCACAAAGTAAAATAAACACACCATGTCAACACATAAAACAAACACAAGGAACCTTCGCTTCCAGAGACACAAGAATGAAAAAGAGAAACAACAATAACCCTGGTTGCTAAAGGAAGGAGTTTCATCACATACGCTTGACATGGGTTACCCAAAACCCCTAATTTACTTGTTAGGTTATCACTTATTATGGAAACTCTCAATGAGTTACCCATACGCCACTTTGTGTGTTGGCCCCCACTGAGAGTCACTCCCTCTACTAACCACAACACAATACAAGGAACAAGGTGTAGCTTAATGCTCCTAAAGCCAAGACATGAAAATTACAACCACATGCAAGGCATGAACCCTCTTGCACACATTCCACAACACAACATTGCAAAATAACAAGGTAGCACCCGCATAATCTCAACCAAGCAAGAATAACTATGGCATCAAGCCAAAATATAAATCACCAAGAAACAAATACTTTCCCCCCCCGCCTCTAGAAGAAAATTAAAACAATCTACTCAAGGATGGAGATGACACATGATTCCTTGAATCTCAAAGTGTCATCACAAAACAAACCAAACCAAAGTTCCTAATGTAACCACATATAACTCTTCCTTAAACAAATAGATCATCAATAGATATTCTCATTTATAAACAAAGCACATTCAAATGATACATCATCCCAATTAAAATAATAAAAAAATTTAACCAACGATACATACCCTACTAAGATACTAGCAAAGTATGACAACTACTTGTCTATGAACAAGCTAGGTATTCCATTTAAAATAACCAATCACACAATGAATTTATCTCACTATTGAACATGTAAAGTATACTAATGTTTTCCACTCAATATAAAACTTAACATGAATTAAACATTTTGCATATCAAATAATAATTCCATTATTTCAAAATCAGTCAATACAGATAAACTACAATTTATAACATTCATTTTAACTCTCAAATACATTACAGATGATGAGTCTAGTTTTTGGGCTAGTTATGGGTAGAACCCATAGTCTATTTTCTAAAATTTCAATGGGCTTTGATATTGCATGACTGACACTTTTATATAATTTATCTCAAACCTTAAGACATTTGGGTTTAATTCCCTTTCTGCCAGTTTTAAATATATTAACTTATTATGTGGACTATCTATATTAATCTTTCATGTGATTGATGGATGTTCTTTAAGATAATTTTAGTTATGCAGTTATTATGTGTATTGATATTGCCATGTAGACATGATTGGAAATGCTAAGTTGATAAATGCAGCTGCCAGCAGAGGAAGCGCACGAAGGTCCACTAGAGAACGACAGTGGAAGATTCCCATGTCAGCTACATGTAACCACCTTATGTCGATCTTTAATGACATTAAGAAATGTGGGCATTACTACAGTGGTCGAGTCCACATTTGGGCTTGCATGTCTGAATGGATTCCCCTGCATATGTAACCACCCTTCCACTCCCTAAATGGCGTCCTCTCAGTTAGTGGGATTTGACTACCCTATTTAGATGATAAATAAGGTTTGGATCCTCCTTCTGAGGGAGTTGATTGCCAAGTTATTGTACCAGCTGAGAATACCAAACATACTCTTTTGTATTTGCATTTTTCAAATGAATGAAATTAGATTATGAATTGAGTATCTAAATTTAATTTAATTTTGCATTAGTTCTAGAGGATACTCATCCAAGGGGGGCCACTTGGTGAGTAATCCGTTAGCTTAGATAGATTAGTATTAGCTTATGCTCAGTACTTAGAAAGAATCTGGCATTGACTATTCCTGCAGCCACTAGAATTTCATTTTGTGACTGTTCCTATAGCCAAAGTGGGTAGAGTAGTTTCTTATTTGTTTCTTAGACTTTCATTTCTATTATGCATGTTTGAGTTTTATTGTTGAGTACTGTTCATCCTTTGCCTAATTCCTTTCCATGCAATTTACCTTTAGCATTAGTCTTTCTTAGTTTTAGAATGAAGATAACTACTTTGAAGTTCCTAGTGCACATACTATGCTAACCCATTTCAAGTTCATGTCCCTAGGTTGAAAATTTAAATGTACCTTCATAATGGTTAAGATGGCTATTCAAGTCGGATGTCCAATCTCTGAATCATGGATGTAAAGGCTTAGTTATTGAAATCATTGTAGGAGGCCAACATTTTTGGCATCATTGTCGGGGATGGTGTCAAACTAGGAAGTCCTTTGGAGTCATTGATAGTTTTCTCCTGCTATAGTATTTTTGGAGTTTGCTCTTAGTGTTAGAAGTTATGATCCGCCATTTTTTCTTCCACCCATTTTTTGTGTGAGTTGGTTGATACTAAGTTGATACTGCATGCATAGAAGAAGAAGATATGCTTATGGGAGATTCCTTCCTAATAATCCAGAGCCATTTCAGCTAATAGAACTTCCAAATCTACCAAGAAACGAAGAGGAAGAAGAGCCACATCCCTTTGCTGATATATTCGCTGACTTGACCAGTTCTGAAGTGTACCTTGAAGATCAGAATCCAGTTGAAGAACCTTTTATTCTAGAATTTCATCAAGCAGGCATGGCTAATCCAAATGGAGACATGCCTAATAGGCAGAACCAACCAGCTTTTCATTTTCCCTTTGTTGAACAGAATGAAGTAGATAACCTCAAAAATATCCCTGCTTTGATCCTTCCTAAGTTATATGGACTTGTCATAGAGGACCCTGATACATTCTTGTTTGAGTTTGATATACTCTGCAAAAGCTATGAATATACCACTAATACCCACAGACTCAAGTTATTTCCTACCACTTTGAAAGAAGTTGCATTGAGATGGTTTATGAGTCTTGGTAGGAACACTATGGTGACTTGGGAAGATATGAAGACAAAATTCCTTGAGAAATATAAGGAATATTATAGGGGTAGTGATATGAGAGGAGGTGACATTTTTGGAATGCGGAAAAAAGAAGATGAGAGCCTGGAGGATTTCATTTCAAGGTTTTTGTTTTGTCTGCAGAAATCTCCATACCATACACTGAATGAAGACTCACAAAAGTTGTTTTTTCTAAGAGGAATTAGTGAAAGTTGCACTGATGCCTTGGATTTGATGGCCGGAGGAGATATCGCTCAATTTCCTTGGGAGGATATCAAGAAGCTATGCCAGAACTATTCTAGGGCAGCTTCAAAGAAAGGAAGAGCTTACCAATCCTCTATGGGTAAGTCATCCACCAGTGGAGTCTCAAGAATGGAGATCACTAATTTTCTGGCAGATTTCAATTAGGATATCATCAAAAATCTAGCTACTCAGTTGGATACACTTCAAGCCAAGAAAAAACATGAGGAGGTAGAGGCAATACTAACAAAATATTGCCCTCATTGTAGAAAAAAGAAGAAGGACTGCATATGCAAGGTGATAGCTAACATTGACACTAAGAAGATTCCACCCGAGTTCAAACCAATTCAGATTAAGGAAGACCAAGTCTACTTTGTTGCACAAAAGAGTCCATGGGATTCAAGACAAGGTATGCCACTAGATCCACTATCTTTTACTGGGCCATATTTCAATTCTTATTCATCTGGTAACCAGTGGAAACCCCCTTTTCCATCCAACTATGGAGGATACCCACCACAGCCTTGGAGTAACTCTTTGAATGCTTGGTCCAATTATCAAAATCCCTCACCTCAGTGGTAGAAACCTGAAGGGAGTTGGCAATAGTTTCAAGGATCTTGGCAGCCACCTCTAGGAAACTGGCAGAAAACATCTCAATGGAGAGGTGGCTAGCAATGGCCAAACTAGACAACAAGCTACATGCAACCACCTTCTCAACCCTAATAGCCTGCTATAATGCCTCCTCCTACTAATCCAAGTTCAAATTCTCCCATACCTACTCAATTACTAGCCCAACCCACACCAAACCCGAATAACAAACCACAACAACAACCTGTATATTCTGCTAATCCAAATCAATTCCTTGTATATGTTGTGTTTTTAAGTGGCATACATCTGCATTCAAGAACTACCTTGGCTGCTCCTTCCACCCCCATTATCACTAAGATTCCTATGGAAGAGCAATAACAATCTTTGACTGATCACATTCAACCTTGTGCACCTAAGAATCCTGAACCAGCTCCAACCAAGCAAACAACCCAAGAACCACCTTTCCCCCAAAGATTGGAAGTGGTCAAAAAAAAAAAGACAAGGAGGAAATCACTTTTGATATTCTAGACTAGCTAAACCATATATGTGTCTAGATACCCCTGTTCCAGGCCATAAAATATTTCCCTATCTATGGCAAGGCAATTAAATAAGCATGCCTTAAGAAACCATGCAGGAAAAAGAAGGACCCAACTATAGTTCATGTAGTGGGCTAGGTTGCTAAAATCATGCTTGGAAAAGTAACTATCCCCAAGTACAATGATCTAGGTAGTCTTGTAGTTGAAGTTATCATAAATGGGATAAATATAAAGAATGCTTTGATTGAATTAGGTACAACAATCAATGTGATGACTAAAGAAATCCTACAACAACTAAATATTGTAAGCATGAGATCCACTCCTACTATCCTGCAACTTGCTGATAGTTCCACTATTAATCCTGATGGCATAGTAGAAGACCTTGTGGTGATTCTAGACTCTTGGGTGTATCCAGCTAACTTCATGGTTCTTTCTCCCAAAGCTACACTTGGTGGGTATCCCATTATCCTTGGTAGGCCATGGCTAGCAACTGCAAATGCTTATATTGGATGTCAGTTAGGTGACATGACCATTTATGATGGCAGGAACACCAAAAATATTGTTCTTTATCCTCTTGCTTAGCCATCCTATGATGATAATTTTGTATGGCCACAAGTTGGTGAAGAAGCTGAAGAAATTAACTCTGTGGCGCAACTCATGATGCTAGGAAAAAGTCCTTTCCTGCAGCTTCAAGACGAGAATGAAGTGTTATCTAGTATCATTCAAAACCATTGTCAGATAGATGAGGCATCATCCACTCATGCATCTAGTTATGTGGACCTCGTGCAAACACTTCTGTCAGTTCTGCCTGATCTTCCTGCAGCCGATGTCTTTGCAGATAGACTTCCTGCAGCCATTGTCTCTGCGAATAGACTTCCTGCAATCACTCTTTCAGTAAACAAACTTCTTGCAGAAATAGGTATGTTCCACACAATGCTGCCACATGAACTTAAGGTACCATGTATTAATGAAGCAGCTATGATAGATTTAGTTACACAAGTACAGGTGTCCGAAGGAAAATATCTTAATATCAACAGTAAATTGAGTGAGGGACAACATTTGACATTGGAAAATCTATTGAAAGCCCATCAAAAAGAATTTTCCTAGGATTACCATGATATGAAGGGACTAGACCCAAAGCTCTGCACTCATAGGATATATATCGAAGATGATTGTACACATGTGAGACAGCCGCAAAGGAGGATCAACCCTGCATTATGAGAGATTGTCAAAACAGAGCTGCAAAATTTATTAGATGCGGGATTTATCTACCCTATTTCAGACAACCAGTGGGTGTCTCCATTAGTAATTGTTCCCAAGAAGGGAGGAAAATGGAAAGTTTGTATTAATTACAAGGAGCTCAATGCTACTGCTAAGAAGGATCATTTTCCCTTGCCTTTTGTAGATCAAATCTTAGATTCTCTTGCAGGAAAGCAGTACTTTTCTTTCCTTGATGGATTCAGTGGATGCAATCAAATTCAAATTGCACTAGAAGACCAAGAGAAGACAACCTTCACATGTCCATGGGGGACATATGTCTATTTAGTGCTTCCCTTTGGGTTATGCAATGCACCTGCAACTTTTTAGAGAGCAGTCATCAGCATATTTTTAGACATCTCCCTTGATTGCATGGAAATTTATATGGATGATTTTACCACCTGCGGTGCTGATTTTGATGAAGCATTGGAAAATTTGAAGAAATTCCCATAGAGATGTGAAGACCAAAATCTATCTCTGAACAGTGAGAAATGCTTCATGATGATGCAAGAGGGTGTAGTCCTCGGCCACTACATTTCACACCACGGTATTCAAGTTGATCCTACAAAGATTAAGGTAATTTCTAATCTACCCACACTTGCAAAATAAAAGAATTTCAAGAGTTTCCTAGGACATGCAAGATATTATAGGTGTTTCATTAAAGATTTTAGCAAAATAGTAGCACCCCTGTATAGTCTCTTGACTAAAGATGTTGAGTTTCAATGGATAGAAGGTTGTGATAAAGCATTTTCTGATTTAAAGACGGCTCTGGCTCATGCTCCTGTACTTAAGGGACCTAATTGGGAAATCCCATTTCACATCCATATAGATGCCTCAGATTATGTCATAGGAGCAGTCCTGGGACAAAAAGAAGGAGAAATTGAGAATGCCATTTATTTTGTCAACAAAAACTTGCAAGGAGCTGAATTTAATTATACAGTAATAGAGAAAGAAATGTTGGCAATAATCTATGTCCTAAAAAAATTCAGGCACTATATAACAGGTTAACAAATCTATGTGCACATTGACCATGCAACCATTAGGTATCTCATGAATAAACCCTTGATTTCAGGAAGGTTAGCCAGATGATTGTTGTTGTTGAAAGAGTTTGATATAACTATTATGGACAAACCAAGGAAGGCCAATGTTGTTGCTGATTTTCTTTCGAAGCTGACCACACCAGAAGATAGGCAAGCCATAGATGATTCCTTCCCTAATGAGAATCTATTCTCCATTAATGTGAAAACACCTTGGTATTTTGATATAGCCAATTACCTTGTGACAAGGAGGGTTCCTCCTCCCTTCTCTCCAAAAGAGAGAAGAGTGTTGATTGAAAAATCTTTCCCTTTTTCATGGATAGTTGGATGCCTATTTTATACTAGACCAGATCATGTTATGAGAAGATGTGTGAGGGAAGATGAGACCTATGATATTCTACATGCATTCCATGATGAACCATGTGGAGGAAACTTTGTAGCCAAGAGGACAACAATGAAAATTTTGAATACAAGATACTATTGGCCTACATTCCACAAAGATGTAGGAATATATACAAGAAAATGTGATAGATGCCAAAGGATGGGTTGACCAACCAAGTCAGATGAGATGCCACTCTATCCCCAAATAGTAGTCACTCCCTTTGACAAGTGGGGATTGGACTTTGTGGGACCCATTGACCCCCCATCAAATGGTAAATCTTATATTTTGGTATGCATTGATTATGTAACTAAATGGGTAGAAGTCAAAGCCATGAAACATGCAAGAGACAACAAGGTTGCAGAATTTCTTTATGAAGAAATTTTTACACGATATGGAGTACCCAGAGAAATAGTAATTGATCAAGGAGCTCATTTTACCTCAACACTTGTTACAACATTGGTTAATGAATATAACATAAGGCACAGAAAGTCGACTCCTTATCACGCTCAAGAAAATGGATAAGTTGAGGTGACAAACAAAGAGATTGAGGCCATCCTAACCAAAATAGTGAATATTCACAGAAAGGATTGGGCAAACATATTATCAGAAGCAGTTTGGGCTTACAAAACCACATGGAAGACAACCATGATGCCCATTAAATTCGAGCACAAGACTCTCAGAACTACAGTTGCATTAGGGATGGAAATTTTTGAGGCATAGAAAGAAAGGATCATGTAGCTGAATGCATTAGATGAGATGAGGAAATCAGCCCTGCACCATATTGAAGTAGTGTAGAATCAAAGAGTCAAATGGCATGATAAATTTATCAAAGAAAATAAATTTCAGCTAGGTGACTAGGCATTGCTTTATGACTCAAGGTATTAGGATAATGCAGGAAAATTACACACAAGGTGGCTAGAGCCATATGAAATTGCTGAGGTATTTCTCAATGGTGTTGTGCAACTCACCACCATTGACCCTGTCAAATTCAAATTACTAGTCAATGGGTATCGTCTCAGATTGTATCAGAAGCCAGCAACCAAAGAAGAGTTCCTCCAGCAGTTCATCCAACATACAACACCCAAGCATAGTTCTTGTAGCCGAGAAGTTCCTGCAGCCGAAGGTAGTGGACCTAGTGTCCCTCCTTCTTCCTAATTAAGGTATGTACTTCTCATAATAAAGACTTCTACTTTTCTAGAATTCCATTTCTTCACCCATTCGCTCATCCATCCATCTCTACCACCTTTCTCTCTCTCCCATCACTTCATTCCACCTCACACCATTCCACTTCATCATCATTAATTGCTCAATTATTTCTTAAAAAGGAAAACGATAATTTCTTCGTGATCATTGCAATGAATCCTCTGTCATCATGTTTGTACACAATCAAGTATGTGTGCATTAATTTCATTCTTAATTATCTTTTAGAGCATTTCATTTAATTACTGTACGTTAGTATGGACGTTCACATAGTACCCCTATCAAATCATTGCTGACATCTCGCATGTGTGGACACATGTCCAAATTTAGGTTGGGGGGAGGGGTAAGAAAGATGCAAATATATTTCCACATGTCAGTCCATGATTATTTGTGTCAACAAATCTTGTTGAGTTGATTTGAAATTTCAAATAAAAGACGGCTCGCATATTTGATGTGACACTAAACTGTCGCTGCCATTTCCTTTCATCATAACTCCCTTTTATTACCATTTTTTTCTATTACTAACCCTGTCATAATCTTGAAATGAAAATGGTAATTGCTAATAATGAGCAAAGGAAAAATCCAGTCGACAATTCAACTAACAAGTGTATAGAAGGAAATCTTGCAAAGTAACAGTTTGATTGCAGACAATGGGAGGCAGACTCATTCAGAATGAGTCCTCATTTCATGATACTTTGTTACAATATGCACAGTGTATGGCCGAGTTTCAAAACTATGGCTGGTTGGATTATTTTATGAAACTAGATGGTTTTGACGAAGGTATTGCATTAGAGTTTTCCTAGACATTTTCATATGGAAAAGCCATAGTGAAAGGGCTGGAGGTTGTAGCAAATGAGGAATGAATTGTAGAAGTATCAAGGTTTCTAGCTGACGATGAACCTTACCTTGTTTCTAGAGATGCCAGTTCAACTAGGGCTATATTCACAATGCATGGTGATCCCCCAATTACTATTGACAAATAGGGTGCTAATGGAAGCAGCCAGCCATCTACATCATCAGATATATCACTTGTGAGGGTCGACTCTTGAATCTGCATTCAGTGCATTTCAAATTGCTGAGTTATATGAGGCATGGGAGGAGGATGAACGTGCCCAATATCTTGTACAACCATCTCTCCATCATGGCAACAAAAACTCAAAAAGGTAGGGATAAATTTGTTTCCCACCATTGTTCAATTAAATTGTTGGTTGTAAAATATCTATATGATGCAACACTTAGAATGACCTAGGAGTATTTTACAAAAGTTGATCAGTTCAGACCTGAGCAGTTGCAACCTAGGATTTCACCTCAGACACATAGTTTTGGCAAAAAATCAAGCATGGTCGAAGCCATCCCTAGTGCTTTGACCTCTAGTGCAGCAAAAGGAGCTATAGAGATTAGTTCCTCTAAAACTGAGCACTCTAGAAGAAAAAGTTCTTCCTCAAATTCTGATGATGATGTTCCACTTGGGACCCTATTAAGAACTAGGGCACAAAAAAGGAAGGCACAAGCAGAAAAAGGAAAAGTAAAATTCAAAACACAGCATGTAGATAGAAAGATGCCAAGTACTAGAAAGAGAAAGGCTGGCACTATTCATCCTGCAGCAGAAGAAAAACATGAGATCCCTCCTGAGAAATCAACACCTGTTATTGATATTCCTTCACAGAAAATTCCTAAGCATAAAAGGACATCACATGAGAGTGCAGAGGCCCCAATGGGGCAAGAAAATGTTAAATAAAAGGATGTATTTGAAGAAGCAGCAAAAATGACCTAGATACATAGACGGGAGGAAGAATGAAAGAAGGAGAAGAAAAGACTGAAAAAGGAAATTGAAGAGAAGGATGAAATCATTAAGGACAAGAATCAGGAGATTGCCTCTCTAAAAGAGAGGATGGATAATATTGCAACCTTGGTGCCACAAATTGTAGCATGCAGAACACCACCAAGATTTTATGCTCTACACCTAAAGGAAAAGTATCTCTCATTTAAACTGTCAAGACACATTTCAAGTTTAAATCCTTCAATTGAAAAACTTGTTGAATTTTTCAATGCTTACAGAATTGCCTCCCCAAAACTGAAAAATTTACTATGTGAATTTTATTTACACAATTTTTCTATAAGTAAAGACCAAGATTGGAACCCGTTGCTTTATGTGGGGGACATCCAACTGAGAGCATTTATGTCATGGGTACAAAATGAGATTAGTTGGGGTGAACAATATAATGCTTATAGGGGGAAAGAATCCAATATTCCTTTGGCTATTAGAGCCGAATCCAGGAACCCCAAGGGCATTTACGTAGACTGTAATAGAATGCTCTTTAGGACGAGCTATGGTAACAAGATTATGCCTTGGATTGAGGTAGTATAAAGTGAGTACGAGGTAAAAACAACAGCAAAATAGGATACTATGAGAAGGTACCTATCCCAAAGATGGAACACACTAACTGATGAGCTAAAACAAGTTGAACCACATTCCATCCACAACTATGTTGCTGCACTAAAAATAATTGAAAGGTATATTCAGATTGGGAGAACACAGGGGCAGGAATGGCTTCCCCTGACTTTTCAGCCACCTATCCTCATGTGGCATGTACCAAATTTCATATTCTTCTGACATGAAATTGCCGAGGAAAAGAAAAGATGGAAGAGACTTGACCGGTTGGGAGGATTCTACTGGAACCTAGATTCACCCACAATAGACATTGAATCTGGGCAATTATTAGTTGCGGATTTCAAAGCCATGACCAAGCAGAAGCATAACTCTTCCCTTGCTGGAGGACCAAAAAAATGTTAAGTTGGGGGGAGTGATGAGTCTAGTTTTTTGGCTAGTTATGGATAGAATCCATAGTCTATTTGCTAAAATTTTCATGGGCTTTGATATTGCATGAATGACACTTTTAAATAATTTCTCTCAAACCTTGATACATTTGGGTTTAATTCTCTTTCTGCCAGTTTTAATGATATTAACTTATTTTGTGGACTATCTATATTAATCTTGCATGTGATTGATGGATGTTCTTTAAGATAATTTTAGCTATGTAGTTATTATGAGTATTGACATTTCCATGCAGACATGATTGGAAATGCTAAGTTGAGAAACGCAGCTGCCCACCGGTCATGCAGAGGAAGCGCGTGAAGGTCAACTAGAGAAAAATTGCAGAAGATTCCCATGTCAACCGCATGTAAACACCTTATGCAAATCTTTAATGACATTGATCAATGTGAGCGTTACTGCAATGGTCGAGTCCATGTTTGGGCCTGCATTTCTGAACGGATTCCCCTGCATGCATAACCGCCCTTCCATTCTTTTCTTTGTTTTCCCTAAATGACATCCTCTCAATTAGTGGGAATCGACTGCCCTGTTTAGATGATAAATAAGGTTTGGATCCTCCTTTTGAGGGACTTGATCGCCAAGTTATTGTACCAACTGAGAATACCATACATACTCTTTTGTATTTGCATTTTCAATGAATGAAATGAGATTCTGAATTGAGTATCTAAGTTTAATTTAATTTTGCATTAGTTCTAGAGGATACTCATCCAAGGGGGCCAACTTGGTGAGTAATCTATTAGCTTAGATAGTATTAGTGTTTTTATGTTTTTGCAGAGCAGAGTAGTTTCATGTTTGCTACTCAAACTTTCATTTATGTTATGCATGTTTGAGTTTTATTGTTGAGTAGTGTTCATCCTTTGCCTAATTCCTTTCCATGCAATTTACCTTCAGTATTAGTCTTTCTTAGTCGAAGAATGAGGATGACTACTTTGAAGTTCCTAGTGCACATACTGTGCTGACCCATTTCAAGTTCACGTCCCTGGGTTGACAATTTAAATGTACCTTCATAATGGTTAAGATGGCTATTCAGGTCAGATTTCGAATCTCTGAATCATGGTTGTAAAGGCTTAGTTATTGAAATCATTGTAGGAGGCCGACAACGGAAATTAAATATTTTCAATTAAACTATTAAAATAATTATAAATAATTTATGTATATTTTTAGAAACTAATCTTATGCAAATATTTATTATCTCATTTTATTTCTTTTTCCAAATCAAAATAATCTTTAAAACTAATTTTCATAATCATTGAATCTAAATTTGCACATTCATTTCTAAATAAAAGTTTAATAAAATCATACTCAAATCTGAGTTTTATCAAGATAAATTTTTGTTCAACTATTTCAAAATTAAAAACCACATTTGCACAACTACAATATATATATCAAATTATACATATACATACATACATATATATGTGTGTGTGTGTGTATACCTATCATTTAAAAATTAAATCATATTATTGTGCTAGGTAATTGTAGTATAACCCAAAAAGGGGATTTAATAAATCATTTATATAACAAAATTGACATGTATATATATTTATATATTATTTGTTTATAAGAAATAACAAAAAACTCAAATTAAAAATCCATTGAACTATCCTTGAGTTTAAATAAAAATAGAGAATAACAGTTTGCAGCCCTCACACATATTATATATATATATAAAAATCAGCACAATCAAGAGTTTTTGAAGGGTGCAGCCCTCATATGTGGTTGTGCACAGCATCATAGTGGCTGCTACGCAGCCACTCAAACAAGAAAATGGAGGGAGTATGGGGCGCGTATGGAGGAATAAGGGAGAACAAAGACGTCAAAAGCGTTATGCTCACAGTCACATGAAAATATAAAAACACCCCTTGTGCAATATTCGAATAGCCAGCAGAAGATAATACAGACCACAAATATACAAATATAAATATATATATATATATATATATATATATATATATATAATAGATGCACAGGAAAAAGAAGCACGAGTACAACCCAGTGCACAAAAACCACTCCAGAAAACAAGAACTAGAATGGTGAATTGCAACCACCAAATAAAATAAGGAAGATCTCAGATAAAAAGATATTACAATGCAACTGGCTGAGAAATTCCAATAGACGAAATGGATTCAAAGTGGAGACAAAAATACAAGTATGAAAAGAGTTTCCAGAATCTTTGCCAGCCAAATTCATAAAACTAAATAATTAATGGAGCAATGATGGACGGGAATAAAGAGAAAGGACAAATCAATAGGTTGCAGACAACATTTAAAGAACAACTAAGACAAATGGTTCCACAATATCAACAATTCAAAGCTCACAAAGATACATTATTCTTTGCACAAAATTTTCAACAAGCAAGCATAATACAATTTTGAAATTTCATTTCTCTTTTAACAGAAAAGAACAAGGATATTAAAGTTTTTTGTTGCTACCTGGAGTCCTTCGTCTAAAAATAATCAAAGATAAATTACTGTGTCAAACGCTTCTAGTGAGCTAAGTTCTTCCTCAAATTTTTGAGATCCATAGCTACCGAATCCGAATTTCGAAGAACCAAATTTTTAGAGCAAGCTAATATTCTTATTTTTTTATTATTTTCAAAAAAAACATAGAGTTACAATTTTTTTCCAAAAAACTCAAATATGCGAATTACAGAGAAAAAATTGCTTCTCTCTCTCTTTTTGCCTTTTTGAAAAACCACCCAAAAATGGATATAAAATCTAGAAAAAGCAAAATCAGACAGTTGCCATCAATTTCCGAAATTTACTCCACATGAAAATAGCCACTTGCCAGTAATTTCATTTTTTTCCAATTTCAAATAAGCATTTTCACCCAATTTTTGTTTCTAACTATTTCTTCAATAATTACACAATATAATTTCATGCTAGAATATAATTAACTCTATGGAAATAAATATTATCCAAAATAAATAAATAAACAATTTAAACTATGCAACATTTAAATTTACGATTTAATATTAAATTAAATAACTCAATGTTATAATTAATCATAATAATAATATTTTCAAATGTCTTAAATTAAATATCTTATATAGACAATTTATTAATTTACATATATTTAAATTAGATGGTATACCATAAATAATTTAAAATATGTAATATTAATAAGGCAATAAATGTTCACTTAAAGTAAATAACATTAATTATATTATCTAGCTAATTTTTATTTTCTAAAAGAATTAATGACATTCACGACAAATACAATACAATTATTTAATTATCCTCAACAATAATAAACATAGTTGAAAAAACTACTAATTAACGACATTTAAATAATGTGCTTAATTAAAGCAACATTAAATTTATTAATGACATTTCAAATTAACAACTATAATAAATGATTAGCCAACATTAATAATACCATTAAAATAATCAACATGCCAACCCAAATAAACTCTTACCCAATCGACCCAAGGACCCAAGCGGAGAGGCACTACATCCTCCCCCCCTAGTCTCGACTTACTCCTAGAAGTCGCAAGGTCAGGTAAACATATACAGTTACGAACAACATCATCACAAGTCTCACACAAAAATGGGAGATACTAAACAAGGCCACTTGACAAAATAAACAACCAACAAACAGGGTTACCAAACACAGGTTGGGGTCCTTTTATAATCACCTATTTCCGCATCATATTCATTGGTTTTTTTTTGGGGGGTAAACTCAGACTTGACATTGCAGGTGGAGTTGGTACCCGATACCTGTAACCTGCATAAAACAAGGTTTCGAACAACATATACATATATATATGTATATGTATCAATTAACAACCATATCATGAGAGGACGTCACGGTGTAGCAACGTGCTCGCGAACGAGTGATGCTACCCCATTCCCCTCACCAAAACCTCATACAACAACCAAAACATCAAATAATAGTGATTACATTATAAGCAACATCATATAGCAGTGACTAATCATCAGCATAACAAGCATGAACATAAGCCACATGATACGCATAATCAAAATTTTCCAAACACACCACTAACTCCATAAATCCAATGAAACATAAACATCAATTCATAATGTCATGATCATCAAAAATCAAGTGGAATGTCATCCCAAAACCATAACATCAAGTAACAACAACTATATTAAATCACAACAACATCATACAGCAATAACTAATCATCAACATAACATAGTAGATAATCCATATGATAACACATAATCAAATTATTCCAAACACAAATACTCCATACATCAACATAAAAACAACATTAAATAGTGTCATAATCAACCAAGCCAAGTAAACTGTCAATCCATACAAACCAACATGGTGAAGCAACTATCAACAAAATCTCAAAATACATAACCTATCATAACAAGTTTCAATATAGAGAAAGCAACACTAAGGCACTTCTTCAATCTCTTGTACCGTAGGATCTCCACGGACTCCCGAGTCAGCTACCTTTCCACTACCATTAATCTCCACATATGTGCCCTGATGCTCTGCCTGATGATGATCAACTACTGCACTCATCCCATGAGTCCTTCCTATGTCATTCCTCGTTGGATCTGTGGCCTCTGACCTTTGACTGAATTCAGGTGTGTTCCTCTGAGGACATTATCTAGCTATGTGGCCCTATCGGTCACAAGAGAAACAACTTGTACCTCTACCCGTAGTAGCCTATGTGCTCCAAGCTGCCTAGCCAAAATGATGGAGCTGGGCTCGCAGCCAACTTTGGATCCTTCTAGACAAAAGACTTTCACTCTAAAACCCAAAACCTGTTGGGAATGCCCTACCAAAATGAACACCAATCAACCAATTCTCAGACTCAAAACCTCGACTAGAATGATTGATGAGCAGAGAATCTGCCCTCAAAAGGCCCATCATAAGTCTTGCTAAAGCTGAAACATTTCTCCTCCTAGGGAACCTTTCTCTTTCCCTAAACACCTATCGACCACCCTCCTGTCAAGGTCCAAGCCAGGTAAGAATCTCCTCAAGAAAAGAACCAAACTGAGGACCCAGGTGCTCCTCATGATCATTCTCGTGGGGACTCAGAAAATAAGCGTTCAGATGATTGACTCCACAACCACCTCTCCTAGGCATCCCATCCACAATACCCAATAAAAGAGTCACAACCAACAGGCGAGGGTAACAAAAATTAAAATACATAAACTCATAAGTCAAGCACCATACTCATGATTTAACATACATTCTACACATACACACCAATGCACATCACCAGAAATCACAACACAAGGCCACACATGGGTCCATCTGGACACCGGAAAGTAGCATACTAATCCATGAAACATAATCCATGAGCCCAAAGCCAGTATCCATCTCACATAATCCATACATCATAATCAGAGGCTTGATGGTGTTAGGCCACACATAAGGTGAGACCATCCAATCAAGACCACAATGACCTGTCTCTTGTTGTATAAGGTGGTTATCCTCCAAGGGATAGTCATCGCACATAGGTGGGTAGTGGGTTGTAGCTGTATAACAACCTCACATACCCCCATCCTCAATGTCCCATGCATCTTATTCCTCGTATACACTCACCAAGTCCACCTTATACATACTTGGAGAGGATTCACAATACAACACATTGCCGACATCAAAAATAATAAAGATAAATTGCTTTAGCCACCAAGGTCATAAAGAAGAGCAAATTAAAATTCAATTTCAACAATAAGGCAATAAATATGCACAATTTCAACACTAAATCAAATATAACCATGAGGGTTATAAGAAAATAAGATCATAAGGTGTGGCTAAACCATCACAATCAAATATAAACAAGGTGTCGGCCTTCACAATCAATAGAAAATCATCAATAACCATAAAAAAAGTCCACAATATTGAAATTGCATTGTACAACACTACGTGACTAGATACTAGCCACCAAATGAGGAAGGAGGGAACAACATCAGGCTATAACAGTAGCCCTCATGTGGTGCGGAGTGAGCACGCCATCCACATGACTCGGAGTGTGCTCCTCGGCTAAATCCTACATCGTGTCGTCACGTGACATGGTCATACGCCAGTCGGGGAAGGCACGCATTGGTCGTATGTCACATGGTAGTGTGTTTGTGGCTCTGCAAAAGTAGGCACATGTAGAACACACCCCACATAGTGATACCTTTCAGAGAAGTCACATGCAGGTACTCATCGTAGCTAGAGGTATACATGGCTAGGACCTACTCATATGCTATCCAACCAAACATTGTCAAAGCAACCATGATTATCCCTCTACAAGTGTGTGAGGCCCCATAATGCTCATCACACAAGTAGGCTATCATAACACAATCTCATAATGCGCCTTCACATGTCTTTGCATGTGGCATCATGTAACACGACATCATCACCAACACTATGTTAGAACATCAGTGGGGTGTGGCATCGTATTTATTACATCATGTCCGAACATGTGCAGATACATTATGTATATAATGCAAAAATGATAATATCAATATGGGGCTACCGGATCTTCACCTCTCATATGGATGAGGTTTACTTGCTAGTGCCATCTCAACATCCCTATGGATGGCCAGGAATATACAAGCAAACCAATGATGTTGTACTCAAAACTGTGGGGATTGGGCTAGCACATATGGATCAAGTACCTTGATCCATCCTAAGGGGAAGTAGTGAGTACATTTCCTTGTGATCAGTTGAGCTAAGACCACTTTGTGCCGCAATATGCGTACACTACACACTCCGCCCAAGGAACCTTGTGGCTACTACTACCCCTTCACGGATTGAGGGGCTAGAGAACCAAAAGAAAATAATCTATGAAACTAACTTTTGGTTGCTCTTATATATATAATTTTCAACCACACGTGGGTTGGCCCTTAATCAGGTAACAAACATGCAAACACACATAATGGTGTGGTTAATCCCACACCAAAAATACAACTTTATCCCCATGGATGGGTATCCAGTATCACCATTCCATGGGCACACAAAGCAAGTACAGGGTATTCACAACACTCAATCAATGCATAGTTACTAGTTCCTCACATTAACAATGGGGTACAAATACATACATAATTCTATAAGAACATCTGCTTCCATCACCCATGTGATACATATCACTACTTTTCATCTATATCCTTTTATCAGTTTTCTTTCACTCTACTCTTTTCCATAGAGTACATGATGCCAAATGTCAATGCCATAAACACCGTGACCACTTAACAACTCCACTAACAAATTCACAAGGACAAAATAGTGGACTCAAATGTACCCAGAGTACCCATGTATGAACCTAGGCTTTGGCACCATGTTGTAATGCCTCGCCATGCAAACCCCATAGGAGACAACAACTAACAATAAATAGAACATTTTTTTTGGAAGAAACAACAATTACATTAACCATAATTAATTAACTAATCGACATTAATATAATCCATATGACAACAACCTAGTCCCATGGGGTTACATGGTGCACTACTCAAAATGAACCCAACCAACAACATTGTTAAATAAATCCAAATTAAATAAACAATAGAAGCGTGAATATGAAACGACATAAACATACATCCAAACATAGATAAAATAGATAAAGGATACATAATTATCATATTATTGCATTACAACTTCCAAGTTCACAATTACATTTGTGGAACATATTTCCATAGATACAACACATTAAGAAATCAGTAATACAATACAAAGATGCTTCCCTTATAATAATGGGAAGTGTACATCATAATCTAGAATAATACAACAATGAAGAATTAAATACATAAAGAGATCCCTCAGAAGGGAACATAAGTCTAACACCAAAACTGTTACCAACACTGAAAATCTCAGGAACCATTGCTACTAGTACAACTCCACAACATCACAATCATCGGTGGGGAACCCAATGGGTGCATAGCACATTCCACCTGACCATGTGGACCCGAAGGTCCACCTCCCATGCTAGGAGATGACAAGAAGATCCACAACCAACAACAACAATCAAAAATAAGCAAGGCTAGCAAGACTCCATCACGAAGCACAATAAACACACAACATCAACACATAAAACAAACACAAGGAACCTTCGCTTCCAGAAACACAAGAATGATGAAGAGAAACAACAATAACCCTAGTTTCTAAAGGAAGGAGTGTCATCACGTACGCTCGACATGGGTTACCCAAAACCTATAACAACCACTCAATTAATCACTAATAAAATATGAAATCAACGAATAACATGAAGCTAATATAGATCAATCTAAGTAGTTAAACAAACGATTAATTATTTTTTATTTTTTATTCTTTTGCTAAAATGTAAAATGATTCTAACTAGTACCATTATCATATCATTATCACAAATCTATTTATAATATCTTGGCATAAGTATAAAATTTGAATCATAATAAGTTACAAAAATAAGATTAATAACATATGCAACCAATCGTAATTATAATAGCCATGCTCTCTCATAACAATTCAAAGCTATCATGTTGTAGATGATGAATTTACTCAACTGAATAAATAAGACTCAAAATAAAGAATATATCACCATTTAGGAATTATTGAATCTATAACATTTACTTCTTTAACTTAAAATGGAAAGAGAATGAGTCTATTTACAATACTTGATGTAACTTTAAAACTCAAGCATTTTGTATGTAGATGTAGATACACACCCTTACAAACTAATTGATGACATACAAAATAAAATTAATTACAAAATGCTTGCTCTTCCATAGAAAATTCAAACTATAAAGGACAATATATAAAAATATGTGAATATATGAACACTTGCATTACAAACCCTTCTCTATTTCCTTTATTTATAATCTTATGCAAAAGAGAGAAGGGAGAGAGCATCATCAAGGTGATATCCACCCTACCACGAAGCATTAGCTTCCCTGTGCTACTCCACTTGGAGAAGCCCGACCCATCACAAGGATCTAGCGATATGTGGCAACATGCATGATGGAATCTAGTTCACTACGTGAAACACTGTCAAGATAGCATACTTATATGTCCATGCAACATATATCTAATGCAATAAATTCCAATGAACATATTTATGTGAAAGAGAAAATAACTCACTATGACAACCAGACATTCAAACTATGGATAAGAAATACCAGCAAACAAGCCCATAACTGACTTCTAATCTCTCAAATTTTAGCTTAAATAATATATATCT
Organism: Sequoiadendron giganteum; assembly: GCA_007115665.2. Classification (NCBI taxonomy): domain Eukaryota; kingdom Viridiplantae; phylum Streptophyta; class Pinopsida; order Cupressales; family Cupressaceae; genus Sequoiadendron; species Sequoiadendron giganteum. The sequence continues at coordinate 302,818,619 of CM021107.1, forward strand.
TGAAGTAATGATGTTTAGGGATCAGTCCACCAAGCAATACAATCTTCAATACTATCAATTTATTGATTCTATTCAAAATAAGTAGATTTAGGGACAAAAGGCCTTTCTCCTCCGTTGCTATTTCCCCAATCTAGAATCCTTTTAGAATCAATAAAGGGATAATACAAATTAATAAATTCAGTCTATTCCATGATAATACCTTTGCATATAATTATAATATCCATTGGAATCATGTGTTTTCATCATATTCTACTTAACAATTTCCAATTTGCTGATTGGGAAAAAATAGGACAGCGCTTAAACCACCATATCTTCCATATTTTCAAGTCAAATTTAAAACTTTGATATGTCCCGGAAAGGTGGAAGGATGGAGAACAAAACCCAAAAGTGGTTTTCCATGAATCCCAACCACTTAAGAGTAGTTTTATCTGCACTATAACTCAATATTTACTCAAATAGCAGTTTGACCACATGATAATCATATATTTTTTGTTATTTAAATCCTTTGCTAAGTGACCAACTAATTGGATAACAAAATAGTGGTTATATTCATGAAAACCTTAGGATGGTATTCTATAAGAATTAAGGGTTCATATAATTGAAAGAATTATGAGACAAGACATCATTGGCTTCACACTCTAATATGATGTTGAACACATAGTTTCCACACACTTCCATATAAAACTGATTCAACGGTTTCCATTCCACCCTCAGATATAATTAACTCATGGCAGCTCATACAAATGGCCAAATTTCTTTTAATAAATTGAAAAGCAATAAAAAACTATAACAACAAGGATCAGATTAACTATGTGGAGAAATAACACGAGGAACCAACATTATCCTACAAATTTTGGCTCCACTGTCATTATCATTAAAGGTCTACATAAGGGGAAACAACAAAATAAATCAAATGGAGGAAGATAATGCTCTCAGCCAAATAAGGACATCATTTGCATATAGACTCATATGTTTAGACTAGTATGAGGGAAACATTTATGGAGGAATAAGCAATAGGGTACCTGTATTATTCAACCAAGAAGAATCATTATACTACCAATAGAAATCAAGCCCTAAAACTTGATTCTTCCTCCATTACTCAAGTTATGTAATTTCAGTTTGTCATTTTATTTTATTTGTTTTTTGGCATAACCATTTAGAATGTTGGGAACTGTTTAATAATTAGTTATAGACTTCAGCTTTCAAGGTTTATAAACTATGATACAATGAAAGGAAAAAAAATATGAAGTTCCTGCTTGTTTAAATGACCATAAATGATCAAATTATCTTACAACAGCATAAGAAGAGCTGAAGTTTCTATACTTACAAAGAATTACCTCAAGAAGCCAAGTACCTCTGCTCTAGGTTGGGAAAGGTGAAGGGAAGGAGGTTTCTTGAACAAGTCTCCATGTCCAAATCCTGAGTATCATGCTTGTCTACAATAATATATCTAAAACACTCTCAATCATAGGCTTCAACTTCTAACAAGATCTCTGATAATCTAGTTGTCTTATCTTACCAAGTGAACACAAATATGATTCCTAACTCAGGCCTAGCATGCTGAGAAATTCTCCCTGTAACTCTCCCTCTTTCTTAAAAAGAATCCTTTGAAATTTTTAAGCAAATGCAACTGCCAAGTGTATGTCTATTTTTCCCCCCAGCTTCTACCCCAGCATCCTCCACATTTATACCTTTATGAAAATTTCTAGAAGCATCTAGGCTATTTGATTTGATTTTTTCTTTTTCTTCCCCATTTTTTCTTGATTTTATTTCTTTTAAAATCATTCAAGTCTTTCTTTTTCTTAAAGTCCTTAGAGAATATTTAAGCAAATGCAATTGCCAGGTGTAAGCCTGCTTTCACAACCTTTGCCAACAACTTTCCATGCCTCTTACATGTGCGCTTTGTGGGGACATTTGCAAGACACGAAGGGAAAGGAGAAGCCTTTGAGCTTACTCCTATTTATTTAATTTTATTTATTTCCCCTTGTTTAAACTTTTATATTATTCCTTTATTTTTTTGTAATTTAAATCTTTATATTTTTTTTATTTAAAATAAAATAAGAATCCTTAGCACTTTGTTATTGAAATATAATTATTATGTAATAATAGTATCAATATTAATATTAAAATATAATGTTATTTATTATCCTTTTTATTATAATAATAATTAAATAAAAGAAAAAATATATATTATCTATATTTCCATGTAAGTTCCTATTTAGTTTAGTCCATTTTGATGGAATTCAAAATACAATAAATATCAACAAGTAACACACTTTTGTGTTAAGTTTGGCTCCTAACCAATCATCGACGCGAGCTCTCCAAATTATTTAAATAGCCTAATTTTATATAATATGAGATTTTACTCTCATGTAATTCAATTATCACCCTTGGTCAAGAGAATCATCAAGTAGTGTACTCTTGCACTAAGTTTGGCTCATGACCCAATACTGATATGAACTCTCTAGGTTTCATCCTTCAACAATTATATGCAGGTAAGAACACATATATACACTCATTTTATGTAACTTAACTACATGACTCTAAGTGTATGTGTGTGTAATTCCATCATGACAAGTTACCCTCACTGGCTAGAACCTTTTCCCCAATGATACTCTCACTCCAATATAGAAAAAATGCCAATGATCCATGATGCACTTATAAGCTAGAATGCATAATTAACCGTCATCATTATAATCATTTTTGTTAATTACCCTTCAAGTAACAATGAATGTAATCAAATTATCTTTCATAATCACTTGTTATTAAAAAAATTAATGTTGCAATTGAGTGATTAAGATAAGTTAATTAAACAAGATGTGACAAAACCCCTAATTTACTTGTTAGGTTATCATTGATTATGGAAACTCTCAATGAGTTACCTGTACACCACTTTGTGAACCAACCCCCACCGAGAGTCACTCCCCTACTAACCACAGCACAATACAAGGAACAGGGTGTACCTTAACGCTCCTAAAGCCAAGACATGAAAATCACAACCACATGTGAGGCATGAACCCTCTCGCACACATTCCACAACACAAAATTGCAAAAGAACAAGGTAGCACCTACATAATCTCAACCAAGCAAGAATAACTATGGCATCAAGCCAAAATATAAATCACCAAGAAATAAATACTTCCCCCTAGAAGATAATTAAAATAATCTACTCAAGGACAGAGATGACACACGATTCCCCAAATCTCAAAGTCATCACAAAACAAACCAAACCAGAGTTCCTAACATAACCACATATAACTCTTCCTTAAACAAATAGATCATCAACAAATATTCTCATTTATAAACAAAGCACATTCAAACGATACATCGTCCCAATTAAAATAATAACAAAGTTTAACCAACGATACATACCCTACTAAAATACTAGCGAAGTACGACAACTACTTATCTATGAACAAACTAGGTATTCCATTTAAAATAACCAATCACACAATGAATTTATCTCACTATTGAACGTGTAAAGTATACTAATGTTTTCCACTCAATATAAAACTTAACATGAATTAAACATTTTGCATATCAAATAATAATTCCATTATTTCAAAATCAGTCAATACAGATAAACTACAATTTATATCATTCATTTTAACTCTCAAATATATTATGGAAATTAAATATTTTAACTTAAACTATTAAAATAATTATAAATAATTTGTGTATATTTTTAGAAACTAATCTTACACAGATATTTATTATCTCGTTTTATTTCTTTTTCCAAATCAGAATAATCTTTAAAACTAATTTCCATAATCATTTAATCTAAATTTACACATTCGTTTCTAAATAAAAGTTTAATAAAATCATACTCAAATTAAAGTTTTATCAAGATAAATTTATGTTCAACTATTTCAGAATTAAAAACCACATATGCATAACTCCAATATATATATATGTGTGTGTGTGTGTGTGTGTGTGTGTGTGTGTGTGTGTGTGTGTGTGTGTGTGTGTGTGCGTGCGTGTGTTTGTGTGTGTGTGTGTATATATACGTGTCATTTAAAAATTAAATCAATTACTGTGCTAGTGCAACTGTAGCATAACCCAAAAAGTAGATTTAATAAATCATTATAACAAAATCGACATATATATATTATAAGCAATTAAAAAAAACTCAAATTAAAAAATCCATTGAACTATCCCTGAGCTCAAATAAAAATAGAGAATAATAATTCACAGCCCTCACACATAATATATATATATATAAATTAACGCACGCAAGAGTTTGTGAAGGGTGCAACCCTCATATGTGGTTGCATATAGCAGCATAGTGGTTGTTGCACAACAACTCAAATAGAAAAATGGAGGGAGTATGGGGCGCATATGGAGGAATAAGGGAGAACAAAGATGCTAAAGGGGTTATGCTCACAGCCACACGAAAATATAAAAAACACCCCTATTCAATATTCGAATAGCCAGAAGAAGATAATACAGACCACAAATATACAAATATAAATATATATATATATAATAGACGCACAGGCAAAAGAAGTGCGAGTACAGCCCAGCACACAAAAACTACTCCAAAAAACAAGAACCAGAATGGCGAATTGCAACCACCAAATAAAATAAGGAAGATCTCATATAAAAAGATATTACAATGCAACTGACCGAGAAATTCCAATGGACGAAATGGATTCAAATCGAAGACAAAAATACAAGTATGAAAAGAGTTTCCAGAAGCTTTGCCATCCAAATTCATAAAACTAAATAATTAATGGAGCAATGTTGGACAGGAATAAAGAGGAAGGCAAAATCAATAGGTTGTAGACGATATTTAAACAACAACTAAGACAAACGGTTCCACAATATCAACAATTCAATGCTTAGAGAGATACATTATTCTTTGCACAGAATTTTCGACAAGCAAGCATAATACAATTTCAAACTTTCATGTCTCTTTTAATAGAAAAGAACAAGGATATTGAAGTTTTATGTTGCTACCTGGAGTCCTTCGTCTGAAAATAATCAGAAATGAATTACTGTGTTGAACGCTTCTAGCGAGCTATGTTCTTCCTCAATTTTTTGAGATCCACAGCTACCGACTCCGAATTTCGAAGAACCAAATTTCCAGAGCAAGCTAATATTCTTATTTTTTTATTATTTTCAAAAAAAATATAGAGTTACAATTTTTTTCCAAAAAACTCAAATATGCGAATTACAGAGAAAAAATTGCTTCTCTCTCTCTTTTTGCCTTTTTGAAAAACCACCCAAAAATGAATATAAAATCTAGAAAAAGAAAAATCAGAAAGTTGTCATCAATTTCTGAAATTTACTCCACATGAAAATAGCCACTTGCTAGTAATTTCAGTTTTTTCCAATTTCAAATAAGCATTTTCACCCAATTTCCATTTCTAACTATTTCTTCAATAATTACACAATATAATTTCATGCTAAAATATAATTAACTCTATGGAAATAAATATTATCCAAAATAAATAAATAAACAATTTAAACTATGCAACATTTAAATTTATGATTTAATATTAAATTAAATAAATCAATGTTATAATTAATCATAATAATAATATTTTCAAATGTCTTAAATTAAATATCTTATATAGACAATTTGTTAATTTACATATATTTAAATTAGATGGTATACCATAAATAATTTAAAATATGTAATATTAATAAGGCAATAAACATCCACTTAGAGTAAATAACATTAATTATATTATCTAGCTAATTTTTATTTTCTAAAAGAATTAATGGCATTCACGACAAATAAAATACAATTATTTAACTATCCTCAACAATAATAAACATGGTTGAAACAACTACTAATTAATGACATTTAAATAATGTGCTTAATTAAAGCAACACTAAATTTATTAACCACATTTCAAATTAACAACTATAATAAATGATTAGCCAACATTAATAATACCATTAAAATAATCAACATGTCAACCCAAATAAACTCTTACCCAATTGACCCAAGGAACCAAGCAGAGAGGCACTACATTGCAGGCTAGAAAACCTATTGTTGCGGGTTATAGTCCTTCTAACTGCAAGATGTTAGTTTCATCCTCAAGACATACACTTTTATTAATAAACATAATTTAATCATAGAATCATACTAAATTCCACATATATTCATGCATTCACAAATACAAATGTCAACATATCATATTTCTATTTCCACATACTTAAGTCTACTTTAAAGTGTATGAAGAGTATATAAAAGATATATGAAGTTTTGGTAATGTCTATGAAACTTAGCAGAAAAAAGCATAGAAGCATAAAATAGTAAAGAAATATAGCCATTAATTGGACCCATTAGTTCACATACTCAGAAGGACTAGGATCAAAAATGAAGAAGCATATGTTATTAGATTGACAAAATGAGAAGGAAAGGGATTTGTGTAGATTTTTACTTGGCTGCTAGGTTTCGCTATAGATTTGTTTGAGCTTTATTTCAAGAAAATTGAGTTGGATGGCACCACTATCTATGTGGTCTTGGACTACATGTCGAAGATGCACATAAACTTTGGCATTATGACAATAGACTCGGTGATATGAACAAAAAAGTTATGCATTGTACCAGCTAGGATATGGTTTTCCATCGGGTAGCAATTTGATTTCTCGAAGAGTGATTAAAACATCTTTTAATAAATTTTGAAGAACACTTGCATAGGATTCAGATAGTTTTGTGAAAACTCTATTGCATCCTATGGTGTTTTTTTAGTAGGAATGGAAAGCACGTTCACTACTGCCTTGTTCTTTTTGAACTCTCCAGAAATAGACATGGTTGTTCGACTATGTCATGCCCTAAATTTTACCTTACTTAAACACAACACTAACTCAATTTTCATTTTTTTAAAGACTAGCAATGTAGAACTAGAGAAATATACTCTTAGTGATGACTTAATATTAATTCTAGTGGCCTATGTTTTTTGTAATAAATGAAGGTGGAATGGAAACAGTCTAGACAAGGCTCCAATATAACACAACCTCTAATTGTACAAACTATTATTTAGTCTAAGTAAAATAACGTTAATGGACACAACATGCTTTAGAGGAGAACAACAATTTAAATCTAACTTCAACTCCACTACTAAGTCTACATATACTATAAGATTCATCTTAGTATTTATGCATTACTCCATCTGATCACTTAAATTCAAACAATTAAAATATTGAGATAATCTTTTCAAATGTCAACACTAAAATTAAAACAATGATGGAGTTGCTCGATAGACTTTAACACCTCTACTAAATTGTTTATGGAATGACCACCATTACTCAACTTCTTGTTGGCCTAATGAAAGTTTAACTTTCATTAATACTAACTTCCTTATATAAAAATTATCAATAAGGCATAGAAAATTTCTAAGGTTTAACTAGAATAATTATATTTCTATACATTTACCAACACTCATTATTATTTTTATTCATATAAGCAAGTCTTTTAACCTAGAAGGTCGAACAAGAAAATTAAAAGCATAAAATAAAACTCTTTATGTATAGAATCCCCTTATTAATGGTTAAAAGAAAACTAGGATCTAATCCATGATTTGAAGTTATAGAAAATATGTAACATTTCCAATTTGATTATTTGACTCTTATACCATTTGATTTGATAATTTAAATTATATACAAGTTAATCAATTCTACAAGTTCCAAATTTGACATCAATTTAAATCATAATATATTCAAAAATAACTACTACTCAATAATAACTATATAAAAGAGTTCAAAAAGGAAATTCATGATAGTAGGTTCCATAGCCTTAACTCGAATAAATCTTATCTCCATTATTGAGTACATCACTTTTATAGTATTGAAGATTGAATAATATGTCTAAACGAAGAAAACAAAGGCTATAGAAAATCAAAATTTGATTATAATATTTTGACTTATCATTCCAAAACATTTCAATGCTAATATTCATTAATGTCCTCAACATTTAAATGGAAACAAATTTTAATTCTTTGGTCAACTAGAATTAGTTTATATTTTCTATATATATTCTAACAAGGAACTAATTCTCCATTTGAAACCAACTTACTACAAATTTATTTTCCTCTTTGGTATCAAATCTACACGAAGCTATTGATTATTGATTATTATCTATCTTATTTAATAATCTCTAGTAGTTGAATTATCCAAAACTATGAAATTATAAAATATCTAACCCAAAAAAAATTATTCAAAAACAATAGTTGAGTTAATACCTATTGAAACTATTTTATCATTGGATGATTTTTTTTTCCTCTATTCAAATTTATCTCAATCCTTCCAAATTAAAATTAACTTTCTTAATTTGTAATACAATCCAAAATGAATATCATTTAAATTCAACTAACTAAGAACTGATTCTTGCTAATTAAAAACTAACTTGTAACTAAATATATTCCTTTAAAATAATTGCCTCTTCTCTTTACCACCCTTTGAAATTACAATTAAATCAGATTGTTTTTGTTCCTCTTTCATGACTAGATTGCAGATTTATTCTGAGGAATAGTTCATTTGTAATTCCTATTTTGTGTGGGGTTTTTATTCCCTTTTTTTCATCAATCTGTTCTGGATTATGCTAGAGATGGTAGTGTTGAACAACATATATTCACACATTTTTTAGCAAACATTAAATTTTTTAAAGGATTCGGGGTGCTTGGAGGTCAACGCCTCCCAGGACCCTCTTACAGCTCCCATGGTTTGCATGGGCCACGGGGGCCCATATTGGAGGTGTGACATGTGCCTTTGGCACAACTGACCCTTCCCTACGTTGAATTTTTTTTCTTTTAATTTATTTAAATTATATCATTTATATCATTAAAATTTAAAATATAAATATTTTTAGATTTATAATATATTATATTATATATTTAATATATAAAAAATATGTATATACAAGTGTATAGTTTGTATTTATTAATTGTATGATCTTATTTATAAGTCAATACTAATCAAATTCATTTTAAATAATATTAAATAAATAGATTATTTATTTATATCTATATATATGTGTGTGTGTAATCTAGCAAAATATTTATTTTACTTCAAAATTTTAGAGTGATAAATCATCTTACCAAGGTATTTATTGATCTCTTTTGTAATATAGGTATGTAATCTTTTTCCAATAAATAGACAATTGATTCCAATTGAATTTTTTTCTTACATAACTATGCATAATAAAGTCAAATTAAAAGGAGACAAGACTTTGTGATTCAATTTTTCATAAATCAAATAATATTTTATATTGTTAAAAGGGTATTTCCATAACTACCTATCACTTCTCAAATATTTTCCACCATCCACAATCTAAAACAATGCTAGAGGAAGAGGTTGCCCCAAAGGAAAATACTGATGAAGTTGCAGGGAGAGAACAACGCACAATTATGGCTAGGGCTCGAGTACACCAATTAGTGTCAATGTCAGGCGAAGATATGGTTCCAGTTGAAACTGTTGTTGGCTATTTAGTTGGAGATCATTTTGCAGCTATGACTAGGGTTGAAGATCATTATGGGTCTCCCATTGGTGTTGGTTTCTTCGCTCAGGAGAATTGTTTGGTGGAGACAGATGAAGGGAAAGATGAGAATTATGTGCATGAAGATGATGTTATGGAAGAATAATTAGTTGGTTTTTTGTAATAACCAGTTTTGAGCTTTCAAGAAGGAATGTGGTGGAGAGGATTGTCATAGTCTATTGTTTTTTGCATATAATTACTTTTTCTTTATAGAAGGTTTCCTCGATAATGACCTCTGTAATTTTTTGTAATTATGATTTGGAGAAGTCATGGAGTTATCTCAGGATATATGCCATGAAGACAATAGCATAAGTCTGGTTTATAAAAATCATACTTAGTGCCGCTCTGAGGAGCTGATAGTTTGGTATCATATGTTAGGTTGATGCTGCAAAATTATTCTGGCACTGTTAAAACTTTTATGCACTTTTGTTTTTGATATTATACATGTAATTACAATCTTATATATAATATATATATAGGCCTTGGTGCCTTTTATCGAAAAAAAAAAACAAGCTATGCTACACAATAATACTTGTTTCCCATAAGTTTGACTATTTCTCATTGTGTACATGTAGGCATAAAAGTGAAGGACATAGCCTTTCCTTCATTATTAACATGAGTTACATTTTCAATTATACATCTACACCCTAACATAGTTTGTATAATTTATTCAAGAAGACTTGAATCTCTCCTAGTTTCCACAAGACCCACTTTATTTTTACTTGGAACTTAAATTTGGAAAATTTCCCAATTGGATCCCAAGTTCAACATGTAAGCCTAAAAGATCAATCAACAAAATAACAACATATCCAATAGCTCTCCACCCAACCATAGGATTGAAATCCAATTCACCCTCGAGCTAGAGTCACATAGCTTTTCCCATGTACACACACAACCACTATTCATAAGGATACATTAACAATTTCTTTAACATACTTTCACATTGTAACAATTTATACTCACAAGTCAAGGCAATCCCAACACACAAATCACAACCAAAAAACAAGGAATTCAACATATATTTTCACAAATAAATTAAAAACACTACAAACATTCATTTTATCATCAACAAAGATCTAACAGAGGAAAGATCTTACCAAAATGTTTACTATTCATCATGTGAAAGCCTCTACTTCTCAAATCCCCTTTCTTCCATTCTTCCTCACCCATCCTTTCCTCTTTCTCCACCAAGAATTCTCCTCCCCAAATGAGAAAACATCCAAAAGACAAGAACAAATCAAGAAGGAAAAGGCCCCCTTCTCCTTTAAAAGAGAATAAATAAATAGAAGGGGGAAGGCAACTACCCAACCACCCAACCAACTCTAATTTTCGCCACTTTTTATAAGTGGGTAATTAGAGTGGGTTCTAGACTTTATAAAAGGGGTTTTCAGAGATAAAAATACCCCTAACCCATAAACCTATCACCTAGGTAAATTTTTAAACAATAAAGACAAAATAAGGACACCATAAATCATTAAATAAGTAATCGCATTAAAAAGGTAACTCAAGGGACTAATGAAATAAATTCTCACATACACACAACGTCTACCACACAAAACAAGGTTAAGTCACATGTCCTTGACCAGACCAAAAATTCACAAGGATAAGATAAAGGAAGTAGCTATATGACCCCCTGATCAACATTGACCAATTTCACTTGTTTACTCAACCAAAAAGTGTCAGTACTCATGATCAATAATAGTTGAAACAAATGACATATGAAAAAAAAACATTTCAAGAATAATAATCAATTAGAAAATTAAATCCACTAATCTACACAAGTAACATACCTATTAGAATCAAGCAATAATTGATCATACTATATGTCATCAAGATATCACCACTTATGGTAGTCACCTATTGGAATCTACCTTATAATTGATACTACGACCAATATCCATTAAATATAAATCATCATTTCCATGTTAACTCCTACTCACACCCATAGTATGTAATCACCTAACATAATGTAATCCATCTGATATACATAATAATACTACCAATGACTAAACCTCTCAATCAATGCATACTTACATGGACAAGGAATGAAACTCATCTAGTTACCACAAGAAATCACAACAACCATTAGTTAGATAGGATTAATTAGTTAACCATATCTATTAACAATAAAAAAAATAGGTAGGTGAGTAAAATTGTTGTGACCTACATTATCAACACCCCATTTAGGGGGTGAAAATGTTATATAAGTAGGGCTTAATGTGGTACTAATAAATGTAATTAGAAAGTAAGAAATATATGTTTATACAGGTTTTGAAGGATTAAAGAATGTGGAGGAGAAAGGAAGGATTGTATGTAATCTTTATTTTGAAGATAATATAGACTTGGACCTCTCTTCTTGGTGGATTTTTTCTTAAAATGGTTTCTCCATGTAAACATTGTGTTATGTGTTTTTATTTTGTTCCATTTTTTTGTGTTGCTAATTTAATTTCCTACAATCTTCATTTAGTTATATACTAGTTAAGATCATTTTTACAAGAGAATTCAGATTTCCATATATATTATTCACCTTCATTTCTAGCATTTGGTATCATAGCCTAGCCTGCTTTGTTAGAAGGGTGAAGTTTTTTTGAGCTACACTAAGATTTATGGTTGAATTTATTTTGTATATTTGTGTATAAAATTCATGGCTACATCCTCATCTCACTTGCACATTGAGAGGTTCAATGGAAGCGGTTATGAGCTATGGAGCAGAAAATGGAGGATCTCCTTGAATAAAGAGATCTTTGGTTGGCAACAACAAAGGAAAAGAAACCAGACAAGATATATCAAGATGAGTGGGATAAGATGGATAAGAAATAAATTTGGGTTTATCTTTCACACTTTAGATCCTACTAAATGATTGTCTGAAGAGAAAACAACATATGATCTATGGAAATTTTTAGATGAGATCTACCAAGATTCTTTTTTGTAAATAATTTATATTTGAAATGAAATTATTTTCTCTTGAAATGGAGGGTGATTTGATAGTTGAGCATTTCAATACATTTAATTTGGTTTTGAGTCAACTAGCTTTTATTGATGTTAAGATAGATGAAGAAGATAATTGTATTATGTTTCTATGTTCTTTTCTTGAGTCATGGAAGAACATGATTTTTTTCTTTAATGCTAACTTTTTAGACACTCTAAAGATGGGCAATGTTTCTTTAACTTTGTTGTCAGAGGAAATCAGGAAGAAAGCCATTGTAGAGGTTTTAAAGGATGATCTCCATGTCAATGGAAGGTCTAAGGAAATAAAATAAAATCTAATGGATATTAGAAAGGTCCTAAGAATAAGTCCAAGGGAAAATCTAAGACTATGGGTTAAAAGAATAGAGTAAAATGTTGGACTTGTGGTAAAATGGGATATGTGAACAAAGAATGTAGAAACAAGAATAAACAATGGGATTTTTCCACATAAAATCCCTCTGATTTAGGTGATGAATTTTTACTTTCTTAATTTAATCTCATATCTAATGAACATTGGTTGAATGGTTTAGGATGCTTCTATCATATGACTCCTCATAAGGAGTGGTTTTCCCCATATGAAAAATATGATGGAGACGTATACCTTGGGGATAATATTTCATTTCCATTGTCGGATGAGGAAAGGTACATTTGTGTTTTAGGGATGGGAAGCTAAAAAACCTCCCTAGTGTTTTACATATTTTTGGATTACCTAAAACTTTATTCTAGTTTCTAATTTGAATGATATTAGAATACATGTAGCATTTCATAAGTATGATTGTGAATTAGTGAGAGGGAGTTTGGTGATAGAAAGAGGGAAAAGAATGGGAAATTCATTTAGGCTAGATGCCACCACTATTTTTAACTCTACCAATGTAATTGAGAAAATTGAAAATACATGTATAGTATGGCACTGTAGATTGGATCACATAAGTGAGACTAGTTTGAAAACCATCTTAAATAAGAAGTTAGAAAAAAAAAATTATTCTAATGAGAAATTTGATTTATGTGAGCATTATTTGTTGGTAAAAATATAGAGCATCTTTTCCTTTGGGTAGTAATAAATCCTAAGATTAAATTAGAGATTATTTATTCAAATATTTTGGTCTTAGGTATATTTGAATCTATTGAAAAATCTATATATTTTATGTCCTTCATTGATGATGTTTAAATTTTTACTTTTATTTATTTAATGAGACATATATTTGAAGTTTTCACTGAGTTTAATTAATTTAAAGTCTTAGTTAAAAATTAATTAGATTGTAAGATAAAGGTAATGGAGGTAAATGTGTTTCTAAAGAATTTTATGAGTCTTGTAAGCAAGCATGTATTATTAGGTAGAAGACTACTCCATACACTTCTTAACAAAATGGGGTGGAAAAAAGGATGAATCAAATATTTATGGAAAGAACCAAGAGTATTTTAAGTGGTTCATTGTTAGATAAATGCTTTTGGAAGAATTTGTGAGTATTTCTTGTTACTTGTTGAATAAATCTCCTTGTAAGGCTCTTGATTTGACAAATTATGAAGTTTGGACATGTAAGAAACCTTATTTTTCACATTTTAGGATTTTTGGTTGTGGGGCTTATGTTTATATTCCTAAATAAAAGTGATCTAAGTTGGATCTAAAAACTGAAATGTGTATTTTCACTAGATATAGTGAGAATGTTAAGGATTATAAACTTTTGAATCAATTAGCCAAGAAAATTATATGTTCTAGAGATGCGATTTTTAGAGAAATTGGAGCTAATTCTAACCTTAAATAGCTAAAAGATAAAGAAAATGAAAGAAGAGTGCACTTTGAGACTAAACGAGAAGATGCACTTTAGGAAGAACAAACAGATGGATTTCAAGAAGAAGAAGAGGGTTCAAATGAATATTCTAAGAAAATTTAAGAGGTTGGGGAAGATAACTAAGATTAATTTGAGAAAGCTCAAGAAAAAGAAGAGTCTCATACTCCTATTCTCAAAAGATTCACAAGATAAAAATATTTAATTGATAGGTACAGCCACTAAATTTTATTTGTATATTTTCTATATTGAGTGTTGATGATGAGATTAGATCCTATATGGAAGCTATTATTGTATATGGTAGTGAGTCTTGGATACAACCCATGCAATAGGAGATGATAGATTTAGACTCTTGTAATATTTGGGAGCTTACATATTTTCCCAAAGGAAGGAAGGCAATTTATTGTAAATGGAAAAAATTTAGAGTAGATGTCATTAGAAATGTATAAAGGCTAGACTAGTAGCCAAGGACTACTCCTAGAGAGAGCCTATTTATTTTGGTGAAATATTACCTCTTGATGCTAAATTATCGTCATTTATATTTATTTTATCCATAGCTACTTCTAATGATTTTTAAATTGAGCAAATGAATGTTAAAACTACATTTTTGCATGGATATTTGGAAGAGGAAATTTATTTGCAACATCCTCGAGGTTTTGAGGTAAACAAGTAAGAACACTTGGTTTGTAGGTAAAAAAATATCTTTATGGTTTAAAGAAATCACTCTAAATGTGGTATCAAAAGTTCAATTCATTCATTTTAAAGTTGGGTTTTATAAGAAGCAAAGATCACTATGTTTACATTAGATACACTGATGATCATACACTAATTGTTACCTTGTATGTGGATGATATGTTATTTTTTAGTGACACCAAGGGTATAATTAGTGAGATAAAAGATCAAATTTTAGGCGCATTTCAAATGAAATATTTGGGGGTAGAAAGGTACATATAGGGAATGAAAATCAAAAGAGACCATATAAACAAAAAATGTTGGTTATCATAGTGTAAGTATTTTAATACTATTTTGAATAGATTTAGTATGAAAAATTATAAAGCAATTAGAATTCCTTTACTAGTTGGCACTAATATTTTGTTAGATATGTGACCCTAGAGTGAAGATGATTTTGAGAATATGTCTAATTTTCCCTATTCTAGCGCTTTAGGAAGTTTAATGTATGCAATAGTTTGCACTAAGTCAAATATTGTCCACACAATGGGAGTTTTGAGCAGGTTTACATCTGACGCTAATAGAGAATACTGGAATTATGTGAAAAGGATTGTAAGATATTTAGTGGTACTTTTCATTATTGTTCAATTTATTATGGCACTAAGAGGATGGATAAGACATTATAATACAAGGTTTTATTGATGTCGATGGGTAGGTGACTTTGAAAATTGAAGGTCCATTGGTGGGTATGTGTTTACTTTGTTTGGAGGAGCAGTGAGTTGGATGAGTAAGGGATATCCCATGGTTTCTTTATCCACTACTAGAGTAGAGTATATGGATACTACCCATCTCTATAAGGAGGTAGTTTGGTTACAAATATTATGTACATATATTGGTTTTGATTGCAATGCTATTTGAATTGGTTGTGATAGCTAGAGTGAAATTTTTCTAGCCAAGAATCCTATGTATCATGCATAAAATAAACATGTGGATGTACAATTTCATTTTGTTCATGAAATGATTACTAATCAATAGATTGAGTTGAAGAATATTGACATTCAAGATAATTTTATAGATTCAATTACTAAATCTATGAGCATAGAAAAGTGTATATAGTACAAGGAGCCCATGGGCCTTGTTCCTATTACTTAGTTGACTTATGTATTCATATGGATGCATTTACAATGTATGATTTCAAGTAGGAGAATGTTAGGATTAAGACACCATTAACCTTGTAAATTCTATGTATTTAATTATTCCTAATGGTATTTATAAATAATTCATAAGGTATGATGGATTCACCATCAACAGTTATTATTTTTTACATCGAGGTTTTATTGGTATAATAACTAATTTTTGTCAGGAATCAATACCTAATTTTTCACTAGTATTAAATTACTATTTATCAAAAGATAATCTTAGGGGTTATGGTGGTTTTGGGTTCCCAACTTCCCATGGGTTTTTTTTTCCTTGTGTGGCTATTATTAAAGTTAAAATATCTTGTTACTGTAAACAATAACCACCTAGAAACTAACAACAACCAAGTGTCTAAATCAGGTAGGTGAGTAAAATAGTTACAATCTAAATTATCCTATATCATTAATGCTTGGTTTATTTAAGGGGATTTAGATATGATAACCAACTTGGACACCCCATTTAGGGGGTAAAAATTTTATATAAGTAGGGATTAATGTGGTAGTAAGGCAACATAATAAGCAAGTTGTAAATTTCTATTTATACAAGTGCTCAAGGATTGAAGATTGAAGATGAGAAAGGAAGGATTGTATGTAAACTCTATTTTGAAGATAATATAGAGTTGGGATTCTATTCTTGGTGGAAATTTTTCATAAAATATGTATACTTCATTATTCTATCCACAACAACATATATATTCCTTACCTTAGACTTTAGGAAGTCCCATGATGTAATCCATCAAGATACTTTCTTATTTTTTCTCTGAGATGGGTAAGGGCTATAAAATGCTTTTTTAAAATGTTGATTCTATTTTGTTATTTTTAAAAATATTCTTTCTTTGATGTGGGTGAGGACATCATCCTTGATTTCCTTCCATGTTATTGAAATACCTACGGTTTCCCATAAGGGAGTGTCATGAAATACCCACAAATTCTTTTTGTTCATCCTTGACTCTAGCACTAAGAAGACTCTTCCATTGTAGAGAATGATTGCATTAAAAATTTTGTACCTATCATATCAAATCTTCCCTTCCAACACATTAACTACCAATGAATTCTTTGCATATGTTGTTATGATTTCATTCTTTCAATATGTGAAGATTTGAGACATGGAACTATGATTTGGCCTTCTTGATAGTGTGTCAATAACAAAAAAAATATTTCCTTTTACATTCTCAATATCAAAATAATACGTTTAGATTTTTCTCGCCCACTTTTTCTACCACTCATTTAGATTCTTTTGATTGATAAAATATGTTAAGTTGTGATCAAATTTGACCATAAATTTTCCACCCACCAAGTATTTCTTGAACTTGACCAATACGTGCATGAGGCCTAGCATTTCCTTATAATAGGTGAAGAAATGTCTTTCCATCTCTTTTATTTTTCAACTCTCAAAGGAAATTGCGTATTTTTTTTGGTATGAGCATGACTCAAATTTCTTCTTCTAATGAATTGCATTCCAATATGAAAGGAAGAGTAAAATCCAAGATTGCTAATATTAGACATGAGCTCATTACCTCTTTTAGTTTTCTAAATGCTCACTATGCATTCTTAGTCCATGTGAAATCTCCCTTAATGGTTATTTTAATTAAGGGAAAGGATAGTTGGGAGAAACCCTTAAAAAAAATTAATAGTAGTTGCAAAGGTCGAAGAATCATCTCAGTTGTATCAAGGTCCTTAGGGGAGACCAACAACAAATTTATTTAATATTATCCATGTCCACTTGCACTCGCTTTTTTCTAATTATGTTAGCTAGACACAATATCTCTATCATATAGAATTCACAATTTAACCCCTTGGAAAATAGTGTGTGCTTTCCACGATTCCCAACACTTCATCAATGTGTCATAGATTCTCCTCCCATATTTTTCTATAGATCAAAATTTCATCAAAGAATACAAGGATGAGTTTCCTCAATTTATTACAAAATATTTGGTCCATGCAAGATTGGTATGTTGTTGGATCACTTGTTAGATAAAATTATATAACCAAAAATTCATAATTTCCCAAAATGACACTAAAAATCTATCTTGTGAATATCCTCCTCTCAAACTCTAATATGATGGTGTCCTAATCTAAGATATATCTTTGAAAAAAAAATAGCTCCATGAAGCTCATCTATCAACTCATTTATCCTAGGGATTAGGTACCATTTTTTATAATCTTCTTATTCAATACTATTTATTTGATGCACATCCTCATTGTGTCATTTCTCTTCTTCAATAAAATCATAGAGGAAGCAAAGGTACTTGATTTGATTTTGATGTGTATTGTTTCTAGTAGTTCCTTAATTTCATTTTCCATTTCTTCTTTATGTATCATAAGATGGCAGTAAAGAGTAGTGATGATAGGCTTATCACCCTCCTCTAAATCAATGACATGTTCAAATACTTTATCTAGTGGTCTCCTTAGAGGAATACTATTGAATATTTTACTATGCTTGTCCAGGATGTTATGTACATCCACATGATATGCCTTCTTTCCTTAAGTGGGTTTTTATAGTCACTAGAAACTGAGTTTCCCATGCAACTTTCTCATGATAGAAAATCCTCTCCATTCTCTTGTCTGATATAATCCTAGGAACTTTATTTGTCATTCCCTATAGTACAACTTATTTTCTCTCTAACTAGCAATTTAGTTACATATTCTAGAATTTTTGTATGATCTATTCTAAAGAGTGTATCCATTGGACACCTAGTACCATATATGTGTCTCCTATGCTAGTGACATATAATTCGTTCATATAATATCCTCCTAGATTCATATTTAGTAGGGAGATTATCCTATTACATTGAAGTGTGAAATCATCAACCACCATAGAATTAGTTCCTTTAAATTCATTTGTATTGATGTGTTGGTTGGCCACTAGTACCTCATCAATGAATTTGTGAGTGACACCAATGTGGATGAGTACAATCACCATTTTAACTCTTAAAACCCCATGATGCAAAAGCGAATATATCTTTGAGTTATAGAGAGAGTGGTAAGAGTGCCTCCCAAGATGACGGCTTCTCCTTTTGTTTGATATTTTTCTTTTCCCATTTCCTATTTGGGTTCTTTACTTTATGGTCAATTTTGTCAAATATTGATTCATCATCAAACCTTACCTCAATGTAATACACTTATCCTTTCCCAATATATCTATTACTAAGTGAGGATCTATACTAAAACACAATGTATTCCTTAATGTATTCTTCACCTCAATGTTTGGTCTTGATGGAAAACTCTTGGTCTATTGTACATTTTTGTGAAAGGGATTCTTAGGAATGAAGGTTTTTCTCTTGAAATTATTCATTGGCATGGAAGTCTCTAGTTTCAAAGCCTCTTGATGGATTCTTATAGGATAGGAAATTTAAAATCCTTGATCAACCCCTTAAGAGATTCAATTAACCCTTTGATGAATAACATAGTTAATATTCTCTTCGTGATGTCTTACACCATCATCAATAGATTTTGAAACTATGTTACATAGTTCTCCTTTGAACCACATTATTTTAGTTGAGTCAAGTCTTCAAAATAAAATTCAAAATCCTCTCAATAAAACCTATCAATTAATAGTTTGCAGAATTCATTATATGAGGTGATGAATCCATGACCCTACATGATCAAACCATGGTACCACCACTTACATGTAGTAGCCTCATAATGCAAGGTGGAAAACTTGGTTGATTCATCTTTGATCATCAATATGAGGGAAAAGTATGTTTCTATCTTATGTACCCATGCATGATTTAAGCATCTATTAGATCTATCATAGGGAGAGAGTGCCAACCTCCCAAAAAAATAACGTCTCTCTAAAAGGCTTACAACCTAGGATTAATCTATAACCATTCCAAAACTTCTTCATGGTCATATGATTGGCAAATGATAATTTCACTTCGGATCTCCTCAAAAAGAGATATATATTATGCATAAAAATTCATAATATCATCAAATAGTGAGTTTTAGGCTTAAGGTTCTAAAGCCTCTACTTATTCAAAAAGGCAGGTTTAGTTGGTCTTACTACTAAAATAAGAAAAATAATTTGTGTATGGCTCTAAGTGGATTCTAGATTATTTCTCTCAAAATCACTCTCTTCACTTGTCAATTATTTAGGCACATTCATATTAATATCCTTATTGTGGAGCAACTATGTCATCATATAAATAATCATATCAAACTTATTTTTAGCTCAACCATTTGGGTTATCATTTTCGTTCATTCTCCTCTCTCTTTTTGTCATATTTTTATGCTCTATGATTGGTTTGATAGGAGAAAATTGAGTCTTTACACTCTCTACATCTTGATATCATTTCTTGATCCCCCTCAAGTGATATATGGTTTCTTTGTTAGTGTATTACATAAAATGGGAACATGAAAATTTGAACTCTAAATATGCAAACTGGTAAGATCACCAAATTTGATACTACTATAATATCCTAAGCCAGAATAATAATTCAAATTTAACTTTTAACTTTACACAAACACATTATTTTATTAAAAACACCATCACCCCTAGCATTCAATCAGATCTTAGATGACTCGCATTTAAAACTATTATTTTTTGCATGGGTAGTATTATTCCTTTTGAATAAAAATGACAAAAATAACTTTGAATCTTCTTATTAAAATGAATAATAGATAAAAAAATGAAATACTCATCTTTTTATTATTACATTAATAGTTTTATTGTATTCATATAGATCTATAATATTAGTAACTACAACAACAAATTCATAGTAATAGAAATGGTAAATAAAATCAATATAATTAAGTTGAAGTCCATATCCAATGAAACTCAAATATGACCCTTAAATGAGAACCGTCCTTTAAAATCACTAGGTTTTTAATCCTAGGATTCCCACACTTAAACACAAATGCTAGAAATATATTTTGAAAGGAATTGATTAAGTGTAGATGATGAACTAGAATGAAAATAGTTGTTATTTTATATCCTTCATAAATAGAATAGCTTAGCCACCAAGAATGCCCATAACTCCAAATTTGAATAATGATCATGGGTTGGAAAGATTCCAAAAATAATGGCACCTAAAATAGACTAATGTAATTAGTAAAATATGTGTTGGGAATTCAAGATAAAGACATAAGAAAAATATTAAAGATTGAAGGTCGACCAAACAGAAGATTCAACTAAAGGGCAAGGTATTGGGGGTCAATAAATGGGCATGATAGGATGGAGAGGTTCGACAAATACAATGGTAAGGAAGGTGATAGACAAAGGGTGTGACAAGATGGAGAATTTCAAAACTCTAATAGGGAGAAGAGAAGAGTGAAATTGGAAGGAAAGATGTATTTAGGAATGGACAACATATAGAAATTAAAAATAGGGAAACCACAAGCACATAGCTAATATTTACAGACTTAGATTGACTAGAAACAAGACATTACAAATGCTACTTTATCATTTTTCATGGAGGAAGGAGGCTCTATTTTATATTCACAACCTTTTGCACTACTATTTGGTTTGTTCCTATGGGTAACCACCACCATGGACACCTCTATAGTAACCACTTATACTACAAATACAAGTGTTGAACTATCTTGATATCATCAATTTGTCGACAACCATTCAAGCTCAACCATGATATCTAGGAGAGAATCATTTCTTCAACCAATAGGTTTTTTTGTCCTTGGCTTCTCATGAACTAGTAGGTTTTTATCCTCAATTTTATTTGTCTAAACACAAGTTCTCAAGATAGTTAGAGTTATGGTTTGGTTGATGTTTAAAGTGTTTTTCTTCTCAGGCTTCCAACCCAAAATACCATTTATGGAGAGGGAAAAAATAGAATTGAGACCATTAGGTACTAAATAAGCACATAGATGGGGGGGCCATACCAACCATTATCATTTTCATTTGAATTGTACCCCATGTTTTTATCCATGTCTATAGAGAGGTACTAGGGAGGTATAAAATAATATACTTGAAACCTGCAGCAACTCCCAACATTAATGACATGAAGATACATGACTACAAACCTTAACTATCACATTAATGGTGGAATTATAATCAAATCCCATGGTAGGAAATATACATGGACCCACATCCTCCAAGTAATTAATGTTGTTGGTGATATGGTACCCTCATTGGAGCCATGTGTTGAGAATAAGAATTACTGCACATTGATATGTCAAGCAGTAGGTGGGATGAATAATGAGAAATGGAAGGACTAGTCAAATCTGGGGTGTCAATAATGTCATGCAACTCATACCACAAATTAGGGATCATGATTTAGAAAAGAGGTATGCTATTGAGAGGAAGTATTACTCTCTGACAAGGACTTGTGATTAGGTAATGTCTAGAAAAGAGGTATAATGAGATGCACAAGTTTGATATCCCAACTCATCATACATTGAGGTATGATGAGATGGACAAGGTGGGGGATGGTCTTGAGGTTTGCATGAATGGGAAAGTATTAAATTATGACAATATTATAGAAGAAAGTGAACTTGGGAGGAAATTTGTATTGGGAAGTAAAACTCTACAAATTTGATGGCTTACACTAACTTAGAAAATTGGCCATAACTCCATAAGAAATTTTGGTGATCTTCAGTAGGTGCATACGGGATGAAGGGGAAGAAATCATTAAAAAAATTGGATTGGTGGAAATTTTGGTGATAGGAAATGGGAATTTTGGACCATAATATAGATTATGGAAAAAAGGGATATGACAAGTCCACCTAGCCCAACTTTTCTTATCCTCAAGAAATTATAAGTTCAATTATCCATATCCCCCTATCTAAAATTCTCTACAAATATTATTATTCCCTAATTCTTCCCAAGTAGCATCATCCATAGATATGTTCCTCTAATGAACAAAATAATTTATGAGTTCTCATGTCCCAAATTTCCCCACCTTTGACTTGGATCAAACAATGAAGGCAACCAATCCTCCATATATCTCCTTTTGACATGATGATGAATGAAAAAAATCACAAAATCTCACAAGACCCAAGGTTTCCACATGTGTTCACCTCCATATTTTTGTTGGTGAGTCTTTACACAAATATCTACCTTTGTATTTACTTCACCATGCATATGTTTCACTACTCTAGTATTCATTTGAATTCCTCTTTGAGATCTTCTCATGGTGCTCATAACTTCCTCAATAAGGTAGATGCATACAAAATAATATCTCCATAACTTCAGACGGTATCCTTTACTCAATCCCATAACAAATGAAACCTATGTGGATATAAATAATTTAATGTCATAACTGGGAATGATGATGATAATAATTTTCAAATATGGAATTATGTGGACAAATATCTTGGTCTTCTTCCTTGTGCAACCTATCTATAAAATATGAGCATCACTTCTTTATCTTCTACATAGATTGTATCCTTGTGAATATGAATTTGAAATTTAGCTTCTTCATCAAGCTTGTTGACATCCTTGAAGTCTCTTTGTATTATGTCAGCAAATTTCTTAAAATGAAGGGTTTAATGAATCCCCACCTATTTTTCCTTTAATGGTGACTATGAAATTCTTAAAACTATACTTGCCTCTCCTAGATTGTTATCAAAAAAATAACCTTGTGTTCCAAATATTCTTACCATGATGCCACAATTTGTACCCTTTGATAACTGGTGTAACTCATATTATTTAGGGGATGGTAAATTGATGTAACAAGAAGAGGTTACTTTAAATTTCTCCCAAAATAAATGTAAAAACCATATATTTTTTATTGACTAAATAGGGAAGGTCCTTGACCCATACATTAAATAGAGATTAACATAAAGAAAGATTTAAATAGATAGAAACAACATATATAATCCATTGGATGGCCACTAGGCTAGACCAAACACCAAAATAACACAAAAGAGAATAATGAAAAATAGTCAAAAAAGACCAAGACAAAGTAAAAAAGACCTAGAGTAAAGAACTACAGTCCTTACTCATGGTACTAAGAGTTTCATCCCAATTAACAAATCCTTCCTTTTATTCTTCACCTTGGGGACCTTGTATTTCATCCTCCTTGTCTTGTTGCTTCTTTTGTTTGATAAGATTTGATTGAATAGTGGAAACCCCAATAATCAATCTTCTCATAATCCCATAAGTGACTTTAAATATATTATTCATAGCCTTTTCTATTTTTACTAGCCTTTGTTGGTATAATTTTATTTTTTGTTCATGTTGTCCCAGTTATATTTGAATCTAGGGCAGTCCTTTGTTTTGTCCTATATCTCCTCAAGTTTATCAATCCCAATTTGTAAGTCAGAATAAGTATCCAGGGGGTCTTCCTTGATATATTTTTTCATGTCCTCTTCATTTTTCTCCATGCACCAGTATCGTTAGTCTCCTTGCTACTATTATTATTCTCCTACTCATCCTAATCAGCTATAGGAGACTTCAGTTTGGAAAGTGAAAGGGACAAAGAATCATCTATTTCATGTTGTGGAGATTAATAACCAACATTTTAGATATTGGGTGAATTTCATTCTCATTCCCTTCTTCAAGCACACAAACATCCTTCTTCTTAGTAGCAGTAATTTTACCAACCCCAACAAACAATTTTACAAACCTAAAAAACCTTCTTTCTCCCAAGCAACCATATTTGTCTTCCCTAGTCACTTCTTCATCAAAAATAGCAATGGTAAAGTTAATGGTCACATTGGCTAGAGTAGACATAATTTTAAACTTTTTACCCTTATTCTTGTAAGAGGGGTTTACATTCTTCTCCTTATCTCTGAGACACATAGGAATATCTTTAGGGGAAGCTTCCTACATCTTTTTCCCTTTCTTTCATTTCAAAACTAGGGATAGAGGAGTCTCAACAGAGGAAAAAATGGGCTTAAATTTATTTATTTTAGCAGTAGGGGTAGAAGCAGAGGATACAAGGATATTTTCACCTAAATTCTCTAAGGAGGTAGGGTTAGAGATACCTTCAATGAAGGATAATTTATTCTTCCCTTTAACAAAATCATTAGTTTTTTTAATTCTTGTTGAGCATAATAGAGGGGCTAGCTTATGAAAGTTTCATATAAAAACTAGGGATTCTCACACCGGAATTAGAAATAATCATAAGATTCATGGTGAGCTTAAATTTATAGATGGAAAAAATGATAGCCTGATGTAGGGGATGGTAAGCCCACTCATTGATGCATTTTTCCAAAAAAGAAAATTGAAAAATTGAAATCTAATGAAATACAATGCCTTAAGTGGTAAAGCAAAGGGAAATGATGGCCATGCATGATGTCAAATATTTCCTCAAGAGTAAATAATTTGATTAGGTGATAAATTACAAGAGTCCAAAGGGTTAATAAAGATTCCTTATTGAAGTCATCTTGATGTCAAGAGAGAGACTCCCCTTCCTCCAAAAACGATTCATTAAAGTGTTGATAATTAGTCTTGCTCAACCTTTGAACTTTAACACCATCACAATACAAACTAGTGGCTTGGATAATTAGTTCCTTAGTGACAACAAACTTAACACCTATGGAAACATGCCCTTTCTTCCAAGATTTAATGAATTGCACTATAAGAGTATCATCATGGTTGCACAAGCCAAAAATAACCTCATAATTCCACCATGTTCAAAAACTTCTCAAAGCTCCACATTTTTCCTCAAGGAGGCATAAGATTCAAGCTCGAATCGAAGCCTTTGACCCCCCATATTTTGTAACACAAAGAGGAGAAAAAACAAGAAAGTAATGAAATGAGAATGAAAATGATGCTAGAGATATTAAATCTAAGAGAGAAGGAACAATAAAAGAGTTTTCACATCATGGTAACACAAGTGCAAGGAGAAAAATCATTATTATCCATCACCTTTTGAAATAATCACCTTTCAAATTTGATGTGAGCTTCAATACGATTGTCAACGTGATAATCAAAACTTAAGTCCTTAATTACTAAGCTTTTATTGGTAACCCATTGAATATTAGTCACATGCATGTTACTCATTATTGATAGGAGAGAAGTGACTATACCGATCATTGATTAAAATTTCTCTAACATTAAGTAGGAGCTCCTAGACATGAGACCAATGCATCCAATTACATTATATTAAAGACCCACCTTAGCTAGGGAATTAGCAGTCCTATTCCCCTCTCCATATATAAGATTAACATTTAATTATGAAAAAAATTGAATTGAGGATCTAATTTACTCAATGTAATCTCTTATTTTCCAAGGGGGTCATTTTATTTTTTAATCAACTCAATTATAATTTTGGAGTTTCCTTCAATTTCAACTTTTTGAAAATGAAATAAATATATTCTCTTGATGCCCCACCAAACATCCTAAGCTTCTACTTCATTATTAGTTTTGCATACAATATTCCTAGCAAAACTTCTAATTATTGAACCATTTCATCCCTTAATATTCCCCAGCAATGGGTTGACCAGGATTACCTTTTGAATGCCCATCAAATTTAAATTTATCCTGGATCCTTTTTGAGGCCTCTTTCATATGGTATGCTTCCTAATTAGATTTTTCATAGAATTTATCTTGTTAATATTTTGAGTTATTCTCTGGTTCCAACTTACTTTTGTCTCAAGAGCAGAGGTAACTTTTTAGGAGTACCAATATTGGCCCCATTCACATTTTCCTTAATATTATTCTTGATACATTAAAACACCTCTTTACTTTTTCTTGTATATTTATCTCTAAAGATTCTATTATTGCATTCTTTCCATACACCCCACGCAATATGAAGATGGGTTTGGTTCAACACTTCCCAAATAATAAGGTGTTTAAAAGGAGAATTAGTAGATGAGCCTTCAATAAAATCAATCAATTCTTCAAGTAAGGTCTGATTGACTTCAAAATTAGATAAATCCCAATCCTAGTCCTCCCTAGTAAAACATCAATGGAAGAAAAGGTGATTTACTAACTCAATAGAATAACACATAATGCATCGATTAGCTATATAGAACCCTTGTTTGATAATTTTATCTTAAGTAAGTATTTTATTATGAGTTTAAGCCCACCAAAAGAAGTTAATCTTAGGAATAATCATATGATTTTGAACTAGCCTCCAATAAAAATTTGAAGATTTTGAAGCATTAGAAATCATGTTGTAAGCTTAAGCCATAGTAAATCTACCAAAAGAATAAAGAGTCCAAATAATATAATCCTCCCTAGATGGTTTGAAAAATTACCATCCTTAATGGCTTGCACAAAATGATCAATAAGATTATCCATCCCAATTAGTTGAGAGTAGAAGTTTCTCCATTTGGGAGTCTAGCCAATCCATTCAATATATCCATTCAACATTATACTATTAAGCCTAGTCAATAGTCCCACCAATCTAATGAATTGAGGAATATAAGAAAGAGGAGGTCCATCATGCCATTTGTATTCCCAAAAATTGATTCTTTGTTCATTTAAGATTCTCCATTTCAACCCTTATTTTAAAAGGCTTATTGTTTTTTTGTAGGCTATTCCATATAACAGAACCTCTGGTAGGATCAGGGGTAGTAGAAAGTTACTTTGATCTTTGTTTTCAAGGTACTTAGCCCTAAACATTAAGGTCCAATCTTTATCAATTTTTAATAAATTCTATCCCACTTTATCCAAGAGGGATTTAGTAAAATTATGTAATCTCCTTATGCCCTAAACCTCCATTTCTTTTGGTTTTGCAAAAAAATTCTCAACTAATAAGAGCAATTATTTTCCTTTACTCTATCCATGTCCAAATAAATTTCTTTTGTATTTTTTCAAATATTTCAGCCATGAAAGCTAGGATCTTAAAGAGGGAAAGGTAATAAATTGGAATATTTTGCAAGGAGACTTTGAGGAGTTGATATTTTTCAGCTTGACTGAGTATTTTTCCTTTCCATCCAAGCAAATTTCTTTGGATTCTCTATAATTTCAATCCAATAATTATTTGTAAGCTTCTTGGTTGAAAGAGGGAGACCAAGGTGAGTGGTAAGGATATTTTCCTTCTGACATCCCAAAATTTTGGCAACCTTATTTTGAAGGACAACATCAATATTGAATAAATATAAAAAAAAATTATTATAATTAATATGTTATCTGGAAGCATTAGCATATTGATTTCAAAAATTAAGGAAGACCCAAATAGAATGGTATCATCCACAAACTATTGATGAGAGGAAGGATGAAAATAAGAAGCATCCATGATCCCCATAAGGGGTCTAGAACAACCAAAAATTTTAATATTTCTACTCAACACTTAAGAAAATAGAATAAAAAGGTATGGTGAAATAGGATCATCTTGTTTGAAATCTATGCTACTACAAAAAAAACCCTTGAGATTTCATTAACCAAGACATAGAGCTTAGATGTAGAGACACATCCTGTAATTAGCTAGATAATTCTCTCCTTGAACCCAAATTTATGAAGGATAGTAAACAAAAAAGACCAAGAGACTCTGTCATAGGATTGAGAAATATCTAATTTGAGGGCCATACCAAAATTCTTGTTATTGTTCATAAAGTGAATAATCTCATGAGTTGAAAGGAAAACATCTAAAATCTATCTTCCTAAAACAAAACCTTTTTTATTCTTGGGAATAAGGAGATGTAAGAAAAGTTTAATCCTAAAGACAATAATATTTGAAAAAATATTATAAATAATATTGCATAGATTTATAGGTCTAAAATCAGATAAAGTAGTCATATCTTCCCTTTTAGGCACAAGCACAATGAAGGTAGTATTCAGTTTCTTCAAAATTCTAGTTGACTTGAAAAATCTCTAGGAATAGCAACTAGGTCATGATTAACAATGTCTCAAAAATCCTAGAATAAAGGAGGGAAACTATTTGGATAAGGGGCTTTGTAAGCTCTGAAAGATAAGATAGCATTATGAACTTATTCCTTTGTAACATCTTTAGCCATGAAATCATTGTCCATTTCATTTAGCATAGTGAGGATCACATCCAACATCGCAACCTGACAAGTGGGGCCCACCAAATGATCTTGTAGAGTGTCTTGAAAAAAGGAACTATTGCATCTCCAATCTGTTGTCAAAACAAGGATAGACAACTGAGAGGGGGGGTGAATCAGTTGTTACAGAATTTAAACTTATCTAACCTTTATCAACCTTTAATCTCAAATCTAATAATTAATAGTGAAAGCATGAATCAACAACACATTAGAAACACATGAACACCATGATTTTATATGTGGAAACCCTGTTAGGGAAAAAACCATGGTGGATGTTAGTCCACAAGATTATACCCCCTTAGAAGTATAATGAAAAATGAATAAGGAATTCACATGCATTCAGGCACACTACCTAGAGCTCACTACTCAAAGGGAAGGCTCATTGCCTTACATAAAATAATCAAATTAAATCCATCTAATGAGGTTGAACTGAGAAATTAGCTTCTACAAAATCCTGATGACAGTTTCAGTTAGGCACAGAAACACTTATTCACACTCTGCTCTAAAATTGAATGATCTGATCTTTATTCACACTTCATATACATTCACCAAGCATACCTCGCACACTTCAAAATTAAGAAATAATCGCTCTTATATATCTGCTACATGAATTTACATCAACAACTTTGTCGATCATAAATAAGGAATAAATGAATTACAAACTGTTAGCCCAATTCATGAACAAATCTCAATGCGCACCAACCTAAGTCAGTCACAACATAATGAAGACCTAAATCAACATCCTTGAATATGCCAAACATTTAAAAATCAATCCATAAGGATCCACAACATGCTACCACCATCATGTCGACCAAGAACATGAAAACTTGAACACACAAAGGAAAAATATTTGATCACGAGCACACCGATCAATGCAGATGTACCACAATGATAGAGCATGATCTGGAAATATCATTGATCATCATAGGAGCATACACAACAACTTAATTTACCATAATTGTATTCTCTTCTTCCAGAACCAACTGCTACAGTAACAGAGTAACTGTAGGAACTCAGAAACTCATAACTTTCTCCAATCTTGATGCGCACCTCTGAAACTTCTAGACAAAATACTAGATAGGCTCAGAAACAAACCCTCTAATGCGTGACTTCATAATAACAACTTACAAAATTTTCCACCATTCTGATCATCACAGCTTCATAGACTGCCTGCAACATATTTATTCTAATTTCATCAATATCTTCGACATATACAGCCTTCAGAATCATTAATGCTAATAGTGTTAACATCAATGACAACCACATATCAGAAACACAACCACAACATCCAACACAATCCACTCATCAATAGTTAATTAATTTCCATCAACATTGACCAATTTACTAATGGTATTTATCCTTCTATGCTTAAGAGTGGAATAATAAAATAATTTAGTATTTATGCCACCCTCAATAAGCCATTGAATATGTGACATTTTTTTCCAAAAAAAATTCTTCTCCAATCATTTGTCTATGTCATTCTTCAGTTGGATTTTTTTCATGGTGAAAATTTTCCATATCCTAGGCACCAAAAACCATTTTTTCTTGAATATCCTTCAACTAATTAGAAACCTTCTCTTTTTTATGAAAAATATTACCAAAAGTAACTCTATTTTATCCTTTTACTTCATTTTTTACTAGTTTTATCTTTTGGGCCAAACAAAACATAGGGGATCATTGAACCAGACTATTCCATCAATCAAAAACTAGCTACTTGAAATCCAAATGGGAGGCCCACATTATTTCATATTTAAAAGGGAAGGACCATTTTTTTATTTGAATATCCCACTGCGGGATAAGAGGATATGATTGAAGCTAACCCTAGGGAGGGAAATGAGAACAAGATTAACTAGAATATTGCAAGCATTAGATATGAGCAATCTATCTAGTTCAACTTAAATAAGGTTATTCCCTATTCTTCTATTATTCCAATTAAAATGAGTATCATGCAAATCAACATCAATGAGACCAGTAGAGGAAAGAAAATATGGGAAGTACACCATATTGTCTAAGTAATCATCAAGGCCTCCAAAAATTTTAGAGGGAAAGAGATGAGTATGAAAATATCTAGCAACCATCCAATTACAATATGGCTGAAAACAAAGTACATTAGTTAACTTAACCCAAAATTATTTTTTATCAAAATTTGAGTTAGGAGCATAGACATTAATCATCATCCAATTTCCATTAGTTATCAAATTGGTGAAAGAAATAACTAGGCTATTTCTATAATAATTCACCATCCTTCTGAAAAGGCAAGTAGGGTTCCACATAGTCACTATCCCTCCTAAAGCACCGTCTATATGACTAATATGATACTCAACAATAGGGCAAATATTACAAGAAAACTAAGAAAAACTAGTTTCTAAGATATTTACCTCCTAAATAAGAATAATATCCACCTTATTATCAAGGATATAACTCTTCAAAAGATTTTTATGGGGACTATTGATCCCTCTAATAGTATAGGATATAATTTTCATGGAGACAACAAAGAAACACGCTTCTAACTAGGAACAACATATTTATACCAATCCATTTATACTTAATGGGGAAAACCATCCCCATAAAGTAAGAAGAGAATTCCATTCTTAGATTTCCTAGAACCAAAAAGGTTTTCTAAAGTTGTCTTCTTTCCCATTACCACCTATTTGGTAACTTCTCTATATCTAGTTTTTCTCTAATAAGCCTTCCCTTGTTTATATTTTGTACCCACATCTCAAAATTAACATAAAACATATATTAAATAAACCTATTTCTTTGCAAAGTAACTTTTTTAATGAATAAAATTTGACTAAAACACAATAGCACAATAGGCAATTAGTGCCTAAAATAGTGCCATATTTTACTGTATTTGAGTCCATCAATTGGACATGACTCACGATGCAAAATTTGGAGCTAAAAGGTATGTTCATTCTGGTGCTGGATTTTGCGCCGTATTTTTCGTCGAATTTAGCACCCACTTTAGCATCGGATTGTGCGTCAGAAAAATGATGCCAGCAATAGCATCTCCTTTAGCATCGGATTGTGCATCAAAAAAATGGTTCCAGCAATAACATCTCCTCTAGCATCGGGAATAGCGTTGGGAAATAACGTCAGAAATAGCGCATAAATTAGCGCCCAATTTGGCTTCCAAGTTTGCTTCCAGGTTTTCTTCTTATTTTTCTTCCATGTTTGCTTCCAATTTTGCTTCCAGTTATGCTTCCAATTTTGCTTCCAATTTTGCTTCTATTTTTGCTTCTAGTTTTGCTTCCAATTTTGCTTCCCGTTATGCTTCCAATTTTTATTCTAGTTTTGCTTCAAGGTTTGCTTCTAGGTTTGCTTCCAGGTTTGTTTCTAGTTTTTCTTCCAATTTTGCTTTCAGTTTTGCTTCCAGTTTTGCTTTGGGTTGTCCTTCCAATTTTGCTTCCAGTTTTTCTTCCAAATTTGCTTCCAATTTTGCTTCCAGTTTTTCTTCCAGGTTTGCTTCTAGTTTTGCTTCCGATTTTACTTCCAGTTTTGCTTCTAGGTTTGCTTCCTAGTTTTGCTTCCAGGTTTTCTTCTAGTTTTGCTTCCAATTTTGCTTCCAAGTTTTCTTCCAATTTTGCTTCCAATTTTGCTTCTAGTTTTGCTTCTAATTTTGCTTCCAGTTTTCCTTCTAGTTTTGCTTTTGGATTTGCTTCCAGGTTTGCTTCCTAGTTTTGCTTCCAGGTTTGCTCCCAATTTTGCTTCTGGTTTTGCTTCCAGGTTTTCTTCCAATTTTGCTTCCAATTTTGCTTCCAATTTATGCTTCCAATTTTTCTTCCAGTTTTTCTTTCAGTTTTGCTTTCAATTTTGCATCCATTTTTGCTTCTAGGTTTTCTTTCGGTTTTGCTTCCAATTTCACTTCCAATATTGCTTCTAGTTTGGCTTCCATTGTTGCTTCCTTTTTTTCTTTTAAAAATGCTTCTTGTTTTGCTTCCATTTAGTAATTTAATATTTTATTTCAATTTAATTAGTTAAATATATCATGCCTCTTAAATAACTCATATGATTATAGAGTAAGTAATTTAATTATTTAACTCATATGACTAAATAACAAGATAATTATTATAGCATGATCATCATCTATAATTAAAACAAGTGAGTCAAATATCTATAATTTAATTGAATTTGACAACATCCATCCTGAGCAGTAAATTAAAATCATCATACGTAATAAATATCCATCCAAAAATCATCGACCACTTTTAATATATATAAATTGACAAGTCAATACTAATAAGATCATCATCATATATAAATAAAACAAGTGAAATTCAAATATTCTAGTAGATCAATAACATGTCAAAATGATACATGTCCAACAATCAACATAAGTCAAAATGATACATGTACAAATGATATAAGTAAAAATGATAAATTATGTAACTCAAATTGATACAAGTCAAGATGATACATGTCCAAATGATATAAGTGAAAATGATACATGTCAATATGATACAAATCAATAATATGGTACTATAGGCTGTGAAAAAGATACATATGATAGTAACCATGAAAAGAGGCATCATAACGATATATCAACAATGATCCATGATGCAGTCTATATGATCATAAATGTCATTGGGTACTACCAGCAACTATGTGGTATAAAAATGGGGAATTAACAACGTAAAATCCAACACACATCAATGAAACTTCTTACATGAAAAATATTGAAATAATAAAACAAACTGCTATATTTACTCTTTAAAATCATTTCATTACTCTCTAATCTTAAGGATCCTGAAATTCATGCATGGTCTCAGATATATTTATGTGTTTCACATGAATTTATCAAATGGAAACCTAAGAGATGATAATATTTATGAAATACAAAGCTAAATGCCTACATTGACATGTTTTTGTATTTTTGGATATAAAAGACTAAATGATAGATGAAATTACTGTTCTGTAAATGATGTAGAGATTGATGCTAATGACAAGATGAAATTTTAAATGTAATGCTAAGATGAATTCTATAATACTAATGAAATGCTATGGTTCTACAAAAGAAATTTTCCATTATAACAACACTACAATGTAAATTCTAAATGCAAGCTAAAGATTCTAAGACAATGCTCTCCAAATGCTAGTATGATTCCCACAGCATAAGTTTATGATCAATTCTCAATATGAAATTTGTAGAATGGTCTCCTATTTATAGATTTTTCCAAGCCTTGGATGATGTGGCAGAGATGGACAGTCGAGATTGTGATCTTGAGAGATCAATGGTGGAACACAAAGAGGTTACAGGAATTCATGGAGGCTGCTCCATTTGGAAGGGAAAATCATCCAAGTGTCAAAGAGCATCAATTGAAAGAAGGAGCCATGTGTCTCCAAATTTTTTAAGAGGTTATGGATGGATATTCCTAATTTATAAATTAGGAATAATTAAAATCATGTGACATGTGATGATGTGGAGGGTGAGTTGGAGGAGGTTAGAAAATTATGGAGAAATGTGGCAAATTTGAATTAAAGAATTCAAATTTAGTTGAGAGGGAATCCATCAAATAAACAAATTAATTATATTTGTGTATTTAATTAATTCAAGAGGAAAAATGATTTTGGAACAGAATAATTAAGGTGGTGAACTATACAAATAAATTTATCAATGTATTTATATAAGTAGAGGAATTAAGATTAATTAATTAAATAACTGGTATTTAATTAATTGTGCTCTAGACCATTTTTATGTGTATACATTTTGCCCCTCTTTGAAGAGATGTATTTACACATTGCTTCAAAGAAAAAAATTGATATGCCCTAGATGCTAGATTTTCATGTGATGATGGATATATGCCCCCTCGAGAGATAAATTGGTGGATTTTTTAATTTTTTGGATTTTTTTGAAATTTTTGAAATTTTCAGCATGTTTCAATGATTTATCTCCTGAAAATAGCTATGAGATCTTCCTCAGTTGATTAGTTGATGAATTAAGCCTCCTTGAAAAATAAAATAAAACAATGTCACTTAATTACCCTTTTAATAGGTAAAAAGAGAAAAAGAAGCTCATTTGTGCATTGTGATTTTGAAAATTTGAGAGATTGAGCAACTTTGAGTACTTGGAGCAAAAATGGTGATCCCCATTCAAACACATCGGTTCGAGCACGTGCGACATCACAACCGCCCGGTAGCATACAGACCTCTAGTACGAATCTCTAAAAACCTCTTTTTGTAAATTTGAATTAATTTTCATGCCTTTTTGAAATTTTAAAATTTATGTTCACACGTTTTAGCACATCCATAGGATAATGTAGCGCATAAGTGACCTGTTTTAGCGCATACATAACCCAATGTTGCACATAGGTTGGTTTTTTTAGCGCATTGGTTACCGAAAACATAGGTTGCATTATTTAGCGCATCCATTAGGTGAAGTAGTGCATACATGCACTGTTATAGTGCATTGATGAGAAATTTTGGTGCATACATGGCCTGTTATGGTGCATAGATTAAATTTTCTAGCACATTGATGTTTTGGTGCATAGAAGTGTTGTTATGGTGCATCCATGCCAAAATTGAGGAATTTTGATATTTCTCCTTGTGTTGAATGTTTTTCAATCACGTCAGCCTTTGAGTTGATATTGATTAATGATGTTGATAGATTAGATGATGATTGATCTCATGATAGGTGAGATTTGATGATTGACCTCATGATAGGTGAGGTGTAATGATAGATTGATTGATTGACCTCATGATAGGTGAGGTGCAATGATAGATTGATTGATTGACCTCATGATAGGTGAGGTGCATTTATAGATTGATAGATTGATAGGTTGATTGATATTTAATTGATTTACAACATTTAGTGACTTTGTGATGTGTGATGATGATAGGATAGTGATTTAGGAGCCCTCATGTCTCAGGAGCGCTTCCCATGGACTTGGGAGTTTATTCCTCACTTGAGTCAGGTTGAGCGGGATCTTATTGAGAGATGCAGGTTATACTATTTGATTGATATGCCTCAGGTTAGGATTAACTGGGCACTAATTACAGCCTTAGCAAAGCGGTGGTATAGTGACCACAACACTTTTCACTTGGCTACTAGCGAGATGACCATAACACCAGAGGATGTATATTGGATCATACAGATTCATGTGGTAGGAGATCTATTCACATATGATAATACAGAGCAGGGACGTATAGATGCCCTTTGGAGGATATTTCATGATGATCAAATTAGTGGGTATGCGATACCTTGGCAAGAGATGTGTGAGAGTTATGCCCCTTTACCTTCTATACTGGTTGGTTTCATTGGTGGTTTCCTATGTCCCGACTGCAGGTCAAAGGGACTATCTATTGGTTGGGGTCGGACATTAAAGCAGATGATTCTATTGGGTTCCCAATATAATTGAGGTTCATGTATGCTCACACATTTATATCATGATCTTCACTAGGTAGTCTATCTTGGAGCCGCCAACTTATTTGTGGTGGTGACATTATTACAAATCTGGGCATGGGAGAATATAGTTGTTACCTGACTAGTTGTAGATAGGTTTTGGCTGATTGGCAGGCCATATGTGTATGGATATAGAGGCTCAGTTGTCCAACATAAGCTGGGAAAACTAGAGTACTGGAGATGAGTGTTTGATGACCTTGATATTGTGACATGGCGGTCATGCCTGGACTATGAGCAGTGGGCAGAGGATCAGTTGGAGATGCCATATATATGGACAGCCAGATTTTTGATTGGGCGAACACTGTTTATTATTGAGAGGTTTCTTCCAGGCAGGGTGCATCGGCAGTATGGGAGAGTGTAGGGCATGCCCCAAGGAGTGGCCACATATTATTGGAGGCACCAGGATATACCAGATTGGAGGCCCCTTTTGTCATATGATGCAGTGTGTTGGGAGTATTATAGGTTACAGCCTATGATGTGGGCCTATAATCTAGAGGTTACAGAGGTTGCATTGTCTGAGGATTATGTTGATTACTTCATCACACATCCTTTTCACCAGATATTTGTCCCTGACGAGCTAGTGCTACCCTTGGACGATGATGAGGAGAATGCACCCAGACAGACGAGAGGGAGGGGTGATGGAGAGGAGGAGGAGAGAGCTGAGGGTGGAGATGGAGGAGGTGATGATGGTGGGGGTGGAGGAGGCGGAGATGGTGGTGGAGGAGCAGCATTCGATGTGAGGGATACCATGATACCTCGTCATAGGAGATCTTTGGTGGTTGTGGCATAGAAGCATGTGCAGATTGGGGTGCCCTCACAGTAGAAACAGATGTAGATCATTGCTTTATAGACATAGGTGCAGACACTACAGGTACAGGTACAGACATTGTAGGCACAACTGGCTCAGGCCCAAGGGCAGGTACAGACACAGGCATAGGTACTAGTGCAAGCACAGGCTCAAGTTGCCACATTGACCATTGAGAGAGATGCCACCAGACAGTAGAGTGAGTAGGCAATGGCCCTAGCAGATAGATTGCAAAGAGTGGTAGAGGGGACCACTGTGGGGGATATGATGAGAGAGGTCACTCGGGTCACTAGAGAGGTTGAGTACTATAGGGGTCGATATTATGATGCAGTTCCTATCGAGTAGAGGGTCATCTTTGCATAGTCATGGTCTAGTCGGGCATAGTCTAGGACCACCAACAGGGGTGTCAAGCAGCCACTTCTGGGGGCCACCAGGCGGAGCTCTAGGGGTAGGGCCATTAGGTGTAGGAGGTGCAGGAGGAGCAGGTGCCAGAGGGGCAAGTGGTGTAGGTGTAGTGAGACCAACAATGTATGGGGGTAGCACCACATAGTGCTTTTGATACCAAATTTGATATTATGACATACTACCTCATTTTTGATGATCTACTTCTTCATATTTGTTGGACATCCTTGTACACTTGACATTGTTATTATGAGATTTATATGATATGTCATTATGATGATTTATCTATATGATGTTTATGTGCGTTTATGATGGATGTTTATGATGGATGCATTTATTTTCTATGCTATGTGATGGTTTATATGCCTATGTGATAATGATGTATGAATGAGATGATAATGTATGATTATATGTGTTGATGGATGATTCTTTTATTATGATGTATGAGATGGATGTAGTCATGCAAATGATATGGTATGCACTATATATTTTTATTTTTCACATGTATATATCAATAGTATGGATGGATGGATGAATGCGAAGTGGTTTATTATATGGAATGCAAATATATGATTTAATGCATGGATGAATGGTTTATAATTTATAATGCATGATAAATGAATGGATTTCTTTTGGATATGATAAATACAAATGTATGGATATATGATAATGCATGGATTTATGATGAATACAAATGTATGGATATATGAGGATAATGCTTTCTTTTGGATTTTTTTGATGCAAATATATGACCTAAATGCATGAATGAGTATGTGAATCGATTATGATGATGCATGATGTTATTATGGATGATGCTCTATTTTTGGATTTTTTTTGTAATGTAATCATATGTTTTAATGTATGGATAGACGTATGATACATACGGATGTATGTATTATGAAAATGCTTTATTTTTTTATCTATGCAATGTCATGCAAATATATGATAGATGTGAATGTGTGATAGATTCATGCATGGATGAATGATGATATTTTGTTTTATAATGCAACTACTATGATGGATATATGGATGGATGTATGATTATACTTTCTAATGATATGATATGGAAATGATAATGCAAATGAATTATTTTATTATTATGTCAAGTGTACTCAATCTTTTAATGAGAGATAACATCATGTTGAGAGTTGTCAACCTTGGAAGAATCTATAATGCAAATGCAGAACTAATATGAATACAATCCTATCTTATCCATTCAAACCCAACTATGCAATGTTGCCATCCAATTTGTTGTGCTTGGTATCATCATTGAGCTTTTTAAAATGTTAAAAGTTAGTACAAACATCGATGGTATAATTAGACCATGATGACCTGAGTACAACTTCCATATAACATCCGTTGAGTTTTGATAGTGCAAGATAACACAAGCATCTAGGTATAATTGGATTGAGATGACCTAAGCATCACTCGTGTAAATAGACAAGAGTTAATCATTTTCCCATGTAAATTCAAAATTTCATCAATGATACTTTGTAGAGAATGTCTCGCAACAATTTGTACACTAATAATGATTGACTCACAGACAACAGAGAAAGAAAATCTCATTCATGATCATAGCTTCTCTAGTCCATGACATCCTTGAGTTGCTTCGAGAAATGATAACAACAATCAAGATACAACAATTGAACATTTGTGCCAACATGATTAACCCATGATTCAAAAGATGATCATCCATTGAGATGTGGTTTGATTATCTTGATGTTGTTTTGGATGGTCGATTGTCCGATTGATTATGGTTGATGTAGAATTTGGTGTTTAGCATGGTTTGTTGTTTTTGCCAGGTTGCCTTGCTATTCCTTGCATGTTGGTTTAAGCTCAAAATAGGTTGCCCCCAATGAGTTCAAGATTTTTCCCCTAGTGAGAAAGAAACCAATTCATTACGAATATGCACAATGAAAACCAAGCCATGGTAGGTCATGACCGCAACAACCAAATATGGATATGAAGCTTATTTCATGACAAGGTTGTATGCATAATGATGGAAAAATCAAACGGCCAACACACATTACAAATAAATGGAGAATTCAATTCATCACAAATAGTGCCTATTTACTAGGTTTTCACCACTTGCTTTTATTGCACTTTTTCAGATTTTATAATTTTTTTGATGTTACCAAGATGCTTGTTTGCCAAGTTTTCATCAAGGTAATGATTTTATTTTTATTTTTTATTTTTTTGTATTTTTGATCCTTTTGATTTTTTTGTGATTTCTTCAGGGATTTTTATGATTTTTTTTTGTATTTTTTCTCTTTTTAATTTTATTTTTTTGTGATTTCTTCAAGACTTTTTTCTTATTTTTTTTATTTTTTAGGACTTTTTATGATTTTTTTAGGACTTTTAAGCATGCACCGGATGCATTATGTGTAAATTCTTCAAATGAAGTTTGTTCGTCAGTTCCTCAAATAGATCCCCTTCTGGTGTGGACAGCTGATATGCCCCCAATCCAAAGATTGATACAATAACAAAAGGGCCTAACCAATTTGGCTCAAATTTTCCTTTCTTTTCTCGATCCTGCTGATTACGAGAATTTTTCTTTCAGTACTAGGTCACCTACCTAAAATTTGTGATTGTAGCTCCTAGACATTCTCTATTGATATGCTTTCAGGTGATTCACAACTGACTGACAGCATTCATCCAGCAACTCTAGCTCTTGTAGTCTAGACACCTTATAATCTCCATCTACAATGATACTCTTCAAGGACACTCGAAGTGTTGATAGTTTGACCTCAATAGGCAGGAAAACTTTTGATCCGTATATGAGGGCATATGGTGTGGCTCCTATGGGTGTGTGGATGCTTATACAATAGGCCCATAGAGCAAGGTTTAGTTGGGTATGTCAATCACATCTAGATTCATTGACGATTTTCTTGAGGATCTTTAAAATAGTTTTGTTTGAGGCCTCTGTCTGGTTGTTCCCTTGGGGCTAGTATGGTGTAGAAAACTAATGTTGGATATAAAACCTTTCACAAAGTTCTTGGACATCCTGATTCTTGAAAGGTCTTCCATTGTTAGTGAGAATGGACTAAGGAATACCATACCTACAGATGATGTAGTTTAGGATGAACGATGGATCTATTTTCCTGTGATGGTAGTTAAATGCATGGCTTCGACCCAATTTGTAAAGTACTTTGTGGTTGTAATAATGAACATGTTTCCATTGGATGACGGCGGGTGAATTTTACCTACAAGATCAAATCCCCACTAACAAAATGACCATGTTGATGCGAGGGTTGCAACTCTTGTGTTGGTGCATGAATAAGATTGTCGTGGATTTGGCACTTCTGACATTTCTTGACAAATTACAAGGACTCCTCCATATTTGGCCAATAGTATCCCAAACGAAGGAGTTTCTTTTCTAGGGTAAGACCATTTGAATGTGTTCCATAGATACCTCTGTGAACTTCTTGTAAGATTTTTTCAGACTCGTCATGTTCTAGACATCGAAGGAGAGTTCCATCAAGACCTCGTCGATAAAATACATCCATGATAAGGGTGTTTTAGGTGGCTTGATGGATGAAGTTTCATTTTTGGTTTTGTGATAGGTCAGGTGGGAGGGTGTTATCTCTTAGATAGGTGTAGATATTCACATAGATTGGGGTATCAGTGCCAGTTAGGTGACATATGACTTGGGACTTGGTATTTTCATAGGCAGGGGTAAACACTTGTTCCACCATGAACTCATAACAACTCCTTTTATCTAGAATTTGTAACAGAGAAGCAATAGTGGCCATAGCATCAGCAGCTTTGTTGTCTATTCTTGGGATTTGATCAAATTTGATAGAAACAAAATATTTTTTAAAGTCATCAATCATTCTTTTATAGGGCATCACTTTTTCATCCTTTGTCTGATAGTCATCATTGACTTGATTTATGACCAGTTGATAATCTCCATAGACTTGCAGCTCAATGATTTTCCACTCTACATCTTTCTTGATGCCAATAATTAATGCTTCATATTCCACCATGTTGTTGGTGTAGGGAAACATCAGTCTATATGATTTTGGAATAGTATTCCCTTGCGGAGTGATGAAGATAATTTCAGCCCCTGATCCATGTTGAGTATATGATCCATCAAAATATAATATCCATTGTTTGGTTGTTATGGTAAAGACATCCGCATCTGGGAATTCAATGTGTAGAGGATGATCATCATGTAATGGTGCTTCATCTAGTTGATTCATGATGGCTTGTCCCTTGATGGATTTTTTGTCGACGTACTAGATTTCAAACTCACTCAACATCATTACCCACTTTGCCAGCCTTCTTGTTGAGTAGATATTTTAATGGATCAATTTTGGCTATCAACTTGATAGTATGAGTTAGCATATAATGTTGTAATTGTTGAGTGGTGAACACTACTGCTACACAAGTCTTTTCAATGGATGTGTAATTTATTTCATAGCCATTTAATGTTCTAATGATATCATAAATTTCCCTTTCTTTTCTTGTTGAATCCTCTTGTGCAAGCAAAGCTCCCAATGATGTCTCAATTGTTGCTATGTATAGTAAGAGTGGTTTTCCTTCTGTTGGTGGTACTAAGATAGGTGGACTCATTAGGTATTATTTCAGTTGATTGAAAGTGGCTTCACATTTCTTGTCCCATCTAAAGGAGACATTCTTGTGTAGCAAGTGGGTAAAAGGATGGGTCTTATCAGCCAATTGTGATATGAATCTTCCGATTGACTGAAATCTACCTTGAAGGGACCTTAACTGACTGATATTCTTCGGAGGCAACATTTGCATGATGGATTTTACTTTCGCAAGATCTACCTCAATTCCCTTTTTCGAAACTATATATCCCAACAGCTTTGTCGATGTCACCCCAAACACACATTTCTTTGGATTCAGACGTACATTGAACTTCTCGAGTCGGGTGAAGATTTTGTCTAGTATCTCTAAGTGTCCTTCTCTAGTGAAATATTTGGCCAACAATTCATCCACATAATCTT
The DNA here is from genome assembly GCA_007115665.2 of Sequoiadendron giganteum. NCBI lineage: Eukaryota > Viridiplantae > Streptophyta > Pinopsida > Cupressales > Cupressaceae > Sequoiadendron > Sequoiadendron giganteum. Next base: position 302,861,153 of record CM021107.1, read on the forward strand.
CCATAAAGGTATGCATCATGTCATGAAATATGGTTGTCATGGCTCACTGGTAAGTGGCTCCTACATTCTTTAATCCAAAGGGCATGATGTTCTAGTAGAAGGTGCCCCATGGGTATGTAAAAGCTATTTTGTTTTGGTCCTCATGTGCTATCTTGATTTGATTGTAGCCAAAAAATCCATCCATCAGTGATAACATGTCATGACCTGCTATTAAATCCATGAAGATATCAATGTTTGGCAAGCAAAAATTATCCTTCAGACAAGCTTTGTTGAGGTCTTTGAAGTCTATACAAATCCATATACTGTTATCAGGATTTGAAATAGGTACAATGTTGGATATCCATTCATTATAATCAATGGTTCTAATGAATCCTACATCCAATAATTTCTTCAGTTCCACCTTCACCAATAAGGCAATATGGGGATGCATTTTTCTCAACTTTTTCTTTATTGGTTTGACTCCTGAAGGGAGGGATAGATGGTGCATGATGAGATCCGGTTCTATCCCTGACATTTCCACATATGACCAAGAAAAGTTGATTTTCCACTCTTCAAAGAACTTGATGAAGTTAGGCTTCTCTTGTTCTGTCAAGGATTTTGATAGATGGAGAGTTTTCACTATATCAGTTGCGCCAATGTTGATGGATTGAGTGGGTGCAATCAATACTTTTGATCTCTCTTGAAAGTGTTCAGGGAGAGTTTCAAATATCTCATCCTTTGGTGCCTCAAAGAGGTTTTCACCATTGGATGCGCTCTTTATTTTTACTTTTCCTGATCTAATACTACCATAGAATGGTTTTCACCATTAGATCGATTTCTTGTAAATTTTATTTTGTAGCTGAGAGATTTGACACTCCCCTGATTGGAAGCTTCATTCTGAGATTCAATGGTGGAACAATTCTTAGGGTTTTCAGCATAGGGGAAGTTGAAAATGGCATCATCATTGGAAAATATGGGGATGTCAAGAGGCTCGGTTTGGTCCCAGTCGATAAGTTCGGGATGTACTAGAGGTAGGGAATCAGTAGATTGGTTTAAGTCAGAGGAAGTGAGGGTCTTAATGGTGACATCATCAAGTATTCCTATAGAAAGGTCAAGGTCTATGATGTAACTCTCCTCTGAATGATCTGTCTCACTAGGATTTTGATCATCCTCACTTAAGCCATCAATAGGTTGTGATCCAAATTCAAGTGGTCTTAACCCCAAACTTTTTCCCTCCTCATGTTTGGGTGAATAATTTTGTATCATGTCAATTCCCTTGTCATGAAAAGACTCTTCAGATAATGAATCCCACTCATATTCATTTGAGTCAGTTTCATAGTTATAACTAGCTTGCAGTTGTAGGATTCATTCAAGAACCTTTGGGTGGATTTTTCTTTTGTTTCCTCTTTGTATCCCAGTCTTGTCTCGTCTTTTGGATTGGTTAAGATGTGTTGAATTGGTTCCATGATCCCTTATTTTATCTTGTCGATAGGTCCTTGTCCTCCATATCGCATTTTCTCCAAGATTGAAAACCCTTTTCCATATTGTGTTGTTTGTACATTTGTCGTTGTTGCTTGAGATTTGGCTTCATCCTTGTAAAGCCAGTTTAAAATTTCTTTATCATTAGATTCCTTGGCTTGGGTAATTGTTTTTATGAATCTTCCATCAAAAAGTGTGATAGTTTGTGAGGATTGTTGTGTTGACATTTATGGTTGACCATAGGACTTTGGGGAAGATAATTGTGAAAGACGTAGGGATTGTTCAATATAATATTCACCCATGCCTTTATCTTTGACTTGGACCTTCTTCTCATATTGCTTGGAAAAAGTGTTGAGTTGGGCTTCATGATTGGTGGATGTAGAAGGGGTAGCTTCCTCCTTTTTCTCAAGTTCTTTAGATGAGGAACTTGGTTGGCTTTCTTCATTTGGGGATGTGGTGAGAAATTTTGACAAGGAATTTGATTGGCTTGAATCACCTAAGGTGGTAGATGGGGAATCAAGGGCTTCTCTGTTATGGGGCACGAAGACATCCTGGACCGATTTGAGGGTGTTGCAATATTGAGGACTATTAGAGTCAATTGGAATGGTAATCTCTTGCCCATTGCAAGGTAACTTCAGACATTGATGGTAGGTTGAGGGAACTACCTACATCTCATGGATCCAAGGATGAACCAAGAGTATATTGTATGTTAAGTCTTTGTCCAGAACTTGGCAGATTACATCTTTTCGAATTGGTCCTACCTGAATTGGCAACATAATTAATCCCTGTCAAGATATTTCTTTGTCATCATAGGCCTTGATGGTGATCTTTTTTCTTGAATCTATTGCATTCTCAGAGAATCCCAGGGCATGGACAAATTTCAAAGTACATATACTGAGACCGGCTCCTCCATCTATTAGGACACGCTTGACTCAAATTTTATGTATTAAGTCTTCAATGTGAAGTGTTGTGTTATGGGGATGAGTGATGGATATGTCATCATTTTCAGAGAAGGATAGGCAATGAGGTGCGGCCAAATGCCCCACCATGGCTTGGAAATTACAAACTTGAAAATTCATTGGTACAGTTGTGTCCACTAGGGCCTTTTCCAAAATTTTGTTACGAGCGGGAGAATCTTGAGGAGATCCAATATAGATATTTGCACAGGGATCTTTTGGATTTGATCAACAATGTTATATTGAGGTGATGGGATGGTGGGTGTTTTAGAGGTGCCCCTTTTTGAACATATTTGGATTGTGCCCTCATGGTCACATTTACAGGCACATTGTCTTGTTTGCCTTTGATTTTTATGACATTGATTTGGTCATCTAGTGCAGCCATGTCTTGTTTGATGCTATGGATTTGATTGGATGTGATGTTGGTGTCATTGATTTGGTTTTTAGCTATGATGGTGTCTTTTCCAAGTTGAATTGGAGCATCATTAGTTTGATTGTTGGCTGCAACAATGTCTTGTGTGTCATTGATCTTAATGTCATTTGTTTGATCCTCAATGGCTAAAATATGAAAAATGGTAGTATCATGAGCATAGTTCACATTTTTCCCCTTGTTGTTCGTTGTAGAGGATTCAATTTTTTCATAATTTGGTAAGGTATTTTTTAATGCACCATGATCAGTGTTCATTTGGGGTTCTTCTATTTGTATGATATTATGGTCAATCAAGTCTTGTACCTTATGCTTTGATTGCATACAGTTGTTTGTTAGATGGCCTTTGCACCGATGAACTTCATAGTAATGAGAATAATTCCACCATGATGATTTCACTTTTGGTTCAAAACCTCGGGTGTTAGGTAAGGTGGTAATATTTTCTACAAGAATTTCTTTCAATGCGGATTTGACTGATTGATGCAAAGGTTTGAATTTCCTACGATTTGATGATGTTTGATATGGTGGTGATCGAGATGGGGCATTATTTTGGTTACTGTTTTCATTGGTATTCTGATTTTTACTTTGATTAGTGTTTTTTTGATTGGGGGTTTAGTTTATCTTAGATGTGATTCCTAATAAATTAAAGACCGGTTTGGCATTATGTGTTTCATTTGAAGCATCATTATTAGTATTCTTGTATTTTTGTCAAAACTTGGGTTTATCGTTGTTGTTATAGTTATTGGAGGAGTTAGCTGAGTTTTTTTCATTGTAAATTTTCAAGACTCCTCTCTTGACCAAAGCTTATTTGGATTTGATCCCATTCTCAATTAGTTTATCAAAGGTTGATGGACATTGTAATTCAAGCCTATAGCTCATATCATCATTTAAATTTTCAATGAACACCTCCATCTTTTCCTTTTCTAATATAGCATGAGGATACCTTTCAAATAATCTTCTCCACCTTTGTAAGAATACAAGAAATGATTCTCCCTTTTTCTATTTTACATTGCAAAGGTCCTTCATTGTAATCTCATGTTGAATTTTATAAGAGTATTGGGTGATAAATTTGTTGACCAATTCTTCAAAGTATTTGATTCCTGGGGGAAATTGTGAAAACCATTGCATACATTGTCCTCTCAAACTTCGTGGGAACAATCTCATCAAGTAAGTTTCCTCATGTGTGAATTCTAGGCTCATTGTTCAAAATTCCCTTATGTGATCTATAGGACCCATTTTACCATTGTATTTATCATATTTAGGGAATTCACAAGGCTTGGGAAATGGAATCATGTTCACAATTTGATCAAAAGGATATGGACATATGTCTTGTATCGAGTATCTTTTCGTGACTTCAGTTTGCATGTTTTGCATTTGTTGTTGAAGGGCTTGTATCTGTTGTGTTAAAGTATTCATGAGGTCATTGGTTCTTGCTTCATTTCTTGTTTTAGTTTTTGCTTCTATTTATGTCTTCTTAGGAGTTCTTTTTAATTTTGTGATATCAAAATCCTCAGGTAGTTTGACCCCTTTGTTTGCTAACATCAAAAGATATTTTTCACCCTCCTTTTCAAAGATCATCTCCATGAACTTATGGAAATTGGGATCTTGTTGTTCTTGTTCTATGGCTTCATTCAGTATTTCTTCTACCTCATCTTGATGAATTTCAAAAAAAAGATTCTCTTCTCTTTCAGACATGGTGTTTTGGATTTCGATTTCTTTTTACTAAAGTTTCTATTTTTGTGATCTTGTTTGAACAGGCATACAAGTGATGGAAATTTTCTAATCTTTGATCATTATTAGAAGTGCCAAAAGGGCTAAGGTAAACCTAATTATGCAAAATTTATTTTGGGATGAAGGATGATGAATCCTAATGGAGAAACTTAGTTGATAATCAGATTTAAGTTTTTGATGATGGGGCACCTTTAGATATTCATTCAAGGCTTAGTTGAGGGATTTTAATTTGTGAATTCTAGTTCCACCAAGTTAAAAGTAACGTTGGTACGAGGAATAAGCACTGGTTAAGAAGGAATCTCTAAATCTGGTGTCAATTGTTGAAGAGAGACTCAAACTCAACTTTCTAGTTGAAATTTTACTGGATGCGCTAAAACAATACATGTATGTGCTAAAAAGAAGATGTGCCATAGAATGGTCTGGATGCACTAAAACATGGTAGGTATGCGCTACAAAAAGGAACGAATGTGCTAGATCATGAACAAGATGTGCCAGAAGAGTCGCTATATGCGCTAGGATATGGAATGTATGCGGCAGAATCAACAAATGGATGCACTAATGGATGGGATGTATGTGCCAAAATAACAAAATGGATGCATTGATAGATGGGATGTATGCACCAAAATATCAAATGAATGCGTTGATATGGAAAATGTTCTCTATTTTCTTACTATTTGATTGAATTTTCTTATTTTTTAGCAGAGAGTTTGATCATTTGATTGGGTGTTCTTCTGAATCAGTAGTTGTATATTCTAGTGTGTGATGTTTGTTTTGAAAGTTGTTTTAAAGCACACATGTAAGACACATCAATAAATTACAATCCCTAAGGATTTGAAGGACAGTATTTACTAGATTCCCACTTGGATTTTACTCCAACTGTGCTTACTTTTAGCAGATGATTAGAGGCTTGACCACATCGGCTCTCCCTTGTATTGCACTCACTTCTCGGTTCAGCCAAGCCTCAGTTCTCATGAATCTCCCATGATGAACTTCTCATCTCTACTAAAAGCCACAAGAATACGGGATGGATTTGGAGGTTATACCTCTTGCACCAGCAAATAGAAAAGGGATTTTGGCATACTATAACAAAAGGGTTCTAGTGTAGGCATTTCGTTCATGGGGGATCATCCATACAGCAAGAGACCATTGATTCCCTTCTTGTTAGAATAATCCTCATGATACTTGAACTTTCCTCAAGTACCCACACTTATATACTGGTTGGAAGTTGCTTGGCTTTAGCGTGTTACCGGTTGGGTCGTTCCCTTGGGGTGATTACCTCTTTTCCCACCAAGGCAAGCCCTCTAAGGATTAAATTGCAAAAAGAAAAGAATGGGTCTAGCTTTTTTGTCACCCAGTTAAGGGGAGAGCATATGCCTACTATTCAATAATCACAGCAGACATGGTGTTCATTTTCCCCTAATTAAGCTATGTTCCTAACTTAACCAAAAGAAACAACGATAAAATCCCTACAATCAAATGTTAGTAGTTTCATATTTGAAGTCTTTGACAGCATTTCACTAGTTTTAGCAAGGTCTCTAACAGTGATTGAAATGCTTGCATAACAGATAAATAGTGATTAATTCTTGGAATTATGAATTTCTATAAAATGAAACAGATGCGCCATAATCAATGCGCTAAAAGACTACACATATATGCCATAAAAACTTATGTATGTGCTAGAACGGTCTATATATGCGCTAAAATAAATCATGAATGCGCTAAAAGACTCCATGTATGCACTGAAAGATAGTATGGATGCGTTAGATGAAAGGTTGTATGCGCCAGAACAGTGCTCGGATGCACCAAAGAAGGTTTCGTATGCGCTGAAAGAACTCACGATCGCGCTAAAAGATTTCACGTCCAAACCTGTAAAAAACACTTTTCCATAAAACATTAATGAAAGGGGTCGGGCCCCACAATGGGCACCAATTTATGTGTGGTATAAAAATAGGGAATTAACAATGTAAAATCCAACACACATCAATGAAACGTCTTACATGAAAGAGATTGAAATAACAAAATAAACTGCTATATCTACTCTTTGAAATTATTTCATTGCTCTCTAATCTTAAAGATCCTCAAATTCATGCATGCTCTTAGATCTATTTATTTTTTGCACATAAATTTATCAGATGGCAACCTAAGAGATGAGAATATTTATGAAATGCAAAGCTAAATGCCTACATTGACGTTTTTTTTGTATTTTTGGATATAAAAGACTAAATGATAGATGAAATTACTACTGTGTAAATGATGTAGAGATTGATGCTAATGACAAGATGCAATTCTAAATGTAATGCTAATATGAATTCTATGACTAATGAAATGCTATGGTTCTACAAAAGAAATTTTTCATTATAACAACACTCCAATGTAAATGCTAAATGCAAGCTAAATATTATAAGACAATTCTCTCCAAATGCTAGTATGATTCTTGTAGCATAAGTTATTGATCAATTCTCTATATGAAATTTGTAGGATGGTCTCCTATTTATATATTTTTCCAAGCCTTGGATGAGGTGGCAGAGATGGACGGTTGAGATCGTGATCCTGAGAGATCAATGATGGAGCACAAAGAGGTTGGAGGAATTCATGGAGGATGCTCCATTTGGAAGGGAAAATCATCCAAGTGTCAAAGAGCATCAATTGAAGGAAGGAGCCATGTGTCTCCAAATTTGTTAGGAGGTTATGGATGGATATTCCTAATTTAGAAATTAGGAATAATTAAAATCATGTGACATGTGATGATGTGGAGGGTGAGTTGGAGGAGGTTAGAAAATTATGGAGAAATGTGGCAAATTTGAATTAAAGAATTCAAATTTAGTTGAGATGGAATCCATCAAATAAACAAATTAATTATATTTGTGTATTTAATTAATTCAAGAGGAAAAATGATTTTGGAACAGAAGAATTAAGGTGGTGAATTATACAAATAAATGTATCAATTTATTTATATAAGTAGAGGAATTAAGATTAGTTAATTAAATAACTGGTATTTAATTAATTGTGCTCCAAACCATTTTTATGTGTATACAGCAACTACCTCATCATCATCACCACCACCATCATCATCATCATCATCATAATGATATGCCAACAATGATCCATGATGCAGTCTATATGATCATGAATGTCATTGGGTACTACTAGTAACTACCTCATCATCATCATCACCATCGTCGTCATCATCATCATCATTATCATCATCATCATGGTCATCATCATAGTCATCGGCCTCGGTGTCTTTCGTATCTGCATCATCATCATCCTCTGCCATGCGATTTGTATAGGAAAAACCAATATTTTCTGGATCTATATCATGATGAGGATCATCTTGATCTTCTAGAAGACCCGTGTTCTACAAAAAAAAAACATTTAAAATGAAAATTTATTATTTATTTCATGCAATAATTTATTTTTCTGTTATATATCTAATATTACAACATATGATAAGAAACCATAATCATATTACATCATATAAAAGTACACATACCATAATAAAATTTCAAAAAAGTTATAGCTAATATGTCATTCCAATGATGTAAAACATGCAACAATTCTAATAAATGTTAGTAAAGATCATAAAAAAAATTGTTATACAATTTAACTATCAACTGTAAATTCTATTACATAACCTTAAGTGCCAACCCTATACAAAAGAATGAGGAGACTGCAAGAAAATTGGCTACAGGAGGCATTGGTATAGGAGATGGACATGGCTCTTCCAAGCCATCCACTGAGATGGTATCATTCAAAAATGTGGATGATATCCCCATTTCTAGAGAGCTCATGATTCAGGTTGATACAAAAAATGATGATGTTCTAGTACCCATATATGGCATCATGGTTCCATTTCATGTAGCCACCATCAAGAGTGTTACAAGCCAACAAGACAGAGGGAATTCTTATATAAGGATAATTTTCAATGTTCCAGGTACTGGCTTTAATGCCAACTACATGCCAACATTGAAAATCCCTAGCAATATTTATGTTAAGAAAATTTCCTTTAGATCCAAGCATTTAAAGCACATCAACCATGTGGTACAAATGATTAAATCCCACGAGAGATCTATAGCAATGAAAGAGCCTGAAAAGGCAAAGAGAGCTACACTGGTGACTCAAGAGAAACTTTAGCTTTCAAAAACAAAGGCAATTAGGCTGGCAGACTTGTGGATCAGTCAACATTTGGTGGAAGAGGAAGAAAGATGACTGGAACTCTAGAGGCCCACCATAATGGATTTTGGTATTCAACCATGAGAGCAGAAGAGAGAGTTGATACCATGTAACAAAACATTAAGCATGCAGTCTTCCAGCAAACAAAGAAGGAGATGATTACTTTGCTTCATTTTCATTTGCATAACTATATCATGGTGTGGGAACCAAGAAGACCAAGGATGACTAGTTTTATGTGGAGGTAATAGATGTGGTCCAAAATTTAGGAGCGGCAAGAAGGTCAATGTATGATCCTAATAAAATTAAGGAAGAACAGCAAGAGAGGGATAAGAATAATAAAATCAATGCAGAGTTTCAAGGATTTGTCAAGTGAGTAAGAGAGCTATGGGAGCGGCCTCATCTAAAATATTTTGAACTAGAGTTTGATATACCATTTAGAGCTCTTGGTTTTCATGGATTTCCTTTCAAAGCATCTACTTTTATTGTTCCTATGGTAAATTGTTTGGTATATTTGGTGGAATTACCTTTCTTAGTAATCACTATTAGTGAGATTGATATTGTTAATCAATTAGGCGCTAATTTCTTGTAGCAATGAAAGAGTCTGAAAAGGTAGAGAGAGCTACATTGGTGACTCAGGAGAAACTTTAGCTTTCAAAAAAAATCCAATTAGGCTGGAAAATTTATGGATCAGGCCAGCATTTGGTGGAAGAAGAAGAAATATGACTAGAACTTTGGAGGCCCACCAATGGATTTTGGCATTCAACCATGAGAGAAAAAGAGAGAGCTGATATCATGTATCAAAAGATTAAGCATGCATTCTTCTAGCTAGCATAGAAGGAGATGATTACTTTGCTTGATTTTCATTTTCATAACCATATCATGGCATGGGAACCAAGAAGACCAAGTATGTCCAATTTTATGTGGTGGTAATGGATGTGGTTCAAACTTTAGGAGGGGCAAGAAGGTCAATGTATGATCCTAATGAAATTGAGGAAGAATAGCAAGACAGGGGCAAGAAAAATAAAATCAATGCAGAGTTTCAAGGATTTGTCAAGCGAGTAAGAGAGCTATGGGAGAAGCCTCATCTAAAATATTTTGAACTAGAGTTTGATATACCATTTAGAGAGCTTGGTTTTCATGGAGTTCCTTTCAAAGCCTCTGCTTTTATTTTTCCCATAATAAATTGTTTGGTAGAGTTGGTGGAATTGCCTTTCTTTGTAATCACTATTAGTGAGATTGAGATTGTTAATCAATTGGGCGCTAATTTCCTGTAGCAATGAAAGAGTCTAAAAAGGTAGAGATAGCTACACTGGGGACTCAGGAGAAACTTTAGCTTTCAAAAACAAAGCTAATTAGGTTGGCAGACTTGTGGATCGGGCTAGCATTTGGTGGAAGAGGAAGAAAGATGACTGGAACTCTAGAGGGACACCATAATGGATTTCAGTATTCAACCATGAGAGTAGAAGAGAGAGCTGATATCATGTATCAAATTATTAATCATGCATTCTTCTAGCCAATGGAGAAGGAGATGATTACTTTGCTTCATTTTTATTTTCATAAGCATGTCATGGCATGGGAACCAAGAAGACCAAGGATGTCTAATTTTATGTGGAGGTAATGGATGTGGTCCAAAATTTAGGAGGGGCAAGAAGGTCAATGTATGATCTTGAGGAAATTGAGGAAGAACAGCAAGAGAGGGACAAAAAAACTAAAATCAATGTAGAGTTTCAAGGATTTGTCAAGTGAGTAAGAGAGCTATGGGAGAAGCCTCGTCTAAAATATTTTGACCTAGAGTTTGATATACCATTTAGAGAGCTTGGTTTTCATGGATTTCTTTTCAAAGCCTCTGCTTTTATTGTTCCTACGGTAAACTGTTTGGTAGAGTTGGTGGAATCACCTTTCTTAGTAATCACTATTAGTGAGATTGAGATTATTAACCTTGAGAGAGTAGGACTTGGGAAAAAGGCATTTGATATGGCTATTGTTTTCAAAGAATTCAAGTGGGGTGTACTCCACATTGATTCCATTCCTCAATCTTCACTTGACGGCATCAAGGAATGGCTGAACTCCATGGATATAAAGTATTATGAAAGCATAATGAACTTGAACTGGTGGCCAATTTTGAAGACTATTACTGATGATCCAGATAAATTTATTGAAGATGGTCATTGGGAATTTTTGAATATGGAAGCTAGTGATTCTTATTTTAATAATTCATAAGAGCCAGATCAAGGATACGAACCCTCTGATTTAGAAGAGGAATCGGAATTACATTTCATGTAGCCACCATCAAGAGTGTTGCAAGCCAACAAGATGGAGGGAATTCTTATATAAGGATAATTTCAATGTTCCAAATACTGGCTTTAATTCCAAATACATGCCAACATTGAAATTCCCTAGCACTATTTATGTTAAGGAAATTTCCTTTAGATCAAAGGATTCAAAGTACATCAACCATGTGGTACAAATGATTAAATCCCACAGAAGATCTATAGAAATGAAAGAATCTGAAAAGGTAGAGAGAGCTACACTGGTGACTTAGGAGAAACTTCAGCTTTCAAAAACATGATATAAATATGTCAAATATATGACTATGGCCAATATCCATATTTCCCATCGAAGTGAATGTATGTCATTTTTTTTCCTTCAGGGTATCAGCAGGATATCAGATGATGTCTCCCAAATACCCCTTAGTCTCTCTAATATCGTACCTTGGGCATTTAATTAATCACTTATGACATTCTTTGTGTTATCGACTCATTGGGGCAACTTAGTTTATATTCTGCCAATAGCAACCATTCCTCCCGATACCCTTTTCTTCTATCAATTCATTGTTGTATCGAGGAAACCATGCTTTTTGTCAGCCTGATAGGTTTGTGTCTCACCAATACCACTATGTACTTTATTAATAAATTTCTTCATCATGCCACTGTATCAATCCACTGGTGAGACAGCATGTCATCTTTCCCTGATATACTTTGGTGTCTCTGATATCCTTTACTCAGGCTATCGATGAGACAACAAGATGTGTTCTGGCAATATTTATTTCTTACTCCAATGAATCAAACCTTGTTAACTTTGTATTCCTTGTTGACTTTCTCATTCAGTCACTAGTCACTTAAGTGATGACTTAAGTCATTAGCAGCATATCTTTACTAGCCCCCTTACATATGTTTGTCGATCACTCAATGTTATATTGCCCCATTTAATTTTTCCTAAGTTAGGCTCGTTTGTAAATCTTGGTCGTATATCGCACACCCTGCACGACTTAGACAAGTTCTCTCCAAAATCATGCGAGGTTTGCAAATGATGGAAATATGGACTATTTAATTTTCTTTGGAAAGGAGGTGGAGCCCATGGGAGAGGATGATATGGTCTCCAATCAATAAGTTTTCATTGGCCAATGAGGTAATGAAAAAGGACAAATAAAATTCAAACCATGTTAAATTGATCTCGACCGTTCTCTATGCCATCTTGGAAAGCGATCAACAGGTACTATTAAAAATTGTATGCACAACTAATTGAACTATTTTCTTCATGTGAGTGAGTAATAATGGTGGAAAAGACACCCATAGCCACTAATTTTTCGACATTAAAGCATATAACAACTTATTTTCCTCACACAATTCAGGATTGCAAGTAAATTCAAAACCTTCAGGAGATCGTTTGAATTATTTCAAGCTGCAACTCAAACAAATTAGGGTATCCTATGAATGAAAAATCCATAGGTAAAATTAGAAGCTTCATCTTTTAAACAATCTTGATTTAAGGTAGGTTTTCGCTTCTTTCTTTCAAATTGGATTAGCTTGCATGTTTTAATTGATTTTTTTTGCTTTAAAATTGCGCATAAGTGTGGTCTTCTACTGTGCTTCAAAAAATTTATATCCAATTTGTGCTAGTTGTTAATTAAGCATGAGGTATTGAGTTATCCTTTGTTGAAACCCTAGCCTACTTTGAACCTACCTAATTGTCCATGGCTCCCAAAGCCCAAGGGTCTGGTTCTGAAACCCCCACTAGGTTACTCTCTCAGGATATTATTGACTAGCTCAAACCCTTGACAAGTAAGAAAGCTCAGGGGCAGGTAATATTTTATGGTCCTATGATTTATGAGGGGTTGTTGGATAAGCAACATTGTGTCAAGGATGTTGAAACACCTTTCATTGGATGGCACATGTTCAAGAATTGGTTCAGAAATAGAAATTGTGGAGTTCCCACTTGCAATACTTGGAGATTAGACATGGGAAAACTTGTGGTCCCAAATATCTATATGGATGTGGACTTGTTGAAATAAATTGCAGCAAGGTATGACCCCATTTCTAGGGTAATTAGGGCATTTGATGGTGCTGAGATGGTCAGGATTACCAAAGAATAAATTGTTGAAGTCTTTGACTTGTCTGAGTGGAATGAAGACATGATCATTATTGACCTCGATGTTTACAAGAAAGAGTATGAAAATACCAAGGTCTTGTTTAGAACCACAATGTTGCCAATACATACTGCTAACACGGGATATGGAAAAAATAAGAGACAAATAAAGATTGGAAAAGATGAGAGGGAACCTTTCCCTGTGAAATATTTTGCTAACTACTTTAAGAAGACCTTTTATTCTTTATGCCAAATCATTGGTTTTGATCCACCAGAAACTATGCCAAAAGAATATATGTACATGGCAAGACATATCCAGCATGGAGCTTTCAACATGGTCTATGATTATGCTACATACTTGGCAGAGAATATGCACAAGGGTTTGGTTTCTCTTAAGGAAGGAAAGAATTGGGTTCAATTCTGGTGGTACTCCTTATTAATGCATATGTTTCTATACAAGGGAAGGAAATACTTTAGTAGAGATATGTCATTGAAGATGAAAGAGGATGGTCTTGAGCTAGCAGTTCAGTGTTGGACCAGGATTTTGGACAGACATGATAAAAAGTTTGATTATGTGGTCTTTCACAATGTGTTTGCCTCCAAGATGAGGAGATCGTTGATTCATGATCCACCAAGGATCCTAAAGGAGATTCATAATTTCCAAAGACCTATGGAAAGGAGGCCTGAATTACAGATAACTCATAGTTGGGGATATATCATTCCCTCTCAAGATACAACTATATTCAGGGTATATGGGACACCTATCAATCCTTATGTGCTACCAAAGGATGTATCTTTTCAGATTGGATTTATTGAAATAATGAGACAACTAGGAGCTGCACAAATGGCACATCTACCAGAAAATCAGAAGAAGGGGTCTTTCTTCCCTGAATGGATAGCCTTTGCAGACTTTGTGATGGTTAAGTGAGGGTGGAAAGATTTTGTTAAGATCTTGGAACCCTATGACTTAAGGACAGTGCACCCTAGAAACCATGACTCTGAGGGTTTCATTGCTGCAGTAAAGGCAAGGATAAGGACCAGTGTATTTGTGCATAACTTCTACTACCCTAAAGATGTTATCAGGAATATTTTGGATTTCAAGGTGCAAGAGGAAAAGAAGGCCAGGTATCTTTCCTTCAAAAACATGGTTGAGAATGCCATGAATTCTGATCCTATATATGACCCTTTTTCCAAATATCAGGGGAGAATGGGGAAGAGTACAATATGTTTTGGTAAACTTTGAAAGTGTTGTGGGTGTATTAAGAAGGGAAAGAACAATTGAGGATAAAGGGAAGTCATTCATGGTATAAAAGGGGCCATTTGCACATGAGGAGGAAAGAAGTTCCTATGAGCCTCCAAAAAAGATCAGAATATATTCTAGGAGGAAGGAGATTGTTAAGAAACAACAGACATTGCCAACCCCAACTACCTCAAAAAGGTCAAGGGAAGCTTCTCTAGATAGGCCAATTTCATCACCTCCTAGACATGCTTTTCCTGTTGTTATTGTGATTGATTCACCCCCAAAATTCCCTTCTCCATCAGAGCAGCCACTAGCTAAGAAGCAAAAAGTTGAGGTGAGAAAAATTGTTGACTACCCAGACACCAAGGAAGAAGAAATATTAATCACTCCTGAGGAGATGCAATAGGGAATGCCTTCTCCTCCAAGGGAAGTTGTAGCAGATACTGCAGAAAGAAGCCTCAGATTGGGAAAAGGGGAGTTGAGTGGGACAAGCTACTTGGATGACTTGATACATGAAGCTTGTAAGGAATTTATGGAGGATGACTCTTTTATTAAAACAAGAGAATTCCAAGATTTTTCTTGGAGGATCAAGGTTCCAACTTATGTTGAGAATGTAGCCAGGGAGAGCAATTTACATCCTAAACTCCCTAAGAATGTTATCCAAGAAAATGTAATGAAAGCCATGAAGAAGGAATTTCAAAGTATTACAACAGAGGAAGGAAGGGAACTTCTATAGAAAAGTGTAGTTTTGTTATTGCCCGAATGGGACATTGTTGATGTTGTTGTATTGGACACCACAATAAGAGCTGAAAGGCCATTATTTCAAACTGAAGAAGAAGCTAGGTTGGCAATCAATGGATCAACATTTAGTGAAAAATGGGATGCCTTGTCCATATGGTCATTGTCTATGAGATCTAGGAAACCAATTGTGACAGAACTAGTTGACTTTAGTGGACAATTGGTTATAAGAAGAGTTGCTGACACTCCAACTCTAGAGGCAGCAAACATGATGATGAATGTTGCCAAGTTTTCTAAAGAAACTATAGAAAGTTTAACTACTGAAAGGGACTCATTAATAGGAAAATATAATGATCTTTTGGTTGAATATAATAAGAGTCAACAAAGAGTTTTTGAGATGGAAACAGAGCTAGCACTTTGGAAAGGGCAAGTGGAGATGTTGAAGTCTCAAGGACAAACTAGCTCAAGCCAAGTTGCATCGACCATTCTAGTGGAACATTCCCAACCTTCTCCTTTGTCAGAACAACCCATGACCATAATACCATACAACTTGGGCCAGGAGCCACATGCAACTGATGAGCTTACAAGGGAGCAACTACTTCAACAAGTTGAGGTACATAATAAATTTCTTGAGAAAACTCAAAATACAATGTATGAGAACAATGATCATATTGTTCATACAGTACTCAAACATATGAACAAGAGGTTTCAAAGAAAATTAAATATTGTTCATGCAAATTACTCTTCAATGTTAAAAGCAATAAGGTTGTCTCAGAGGGATAGGGATATAGTTATCCCAATCTTGGATAAGTGGATTCCAAGGGTTGGTGATTTGAAATTCATGGTGGTGTGGGCTAAACAGAAGGAAAATAGATACCCCGGAGTGATCCCAGTCTAAAAATATGTTGATGGAATTAAGGAACAAAAGTTATATGGATATGTTTCTCCATTGGAGCAGAGGATTAGAGAATTAAAGGCTAAGTATGATGAGGTAGAGTTGACATTACTGTCGGATATCCTATATACAATGAGGTAAAGCCTCTATAGGTGTGGAAGGACCAAATGGATACCACTATTTCCTCATAGGCAGTTCTAAATTGTGAACATGTTGATATTGCTATATTGAAGGATTCTCTAGAGAAATTTTCTTTCATTATTAGTTTCTTAGAGTATTTTTATAAAGAGACAACTTCAGTGATGGTGAGATATGCTCCATATAGGACAAAGACGGATAAAATCATTAATTTCAATTGGCCATCTGATTATGAATATGAACAATGGAAAAATATTTTTATTGGTGAATTGGATTTATGAGCACAAAGGCAGAGTACACATACATTTGGTCAAGTATAATACAGGTTTGGCCTAAGACATTAAAATGCATAAAGTATGTGTCTATTATAGTAAACACCATAGGTAGAGATCGATCACTGATCATTTGAATGCTAGTTTGGGTTGACCTTTCTCTCTCTTTCATATTTTTTATTTAGCTCAAGGAATGAATATGCTGCAACGGTTAGAAGATTCTTCTCTCCAACAGAATGCCTTCTAGAAGGCGGGTCTATTTTCTTCATCGAATGGAAATATCTCATCTCACTTTTTCCCTCCATTTTGAAGATGTAAATATAACTGTAAAAGGGAATGTGTGTATTATAGTCCAATGAGAGGGTGACATGTGTACAACTTGGCTTGAGGCTTGTTTTGCTCCCTTATTCTATAAAAGGGAATTCAAGGAAAATTATACAAGTCTTTTGTTGAATTCTAGAGCTGATTATGTAAGTAGAAAGAATAGAGAAAATCCATTTTGAGTCGATGTCTTAGGTTTTGAGTTAATCTAGCCAATTTTGTCAATTGTATGGTTTCTGAACATGTCTAAGTTAAATATGTAAGTCTCATGAGGTCATTGTCTCTCCATTCATACATCTTATACAAATCATTAATGAGAATGCTATCAAAGATCTTTTTATTAATGTTCATTGTTGTTTAACTTTATGTATTAGAGTAAAGATAAGGTCTTATTCACCCTTTATGTAATATCATAAAGTTCACTCTTGTTAGCTTGATTGCTACAATGATTTACACAAGAAGACAAGAAGACCAATAGAAACCAAACACAATAGAGTACAAATGTAACTATTTATCTCAAGTATCACGTTATAACCTCTTCAAAGATTATTGAAACTCAACACAATAAATGTAAATTGACATATTAACACAACAATATACAACTAAGTTATTGAAAGTCAACTATTGATATCTCCTTCTCCATCCAGATTACAAAATTGGCCCACTTTTTTCTCTATAACATTTCCTTTTCATATTGCTTTGGATGTTAGCCATATTTCTCCTCATATCAAAACATGGCACATGGACTAGTTAAACTAATAAATATGCAATCATTTACTTTTTCCTAGGAAATAAAATATATATATCATTTAACATATTAAATATACTTACAAATGTACAAATCAAGCCTTGTAAACCTTTCTAGCCACTATGATGTGTGGCATGAATTTTTTCAAGCCTAGCCTTGGAGGCCTTGTCTTGACACATATACTAATTCAATTTAACTATGCACAAACAATATTTAAAAATCATTTAATAAATTTGATATAATCTTATGAGAAAATTTAAATACTTGCATACTCTCCTCACCGGACTTCCTCTATGCATCAGACTTCTTATATGCTTTTACAATCTCTTTCCATACTCTAACACTTACATCAATTGGCCTTTTTTGAGCCTTAGCTCGGGAGGGATTTTTTTATCTTTTTTATTTGGTTGCACCAAAATCTATTGCAATTTTGAGACATTCGTAGCTTTACCTTCTTCATAGACCAGCCTGTGCCAAATTCAGTCTCCATGTCATTGATAACTACTTTTTGCAGGTGTATGGGTGTCTTTGAGAATGGAAAATGTAGATGGTCTTTGAACCGTTGAAGGCATGATTCCTTCAACCTATTCACAAATTCTTTTCTAGCATCTATCATTCAAACTTCCCCTAAAACCACATTGTATTCTATCTTTGTATTGTAGCTACCAATGCAAGATGCAAAACTTGGCGTGGTGGAAGAAGTCTATGTCCTAGGAGTGGTTGGGATAGTGGAAGTCTCTGATCCCTATTCTACATTCCTCGAGTTTACTGTTATTGATTTCCTCCTAGATCTTTTGCTCGATCCAGGACTGGTTGGGGAATCAATTGATTCCCTTTGACACAGTTGATTTGGTTGCAATGTTCGAGGGGCTTCACTAGATCATTTTTCTATGTATCTAGAAAGCATTGTCCAGTCCACATCATCCAATTTGTTCACTGCCTTTGCCCCCAATATGGAAGCCAATGCCTCTTTATCTTTGCCAGTCTCATGTCCCTATATATATATAAAATAAATTTCTTCTTTTAAATTTAAAAAATAAAAAACTAAAAACTAAAAATGAAGAAACAATGCAAACATTTACAAATCTATAAATTGACAATGAATTACCTCATTGTGGCCAGAGCCCGCTCTTTGTTCTCTTCCCTCTATTGCTTGACATTTTGAGGCAACCTAGGGAAAATTATTTTCATCTAGTCTGTGGAGGCAAATGAAGTACACACTGCAAGGTATGAAAGTACACACTGTCAAGAAAAACAATTTAGATATGTTTGTAATGCAAGGAGCATTTTTTATGCATAGCTACAGTCAATCATTGTCAAGTACAATTCAGATATGTTTGCAATGCAAGGAGCATTTTTATGCATAAAAATGGCATTACAAAGGATGATTGAAAGTTTAATGAAGCAACATCGTATGGATCAAGTCCAATCAATCAAGGTTTTAAAGCAACTTCACATTTGCATCTACTATCAACATATGAGTGGTTTTTCTACTTTTCTTAATAAATTCAAGGCCATATGGTGTGCCTCTCATTTTTTAAAAGGATTTTTAAAATTCTAAACCCCAAATGGTTTTTGACATTAAAAATCCCCAAAAAAAAATTAGTTTAAGGGTATATGGTGATGATTACAGATTTTTTTATTTTCAGTATGCCTTAGCCCTAGCGAAAACCTTACTTTTTATGGTTTCCAATTATTGTTAGAGAATTTTTGTGGCACAAATGGCACAATCATTCTTAAACTATAATAGAAACATACAATTTTTTTGGCTTTGAATGCTATGGAAGTATTTATCACTTCAAATGGAATTTGGCAAACGTACTAACGCATGATTTTTGTAAAATTTGACAAGAATGCAAACCAATGAGCACAAGATTCAAAATCTAGGTGATAAAAACAAATCACACTAGCTAAATGAAAAAGGACAACATTTGTAAGGTTTGTGAAGAATTCAAACCAACGAGTATAGGGTACCTAACCAGATTCAATTCATTTTAACGCAACCTACGGGTGAAATAAACATTAAATCTGCCAAAAAATTTGATAAAAGTGTCATATATATATACCTACCTACACTAGATGATGCCAACTACTGATGCAAATCACACATGATACAAGGGACAAAAACAAGTCACACTAGCTAGAAGTAAAAAAGAAAATTCCTACCACGTGCAGCTCCAACAATCTCTTTACTCAGAAAACTCCATGAAATCTCCAAATGCAACTTTCAAGTGAAACCCTATGGTGGCTGAGAAGAGAGCTTCCAGAAAGATCGATGGAAAAAATGACACATTTTTACAAACTTTTGACATGTTTTTCCAAACTATTTAAAAAAAAATCATGGGAATTTTTTATTTTTCATTTTTGATTCATTAGTCGATGTTATAATCGTCAACTTTAGTGTTGAATTTAGCACCAAATTTGAACCCTAAATCTAATCTCTTTGGGGCATTAAAGGTAGTGCAAAGTGCACCTAATTTAGCGCCTACCTATGCAAAATGATGTATTTTGCATGGAAGTTGATAAATAAATACCATTATTTTTATTATTTAATTTTGAGCATTTATTTTAGTGGTGTTATTACTCTCAACTGTATATCTTGGGAAAGTAATATTATTTATTCATTTTAATTTAATTAATTTACTTGGGATATTGATGTGAGGCATGTTATTCTTCCTTACATAAATTCATGAACCAAACATTCTTAAACACACTCAGATTTCATCCTTAGAGTTTATCCTTCTACATTAAGGTTATAAATCTAGCATTTTTAAGTAGATTGATTCATTTTATACTTTATTAGGGCTTGGATGCACCCCTTATCTATGTTTCATTGCTACTATCTTGATTAGGGTTTGGGATTTTTTTTTGTAATCTCTTTTATCCCACTAACCCACCCTTATTTAATGTATTATTGATAGATCATTCATCATGTATTATCATATATATTTTTCTATTTCCTTTATCCATGCATATATTACATATTTTGACATGTTTATACACTTTATTAGATCTCATCATTCCATCCTAAAGTTGGTTTCAATCAAGGATAAGGAATCCAATCTCTAGTTTTCAAACAGAAAATATC
Organism: Sequoiadendron giganteum; assembly: GCA_007115665.2. NCBI lineage: Eukaryota > Viridiplantae > Streptophyta > Pinopsida > Cupressales > Cupressaceae > Sequoiadendron > Sequoiadendron giganteum. Next base: position 302,881,703 of record CM021107.1, read on the forward strand.
TGCAGTTTTAATGAATTTGTGGAAGAAGTGTAAGGTAGAGAACTAGCTAAAATTATTAGTAATAGGTTTTCTTTCATCTAGATAACAAGGGACCACGGAAGGGATGTTCAGCTAAAATTATTAGTAATAGGTTTTATTTGTAGTCATCTTGTAAATAAATGTCTTTTTGATGTGAATTTGTAGTCATCTTGTAATCATAAGATTTGACCTCTAGTTGTCAAGATTCCATGTGTAATTCTTTTGTGAAGAGAAAAATGTTGCAATGTCCTATTTTATTTTTCATAGTGTATCTTAATGAAAAGAAAGCATATTAACAAGATAATTTCAACAATATTCTCTTGGTGCACATTTTTTATGTGACTATTATCATTGTTGTGTACTATAGGATCTAGAGGAGGCCATGGATAGAGGATGTGGACAGCATAGAACTACTAAATCACAGAGAGGAAAGTGGGTGGAAATAGATATGACGATGGAATTTGCAGATACAATAGAAGTAAGAAGAGAAAGCAACCTCAACCAAAGGAGGAAGGTGTCTATGAATTCACAAATGCTATAACATAGAGGAGATAAAGTCATTTTTTTGTCCAAGAGGCCTCTGAGGTCAAACTTATTGGTTGAAAATGCACAGAATGGTGATTAAATGTGATTCTATATTGATCAAGGGAAAAGTTTGAAAATTAGGATAGGAAAAACATGATATCAGTATGTCAAATATATGAATAAAGTGAGGTTTTGTGTTGGATAGCATATTTGTTGAAATGATATAATTGGTGTACTAAACATTATTTACTATGTTGTGTATTATAGGGGTGGGACGAGGCCATGGCAACAGATCGTGCCATATCAATTGAGGACACAACGGATGAAGCAAGACATCAGGTAATCAAATTTTGACTTAACTTAGAAAAAAATGATCTTATGGCATTTTTTGATACATCCATATTTTTTCACAGTATTATTGAAATTTATAATGTATTATCCAATCTTGACATAAATTAATGCATGTTATTGATTATTTTAGATGGAGATTGGAGAAAATATAGAGCCTGAGCGTTCAACTAGCAAAAAAAGAAGATATGTAAGTGGACGTGGACCTATAACTATTAAATCACGTAGATGACAGTGGGTGGAAGAGGGTATGACAATGGATCCTGCAGACACAACAAATGATTGCATTGAACAAGAGGCTGGTCAAGACTATAGTACATGGGATGAATACTTTGAGAAAAATGTTCTTTGTGGATGTTTTGTATGTCATGGAAAGAAACAATTCAGACAAGCGATTGTACAAAGAAATTACATATATGATGAGCTTCCAGTCAGTAGTATGCCTCCTACAATTGATTCAAATCCAATAGGAATTGTGGTAAGGAATTTTCCAATTTGATATAAATCACATGTATACTTTGTTTAAACATTATTTTATATTATTTAAATAACTATTTTTTTTCTTAATGGATACTTGTGGGATAAATTTATTGGTTTAAAGTTTCCTAGATCACCGACTTCCAGCCTAGAGGGAAATGATCATATATAAGATGATACATCTAACAAAAATGTGTGCCAATATACAAGATTGAAAGATGAGGAATTGATGAAAACAAGTAACAAAACAAGAACCGATGTAAAGATGCATAATTTGCTTAAAGACAAGGGGGAGGTGGACTACATACCCTATGAGAATGAATGTGATGGAGATGATGACTTGCCTCTAAGTTTGAGATCAATTTACAAAGAGACATTTGATCATCGACTAGATTGTGCTTGGCCTAGTGATCAACAACTACCTAGAGTGTACGAGGTGTTTCAATTTTGGGGATACAGCTACATGATACAACCCTCCAATATTCATGGAGTGAATCTAGACCTCTTTATTGTCCAAAATGTACATGTGGGATCTAAACATAGACTCAATTCAGAACAAACCACTAGGAGATTAATGCCATATTATGGTCCATCATATTACAGTGGTGAATGGAGAAGGCTAGCAGAATATAAGCCTAGCATGTCAGCATATGCTCTAAATTTGAATATGTATACACATTGTCTCCAATTCAAAAGTGGAAAAGAAATGAATAGAGGCCATCTTATGTATATAGATCATGGACGTGCATACACACACAAAAATATTACAAGATTTATAAATAGTAGTAAGGGAAGGGATCCTACTGTAAGACCAAATTATCAATTTTTTGAGGTTATAAATGATAAATATGGAGATATGAAAAGAGAGGTTGATAGATTGATAATGGTTGAGGCTATTCTGGACCTTACCAATTGGGATGAGTTATTGATTGATTACCCCTTCTTAAAACACACTCCTGTGCGAAAGAAAAGGGAAGAACAAGGTCTCTCTAAGGAATTTCTTGAGGGAAAAAAACTAAAGAATAATAAATGAGTGTGGACTGATGTTTTATAAACTATGTTGTCAAAATTGTGTTTTATTTAAATTATTGTTAAAAAAGGTAGTCTATAAAATAATGTTCCATACTTCAATTGATGTATATATGTTCATACAATTTTTATTTTTATTTTTTAAGCCATATTCGATTATACTTCTTTGAAATTGATACATTTATGATTTATCCAATTGTTTCCAAACATTAAATAATGCTTGTTTTTGTTGATAGGAAGAAGATGTTGATGAAACATATACTAATACCCAAGATCCAACTGGGTTATTAAGATTTGGACGGGATGATCCAAACCATCATTTAAATAATACCAGGGCCAAAAGAGAAAGATTGAAGAAAATGCTACCACCTGAGAAATTTGAAGAGCTGGTGAGATCCGCATACACTGATGACATACCACCTAGCCTTAATGAAGAAGGATTAAATGAAAATGCAGTGCATGAAGAAGGATTGAATGAAATGCTTACATGTTTCTTTGGGGATGGAAACAATGATGACAATAATGATCATATGGTTGACAGTAATGATGATAGCATGGGTAATTACCACCAACATAATGTTGATGATAACAACATGAAAGACTCCATCAAGCAAGCATCGAAGAAACCCATGTTCAAATCGGGTGCAAGTAGAACCTCAAAATTGGCATGCACATTAATATTATTAGAAATCAAGTCACTATTTGGTTGGTCAAATAAAGGATTCACTACCCTACTAAAGTGAGTTGAAATCTATTTCTTACTTTGCATTATCAATTGGTGTACATAATTCGTAAACATTCATCAACTTCATTTATATTTCTTCAAGGGGATTTTAAAACCATATATTGTATATAAACAGTCTCAGTATAGATCGACATATCAAACATGTTCATCATAAGTCAAACATTCAATTGATTTAATCTCTAGCAATCTTGTAGGGCACTAGAAACTAAAATATTCCCTGAAGAGAATGTGTTGCCATCAACTTGCAGAGAGGCATGTCTATTGTTGGTTGACTTGGGGATTGAATATAAGAAAATTTATTCATGTAAAAATGATTGCATTTTATACAAAGATGAATATCAGAACAAGGTAGAATGCCCTATATGCAAAGAGAAGAGATATCATATAGATGTACAAGGTCCTATAGTTCCAAAGAAGGTTTTATGTCACATGCCAATTATACCTAGACTTCAATGAATGTTTTGTTGCAATTCACTTGCACAATTGATGGACTGGTATGCAAAGAAAAGGAGTAAAGATGGATTCATGTGAATTCTGACCGACTCCAAAGCAATGAAACACATAGAGGGAAAATGGCCAAGAAAATTCAAAGATGAACCCCGTAGTATCGGGTTTGGTCTTGCAATTGATGGAGTGTGCCCATTCTCTTTCCTAAGCTCAAATTATAGTGTTTGGCCAGTTGGATTGATAGTATAAAATATTCCCCCATGGATGAGTGTTAGAAAGGATCACCTTATGCTGACTCTTTTTGTTCTAGGAAAACATCAAGTTAAAAACATGGATGTTTATCTTGCACCTTTTATTGATGAGATGCAACTACTATGGAAAGGCATAAGAATGTATGACATATCATGTCCTCCATCAAATAGTTCCTTCATTTTTTATGGTGTGCTATGTTGGACTATTCATGATTTCTCAGCACTTCGTGTTTGTTCTGGTAAGATAAAATATTTATGTATTTACAGTCATAATTTATTTTCATCCCAACTTTCATACTGGTTTTATACTATTTTTTTTATGTTATTAACATTACTTGTTGAATTTTAGGGCTTCAAACAAAGGGTATATTTTCATGTCCAAGATGTGCAGAACAATTTCAAGGGTGGTATTCTAAATATCTACATAAATTTATTTACACAAACAATAGGGTTTTTCTACCACTAGATCATAGGTTTAGAAATCGCCTAAACAATCAATTTGATGGAAAAGTTGAAAATACAGGCCCTCCCATGATTATGGGTCCAAGTGATTTGATTAAGAAATATGAAGATGCTAGATTGAAAGTTTGGGAGGATTTGTTTGATCGAGGTGATTCAATTGAAGAACTAGAACAAGTTGTAGTTAATATGACTAAAGGAATGAAAACGAAATCCATATTTTATGAGATCCCTTACTGGAAGGATCTATTAATATCTCACCTATTAGATCATATGCAAATCTTCAAAAATGTCCTTGATTCTATATTTCAACATATATCAAGAAAAGAGGACACCTTGTCTTCAAGGAGAGATATTTATCTTTCACGTACCAAAATTGATAGAAAAAATTTGTGGCCAAATAGGGAAAATGAAACATATGCAGAAGCTCCATGGATTTTGAATAAAAGAAGAGCTAGACCAACTATAAAATTCCATCCATTCAAGAAGGACACCTACCTATTATGGGTTATCATTGGCTAAATCTTTTATAGATGATGGACATATCACAAGATTTAAAACGAATGATTTTCATAATTTTATGAAGGTATTATATATCACCATTTAACATTTACTGGTAACATTGATTAAGTACTAAATATATTTTGATATTTTATTGTGTGAGAAAAAATTACTAACGACCTTTTCATAAATGTGTTTGATAGAATATCATTCCATTGACAATTAGGGGGGATTCATGTCCTATAATTGACTTAAGGAATGCCATAAGTCGATTGTCAACATTTACAACGTATGTGGTTATATGAAATGTTCATGTGTGAGAGACATAGAGATATTATATTGCATTTTAATTTTTGACTAAAGGTTCATACTAATTTACTATTCTTATATTAGGTGGGTGACCTCCAAGGAGATCCACGAATGTGAAGTGCCAAAAAGGAAGAAGGAAATTGGAGAAATTGTATGTGTATTTGAGAAGGAGCTCCCTAAAAATTTCATGGACCTACAAGTCCATTTACTTATACACCTAGTCGATGACATTGAATTGGCGGGTGTCATATCAACGAGGTGGATGTTTTTCTTTGAGAGGTATATGAAAAATTTAAAAAGATATGTCTAACAAAAGGCAAATCCATAGGGTTGCATGGTTGAAGGGTATGTATTGAATGAAGCATTTTTATTCCTGTGTGAATTCCTTGGTAAATATTTTGAAGATGGGTCATGCTTCTAGGATGAAGAACGAGCATTAGATATTATTTATGGAGAAAAACCACAATCTAATGGTGTTCAAGTATAAATTAGTAAGTAAATTCATGATCAGTGTGGTTGTTTTTCTTGCAATCATTAATTTACTTTGTAATTTATTTGTCAAATTAACAGCATGACATTTGGAGTTTGAAATAAACATGTTGACATGTAATAGGTGTAGATGAAAGTATTATACTTGACAAGTTCATTATGTACCACATGGACTTTATGAACAAATGGATTGAGTTGTATGATAAAGAGAGAGAAGTGTTAGAAGCAAGGAGACAATTTAAGAGATCGAACCCTAGGAATAATCCACTTCCCACTGATCTTCTTGGAGGATGGGACAAAGATTTCACAATAGAATGGGTTACTAAACAAATTCAAAATCAAATAGAAGATGTAGGTATAGATTCAAACATAACAAAAGATGAAATCAACATGTCTAGAGGATGTGAAAGAAAGGTACAGTTGGAATTTTACAAAATGTTGTTTCCTTATAGTTTTGACACTAGTAACTATTTTAATATTCATCATTATATTTTTTTCATTAAAATAAATGGTCTTTTACAGGCGAGGAAATATCTAGCAATGTGGGCATATGGTCGACATTATCGTGTAGAAAGTGTAGACATAAAGAGACGATCCTTCGATTGTGGCATCATGGTTGACTTCAAGCAATCTAGTCGATCAAGCTCAAAAGATAAGAATATAATTGAAGGGAATCTACAATATGTTGGGAAAATACAAGAAATTATTGAGTTGGATTACCGCTCTTTTAAATGTTGTTTTTTAAGTGTAGATGGTATGAAGCATTTGAGAGGACACAAAGACATGATACCCATAGTGGATTGTTTTATATAGATTCCTCATGCTTCCTACCAGAGGATAAGGAGCCTTATGTTCTACCAATTCATTGTGAGCAGGTATTTCTTTAACTCAAACAAGAATGGTAGTGATCATTAATCTATTTAATTCATAGCTTATTGTGAATATATGCATGTGTTTATTAATCAATAAAATTGTTATAACATACGTCTAATATATTTATGTTCTTCATGTGCAGGTATTTTTCTATGAATATATTTTGGACCCGAAATGTATATTTTTCATACATTATGATCCAAGATTGAGGCATGTATTTTATGATGCATTAGTGGATTCTGAGAAAAAAAAGATGGCCAAGAAAATGAGGGAGAGGGATTAGAGAACATCGAAGAAATTGATCATATCCATGATTATGTTAAAGATGGTTATGTTCAGGCACAAGAAGACAACAATCCAGACTTAGATGATGTTATGGAAGACAACAATATGGATGGTATAGAAAATGATGATCCAAATACATCTGGTAACAATATAGATGGTCTATAGTCAAATTTCAATGATTATGAAGATGATGCATGTCAAGATGAGGATGATGATAATATCAAATACTTGAAAGAATATATGAATATTGACAATGATACACTGGATGACATTATAGTAGAAAATAATGTTAATGACCAAGAATTCTAAATTTTTAGAATTATCTATAATCCATGTTTAAAAAATGATGATTCTTATGGCCTAAACTTTGAAATGCTTCAGTAATATTATTTGTGTCGATACAAATTACCTATTGCAATATCTTTAAATTGTTCAATATTTGGTATGAATTATTGGTAGAAAAAATTAGGATTACTTGCATACTTCTTCCATTCATTTTGTATCAACATATGTTCATGAAGACACAAAACTTAATAAAATATTAATGCACGTAACTCACAATTATTTAAATAATCAACTTTGTTAACTTTATTATTTTTAAATAGTTTCCATTTTTATGTTGAACATGTAACAAGGAAAAATAAGCTCAAGTTTTCAAAAAAAATAGTAGCTCTACCAACATCCACAATAAATGCTTTACTGTATCAACATATTCATTCACATAAGCACATTATTGAGGCTCAATAACTGATATTCATTCAAATATAAGAAGAAATAAGTATGCAAAACATAAGAAAAATATAGAATGATAACACAGTCATGGAGAACCTCTGATAATAAGATGTTGTAACATAGATTTTGGTACCCACTTAGGGTCTCTAACACTTCTAGGGTTTTGCACCTAAAAGGATAGAGAGGGATACCAAAATGCTAATGTTAACATTCAAATATTAGGGGTTTATGTGTGTAGTGTGTGAAATGTGTTTAAATGAAATGATCTAAGTGCAAAAGATGTTTGAAAACACATAATGATTGTAGACACATAAAATTGACCTGGGCCTGCAAGCTTTATCTTCTCCGCCTTTCTTCTTAAACACAATTAAAATATTTAATTATGTCCTACACTCCACTTTCAACTATTAATTAAACAATTTCTAATTATTTAATTAATTCATGTCTTTTATTCCTCCTGACTATTTAAATAAATAAATTTTATTTATTTATTTTAATACGTTGCTAATCTCTTATGTCTCTTCATAATTAAATAAATTTTTAAATTTATTTAATTATCTTTTGTTCATTTCCTCCTAATTATTTATTTATTTAAATACGTCATTAATTTTTTATGTCTTCTTATAATTAAATAAATTCCTCAATTTATTTAAAATTGTCCACTTTCTAATTTTCCTCCAAGTAAATAATTTAAAAACATTATTTATTGTCACATGGCCCCACCACTTTTGAATTAAATTAATTTTTAATTTAAAGGTCAACTCAACCTCTTGGGAGAATTAATTTTAAATTTCTATTTTAATTCTCCACTTTTCTCTTTTTATGTGCCATATCTTCTTGTCACATGCATTCTTGTCCATTGATTTGATTTTTCTAAAATCAAATCTCAGCCATTCATTTTAAATTTTACCCTAATGTTTCCCTAACCCTAATTGTGGGTTCACATCTAATTTCAGCCATTGATCTTAGGGCATCTCTCATCTGACAATCTTGGCCATTCATCCAAAATTGATTTTTCTATAAAAAGGCAATTTTGGCCTCATTTGCGCATCTCTTGACATCTCTCAGGTGCTTGACTTCACACTTCATAGGCTATTTTTTGCATACTTGCATTGTGTAGCTTTTAGATTAGAATCCTTCAAATTTTGCTTTGGACATTATCAGACCATATTTGCTCACATAAATCTGAGGGAAATTATCTACTTGCAACAAATGGAGAAGATGCAATGGAGGTTATTCATGGGGCTCATGAAGGCTAGGTGATATTTCTCTTGTTTTCATGCTTTTGTGTTCCATTGTGCTTCATTATTAACTAGGGTTTTAGTTGTTTATGTTTTATAATGCTAACCTGATATTTTCCCTTAGATACATTGGTGAACCTAATGCCAAAACACTCATTTTCTAGATTTATATATGGCTTTTTCATTTTTTTCCAGGTACAGGTACAAAGAGCCACATTTACAACTTTCTGAGTCACAATCGCTGCATCACGACACATTTGATCTATAGAACAATGCAATCACAGTCCTGAGCCGCATTTGTTAACTAGAACGATGCATCTGCTTTATTGTGACACATTTATTGTACGGAATGATGCATCTTCTTGGAAAATTTTGCAGAATTTCCAGATTTTTTGTTTTTTGTTTAGTAGGTTAGAGATTTTGGTTTACTAATCTAGTTGTTTACAACATGTGACAAGCTGGAAAAGGAGTTTAACCTTTGTTTGTTGATTTGTTTTTAATTCCTTTATAATCCTAAATCAAACAAATAAACTACAAATTGCATTCACATTTCATAGCTTTAAAATGAACATGCATGCACACTCGTGGGTTTAAAATGAACACAATCTTGCATTGAAATTCATCAAGGCTAAAATTTACATGCATTTTTCATGGCATTGGCTTAAAATAAACCTTGTTTGTCTCACATTGAGTTAAGTTTAAAATGAACAAGTGTCTTATATGTCTTGTGGTGTAGTGATTGCCTCTTAAGTGTGTATGCAATTCTCTTGTGCTTAGTGTGATCTTGAGAAACAAAAACACTAAGAGGTTGTTACTTTACCACCCCCACATTTCAATTTGGGCTATAAAAAATGAACAAACTTGTGAGTGTGAGTTGAAAGCTTTCTGTCCAAAAATAAATTTTTCAAGTTGCTTTTGTTTAAACCTTAGAGAGGCCTACCTCAAAAGAGGGAACGACTCCAACCGTTTTTTCGCTTGGGTCGGTATAAAAAGGATGAGACTAAACCATCAAGTCCTCATGGTATGTAGGCCTTAGTCATGCAGTGTCATTCAAAAATGGGTACCTACCTTTTCTTTTAAAGGTATAAGAGCCCCTAGTAGAGTGATTAAAGCCTTAAGTGGCTTGTTGTACGCTCGTGAGGTGTCATGTCCCCAAGTATTCACTAAAACCCTCTTGTGTAGTTTTCCAATAACCCTTCTATTTTTTGGTGCAACAACAGTCGTTGCCAAGGCACCCACATTTTCACAGTTCCTAGTAGAGGTGAAGAGCCTGTCATGGGAGATTTATGAGGGCTCGAAGCTTGGTTGACCCAACAAGTGAGTGTCATGTTGGGGGAGCCAGTGTGGCCAAGCTTCTAAGTCAACTGCTACGAATAAGAACAATTGGAGTAAAATCTACATGGGATCCACTGAATATAGTCCTTGCCAACCTAGGATTGTGTTTGTCTTCATTGTGCTTGTTTCAAACAAAGACAAAAACATTTTTTTTCCAAGTGTTTTCTAAAACAACAAACAAATAAGCATCCTTCATAAATCTGGAAAAAAACTCTCAGACTGAAACAATCCTAAAATCTACCAAAATTACAAACAAGCCAGACTCTTATTCACCTTGCAATGCATTTGCTACACTATGCAACACATTCGACATACTGAACCGCATTCGAGACTCTGTGAGCCACAATTTCTCTTCTAAATTGCATTTTCTAACTGCAACAACGCATTCTCCTATTCTAAAATGTATTTTATTTCTTATGCAATGCAATTGATTTCCTTAACCACATATGTGACATAGAACAATGCAGTTGTTGAAACTAAGATGCATTTGATCTCCTGCAACGCATTTTTCACCTAAAATGATGCAATTGCATGTCATTTAGAAAAATCATTGTTACTGTCAAAAAATTGAGACCAAACACTTTCAATCTATTTTTAAACATCTTTTTCCAATAGCATCTATTTGAAACCAGAAGAATATTTTCTCAAATCACGCATCCTTGCATTCTAGTTTGCACTTAGTTTGCCATTGCAAATTTTACTTACCTCTTAGGATTCACCATCATTTTTTTTCAGCATAGACCAACTTTTAGGTTCTCATTTTGTAGACTTTAGAATAGGAACACTTGCCATACTTTTTCAAATCTTTTCCTTCAAAATTAGGTTGTCATTGGACTTAATCAAAATCACCTCTTTTAGTTTTTGTCTTTTGTGAGTTATTTCTAACTCATAAGTCTAGTGTGTAAAACTCACCTTGTCACCTTATCATTTCATCCTACAAATAGCCCCTTGACAACCCAAATTGAGACATTGACCAAACATTGAATGGTTAGTAAACCTTTCCCAAAAAGCCTACTAAAATTGATTGCACCTTAGATTTTTCTTATAGTTTGCATTTTGCATAATTTACCTCAGCATACTTTAGTCATCCATTCAATTTAGTCTTCATTATCACTTTTCATTTGACATCCCCATTTAGACAACATAGTCACTATTGGATCCCTTTTCAAAAATCCAAAAAACATGGTGTCATATCATTTTCATACATAAAGTTGGTCATCTTCCATTTTCCCTCTTTTGAGAAAATCTCATATGGTTGAGACAGGGCTACAAAGAAAGAGAAGACAAATGGATTCCTTTGGACAATACAAAAACCCTTACAATCTTCCTAATGATATGAATTTCAACAAAAATATGGGGACACCTTTCATCAACCCCTTTAGTGAAATGAAAATAGCATCTTCCTCACACAACCCCTTTGAACAATTTATACAAAGAGATGAAAATGGACAAGTATTCATGGAAGATGTGGAAGCTGCTACCCAAGACCCCAAAGTGGCTTCTTTTTTAGAATAATCACTCTTACTAGTCAACCACAATCGACACCACAACATAATGCAAAAAATACCTCTATTAGTGCCACCACACAAAATCCAACCAACACCATCAATGCTACTTCCATTGGTACCTCCACTCAAAACACATCCCACATGGTCAATACAACATCTATGGTGGGAACATCAACCATATCACAATTTATATCCCAATCAATCCCACACATAACAACAATTTCATCACAAACTATTGGGGCTACGTTTGGGTCTGCAACCAACACAATGGGAATAAATTCATCCAATATTTTGTTGGATCTTCATCTAGTACTATGGGAATGACATCATCAAACCTGTTCCTTGGATCCTCAACTAATACTATGGGAAAAAAATCATCAAACCCCTTTGGGAGGAATAAAAGATAGGTTAATATTCAAGGACCTCAACACAATGTTCATATCCCATCACAAGTCAATACCCACACTCATATTCCACAAAGGGAAAATACCAATATCCCACATAGCCATATTCACCAATTTGGACAAGGAAAACAAGTAACACAACACATGACTCCATTTGGTTATCAAAACATGCAAGGGCACCAAATTCCACAAATATAATCCAACACTGTTGGCACACACATTCCCACATATGCATCTCATATCCAGACACAGCAACACACTCCCAATCAAAACACTCAACAAATTCTGACCCAAAACACATCATAGACTTCACACCAGTACACCTCAAACCATAACGTACCATCATAGAAAATGGGGACTCATACAATACCAATTACTAGCATGTGTCACGCCACAAACAACCCTATAGTAGAGGTGCTCATGCTTCAACTTTTTTCCCTACAAAAATAAGTGGAAAACATGCAATTTTCCAACAAGAAGACACACACATCTTATGATTTATGTCCATACCCATTTGACATGAACTTACACATGCCACCATTCCCTCTAGGGTATGTGGTACCCAACTTCTCCAAATAAAAAGGAAAGACTAACCCCATTGAGCACATAAGGGAATTTACAATGAGTTGTGTGGACGTTGCATATGAACATACCTATCTGATGAGACTCTTCCCTAGGAGCCTCCTGGGTCCTGCACTAGAATGGTTTTCTACCTTGTCTAAAGGAATAAATTCATGGGATGAACTTGCTGATAAATTTATACACAATTATGTGTATAACATCGACACTAACATTACCATTTCCAATTTATGTACGACTACTTAAGAAGACACTGGCAAGACCTTCATTCCATTCTTCCAAAGATGGTGAGGTTTGGCTAGTTGATGTCTTGTCAAGATACCAGAAAAGAGAAGGTAAACATGTTTTTCCAAAACCTTGTAGGCCCCTTGAAATACAATTTACAAGTTCATTGGTGCGAAACTTTCATAGATCTTGTCAAAAAAGGAATCCAACTTGAAAAATCCCTTATTGCTAAAGGAGATCTCAATTATGGCAACAAGAACATAAACAACCCAAATTCAAACCCACCTAGTGACAAAAAAAAGTATTGGGTTAAAAACAAACATATCACCAATGATGGCATTGTTGACGTAAAAGAAGTGAACACGACAGGTCCTGCAATCACTCTCAGAGGACCTCAACCCCAAAATGCACCTGTGGTTGCACCGACACCAACAATAAATGCCATCCAAAACAACCAAGACCAAGGGAAACCAAGACAAACTAGACAATTTCCAAAGAGATGAACATACACCCCTTTGGGTGAACCAATTGAATTTGTTCTCAAGAAGCTTCTCCAAAATGGCATCATCACATTACAGAAACCTAAACCATATGACCCTAGCTAGTTCAATCCATCATGGTGAGATGACAATGCATTTTGTGATTACCACCACATAAAAGGGCATAAGACTTCCTCTTGTCGACAATTAAGAAATCTTGTACATGATCTTATTGAAAATTGTACCATTGAACTTGATGGTCAATAATTTTCTTCGAACTTGAGCCCTACAATTCACAAAAACCCATTATAGGATCATGGTTCAAATAATCCCTCTACGTCATGTCCAAAGACTAATAACAGAGCTAATTACACTCGCACTACTTTTGATTATTCTGGTGGACCTATAATCAATCATCTCCAAGCTGCTGACGAATATGTCAATACTATTACCATTAAGAATACTTTGGAATGTAATGTCACTAACCGACGAGGAAAAGTCATAATAGTTTTTCCTCCTGCTAGATAGCCAAAGATTACAATATCCGACCCCTCTTCCAAACAGTCACAACCTAAAGGCCAATTCAATATTATCGACCAATTGGGTAAAACGCCCGCTCAAATCTCCATAATTGAGCTACTACACATATTGCCTGCACACAAATCCATACTTGATAAGGTCTTACAAGATTCTTCCATACCTAACGACATTGATTTCGACCACTTCAAAGCCATGGCCGGATATTTGACTACTCCCCATCACATTACCTTTTCAGACCAAGATTATTCCTCACCTAAACCATCTCACAATGATGCTCTACACATTGCAGTCTTCATCCATAAACACGAGGTTAGACGAATCTTAGTAGATGGTAGAGCAGGATTGAATATATGCTCCCTAAAATTGGTTAAAGCACTAGGATTCTCTGATGCGTGTGTGGATGCTACCGAAAGCATTTTCATAAAGGCATATGATGATGAGGAACACTCTTCTAAGGGCATCATCACACTCCCCATCCGTGTGGGGTTGATCATTGTAGATACCATGTGTTAGGTCCTGGATATTGAGCTACCTTACAACATCCTACTTGGTTGACCTTGGATCCACCCCTTAAAGTTCATACCGTCCACTTACCACCAATGTGTGAATTTTCCATTTGATGGCGTTGAAATTACCATCCCTGGTGATCCTGAACCCTTCCAGTACTACACTAACTTGAGGTGCATTTCAAAACAACAAGTGTCTATAAATAATGAAGCTTCAACGTCCTCTTCTTCCAAATACATCGACCCATCCACACTTTCCACACCATCTACGTCCACTTATTCCAATTTCATCATGTCATCCATGTCCACTCCTTCGACCACCATCATTCCATCTTCTTCCAGCACCAACTGTCGATCCAAGCGTTAAGATCTAGGATGAGGGTTGTGGCACATAAAAATTACACACTGCTTACTACATCACTACCATACCCAAGTCTCCAAAAACTCATGGGAAGCCTTGTTTCAAAATGGAGGCAAAAGTGACCTTCAAAGTTCCTCCAACAATGACCCTCAAAAAATGGGGAGATATGAATGATGAAGATATTGAAGATATCTCGGCCTAGATTTACAAAGACACAAAAGACTTACGTCCACTTCCAATTCAAATATACGGCAAGGGCTATGATGGAACTAGTGGCCTTGGTAAAAACAAAACTAGACAAAGAGAACCTATAATGCCTTTTAGGAGACCAAAGTATCTAGGGCTAGGGTTTGAGCTAATCAAAACTGATGATCAATGTACCCATGTACTTTTAGGTGAGGGCATGAATTCTTTTGAAAGTGTCAAGAAAAATGAAGATTCATTTACTAAAACTGGCTCACATGTGTGGGAATTTGGTTCCCGAAAATCCTTAAGTGACTACTGCCTTAACAACATGTTTCTAGAACCTGGAGAGCTTTCTTTTGATGAAAGATTCAATCAAATATTCAACGTTGAGCCTTCTGGAGAAGTCACCTTGAAAAGGGAAACCTGGCCACAATTCTTTCAGCCTCGGGTGAAGAAAAACCTAAACCACCTCCTAAACCTATTTGCCATGAATCTGATATGCCCGAGCCAGACCCCTATTTCGACCATGAGTTTGATGTGCCTCAATTTGCTCCCTATTTTGTTGATGAGTCTGATTTGTTTGAATCTAATGAAGATGGTCCCTGGCTGGAATCCGAGTGGGAATTTGAGGATGACAATTTTGTCTTTAACCTTTTTGCCTCCATTTGCATGCTTTCTGCATCATCCCCACCCTTTTCCAACACTGATGATGGTATTTCCCTTGTCTACCCACAACTCATTGACTGGGATCAACAAGGCCTGCCCACTATAGACATTTTTCAAAATGATGAAGCTATAGTAGAATTCATGGGACTCCATGAAGGCATACCAAGTGGGGATCACAAAGCAGGATTTTCTATAAATTTATTTTGTGTAGCATACTTCAGGGAGACTGTGCAATCCTCCAATAGCAAAAATAATAAAAATAAAACAAAAAAAGACTTGTCTTTAGGTGAAAACTACAAGGTGCCTTCTAATAATACAAAAGTAAAAATAAAGGACGTATCCAAGGTTGAAAACCTCCCTGAGGTGCCCAAGGATGGAGGATTGTATTTTCTCCCTGTGACATAGGAAAAATTGGCAATGCTCATTGAGGACACCATAGAATTTAATATAGCCACACCAAAGGATCCCAAAATGGTTCTCTTTGCCGCATCTTTGACAAAAGAAGAAAAGCTCGAATTTCAAAAATTCTTTTCGGAACGTAAGATTAACTTCACATGGTCCTGTGTTGATATGCCAAGATTGGATCTAGAATTAGTGTTGCACCATCTGCCTTTGCTTCCTAATGTCAAACCAGTCAAGCAGAAACTAAGAAAGATGCACCCACGGATTACATTGCTAGTGAGGGCAGAACTCAAAAAGTTACTAGATGTGGGATTCATGAGATCAATAGACTATGTTGACTGGATTTCAAACCTCATGCCTATCACTAAGCCAAATGGTCAAATACACATCTATATATACTTCCACGATCTGAATAAGGCATGCTCGAAGGATGAATTTCAATTCCTCAACATAGACATTAGAGTTGATCTGACAACAGGATATAAGATGTTGTCCCTCATGGATGGTTTCTCGGGATATAACCAGATACTGATTGCCCCTGAAGATCAGCACAAAATAGCCTCCACTTGTTCTTGGGGTACATATTGCTAGAATTTCATTCCTTTTGGCCTCAACAATGTAGGTGCCACATATCAATGAACCATGACCATGATATTTCATGACCTCATGCACACATTAATGGAAGATTACGTGGATGACCTCTTGGAAAATTTTTTGACATGCATCAATCATCTTAAGGTGCTAGAAAAAATATTTAAGAGGCTAGAAGAATACAAGGTCTTTCTGAACCCTAAGAAGTGTGTCTTTGGCATGACTTTAGGAAAAATTTTGGGGTATATAGTTTCTCATCGAGGCATTGAAGTTGATCCTAAAAAAGTTAAATCAATATTAGACATGCATCTTCCAAAAGGAATCAATGAGCTAAGGACATTGCATGGAAGATTATAGTCCATTTGGTGCTTCATCGCACAACTAGCAAACAAATGCCAATTGTTTCAATATCTCCTATGCAAAGGCATCCCCTTTGTGTGGACTGACAAATGTCAAATAGACTTTCAATAGATCAAAGACTATTTATTGACACCACCTATCCTAATGCCACCCATTGAGGGAAAACCATTGGTTTTGTACATTTCTACAACCACTTCAGCACTACGGGCATTACTTGCACAAAATGAACATGAGGGGAAAGAAAGAGCTATATACTACATTAGTCACACATTGATCGGATATGAACTCAACTACACACCTATTAAACATACATGTCTTGTAGTTGTCTTTGCAACTCAGAAGTTAATAAATTACATGTTGAACCACAAGACACAACTGGTGGCAAATATTGATCCCTTGAAGTATCTCCTTAATTGTGCAGCGTTGATAGGTCGGTTGGAAAAATGGGTTATGATATTGATTGAATATGACATACAATACGTCAACCGCAAGGCAATAAAAGGATAGGTAATAGCTGATCAACTCGTGGATGCACCTATACAAGGTGATCATCCATTGGTAGTAGACTTCCCTGATGAGTCTATCTTTCATGTAATCCCTAGATTACCGTGCAAACTCTACTTTGATGGATCACATATAGGTCATGGCTCAAGAGAAGGCATCTTATTTATCATGCCACAAGGAGACTTTATTCCCAAGTCATTATGAATTTCCTTCCCTTCCACCAACAATATTCTTGAATATGAGGCATTGGTAATAGGACTCTAAATGGCTATCAAATGGAAAATCAAAGAACTCCTAGTCTTTGGAGACTCTTAGTTAGTTATCAACCAAGTCAATGATGAATATGACACCAAGGATGAAAAGTTGATGCCCTATAAATGCATGGTTGATAGCTTTCTATCTTATTTCTACATGATCAATTTTGAGCAGATTCTTAGGGCACAAAACAAGGTAGCAGACACAATGGCAAAAATTGGATTGCTCTTGGCCATTCCCAGTAACATTTCATAGTTCAAATTCCTATTGGAACATGTGTTGGTTCCCGCATATGATATTTCGAAGTCCGAAATGGTTTGTGAGCTTGTTGGTCCCAATTCACCATGGTAGAAGGACATATATGAATTCCATCAATACCAGATCCTACCGCCAAACCTTTCTAATAACCAATGCAAATTCTTTATCCGCAAAGTTGCTCATTACACCATCATCAGTGACACATTATACCACCGCATCTTTGACAACACCCTTCTTCGATGTCTCGACACAGATGAAGCACGAACAACCTTACATGAGGAACATGAGGGTAAATGCAAATCTCATTCAAGTGGCCCAACCTTGGCTAAGAAAGTAATGAGACTTGGGTATTGCTGGCCGATAATAGAAAAAGACACCCTTCAATTTTTAAGAACTTATCATCAATGTCAGATACATAGTGATCTAATTCATGCACCAGCGCAAGAACTTCGATCGGTCACTTCTCCCTGGCCCTTCGCACAATGGGGACTCAACCTCATGAGTAAAATACACCCCACCTCATCTAATGGCCATAAATTCATTATTACCACCACTGAGTATTTCACCAAATGGATCAAATTCATTCTCCTCATGTACATAACTGGCAAACAAATTTCCAAATTCATCCTCAACTACATCATTTTGCGGTATGGTGTCCCAAAGTCCATCATCATAGACAACGGTCGTCCTTTCAAAAATCAAGACATCTTTGAGCTTTTTGAATGCTTCCACATTCAGCACCATTTCTCCACGCCCTATTACCCACAAGGTAATGGTCAAGCTGAGGCATCCAATAAGATAATTATCAAAATTCTTAAGAAGACTGTTAATGATGCTAGCCATGACTAGCACTTACAACTTAACCTTGTCCTATGGGCTTACCACACCAGCATCTGCATGCCTACTGGAGCCACTATGTTTTCTTTGGTCTTTGGAGTTGATGCCATCTTTTCCATCGAGGTCAAAATATCCTCCCTCAGAGTCTCCATGAAGGGATTGATTGATGATGAAAAGTATCAAAAGTCTCGACTGCATGAGATTGAAATATTAGAAGAATGAAGACAAAATGCCTTGAATCATATACAAGCATATCAAAATCGCCTTTTTTGTAATTATAATAAGAGATTAATGGTTTGAAAGTTTGACATTGGTGACTTGGTTTTAAAGCAAAATCCTAAGAATCAATCTAATCAAGAGAACCCTGGCAAGTTTGAGTCTAATTGGTTAGGTCCTTATATCATCACTGTCGCATTCGGTTCTAGAGTTTACCAGTTGGCTACTCCATATGGGGATCAGTTAACCGAACCTATCAATAGTTTGCATCTTCATATATTCTACACATAGCATCAGAGAGCTTGGTTGAAAACCAGAAAAATACAAAAAAAATGAAAAATAAAAAAATCATCGCCCTAATGAAAACCTGGAAACATGCGTCTTGGTGACACCAAAAAAATCAAAAACTCAAAATATATCAAAAATAATAAAGAGAAATATTTTCTCCAATAGTGAAAACCACTTCGGTGGCGCTTTGGATAGGTACCATGGTGAAAACCTGGAAAACAGGCACCATGTGTAGTCAGTCTTTTCTTTTCCATCTACTATCACTCCATCTACCTTGTCCATAATAAATACCTAATATTTTGACACCCTCATGACATTCGTTATTAATGGTTGTCGCCCACAAAAGGATATAAAATTCATGGAAAATCCTAACCTGGGAATTGGACATTCCAGCAGGTGACTAACATCTTCTTATGGTCGTTCATTTACATTGTCAAACCAGGGAACGTATACTTGAAATGGAGCGGCACTGTATGTGCACTAAGAACCAGTTTTAGCCACAATTTACTAGAAATAAATGCTTGAAAGGAATTCTACTTCTGATGCAAGAGCGTAATGTAAAGGCTTCTTAACTTAAGCATAACTTAATCAAAGCATAAATCATGATGACTATTACTAAGGAACAAACTATGAACTGGTCTTATGCTGCAGGAACAAACACAAGGATGGATTCCTGATGCTACAGAAACAATATAAGACTGAGTTTGCACTGAAACTTTGAGAATGAAATTCTAACCTATGAACAACAGGAAATAAACAACTAACTACATATACTCACTAAGTGGGCCCCCTTAGCAAGCATCAACCAATTTATGCAAGAATTGAACTCAAAACTTCATCATCTTTTATTCATAAACTTGGAATCATATACATTGATCATTCTGCTTGTAAGAAAACTAACACAAAACTTTGTTTCCCATTATAATACTAATCTGAACATACTATGTTATGTTCTCTTTTCTCTAGTCTAGTCTAATCTCATCCAATCTAAAACTGTTCACTCACGTAGGAGGAACACTTATTTATAGAAAAGCAACTAACTACCTAACTCTGACAGAGAAAGAAATTGACATAAATGCTTCCTCATACCTAGGAACGGACTTCTCATAAATGAAAGCATATATGTTCAATCGATTCAAAGAGAATCTAGCATTCCACTCTTCCTAGATTGATGACCATTTGGATTTCCTCCCAACGACCCGGATAGAGAGACTTCGCTGGAACAACTTCCTCGATGTCGTGTTGGAAATAGACTTTACTGCAGGGCCGAGATCTGCTGAGCTTGACTTGTTCATGCCTCCCTGCGAAACACATGGCGACAAAAGCGAAAGAACGCATGCATATAATAACACGATATACATTCATTAATCACACACATTAAATCCATTTCATTATCCAAATACCACATGCATCATATCAGTCAATTGGGAGGTCAAATAGGGAAATAAATATAGACACACACAGAGATGTTAAGCTGCAGGAATATAGGAATGTGTTGCCACAGGATACTACCCGATTTTAGATAACAAGTTTTTAATCAAAGAGTTAAAACAACCATTAACAAAAGAGTAAGGGTATTTAAAAATACATCATGATATTCAAATTATGATCATATTTCGGGCTTATCATTTGCCCCCTACTTATCCTAATGATGGTCCTCCAGCATTAAGCTTTCTGGTTGTTTCTCTGAAATCGGTAGGAGTAGCATGGCCCTGCATTGAAGTTCCAAACTTGTAGTAGAAGCCTCTGTAATTTTTCCATCTCTCATACCTGCGAGCTTCTGTATCTTCATTAACATTTGTAGCCAAATAAGGGTACAGTGGCCACATCAAAACTAGAGGTCAAAATGTTAATGGCATCCATAATTCAAACCTTTCCTCGAAACCTAGCTATATATACCTTTTTGACCTTCTGATGGTTGCTCTAAAGTTTAGAGGGCTATGAGGCTCAGATTTTCTTAGACCAACAGTCAGTTTTTTCCATCTTGTTTTAATTCTGAAAGATGAAAGCTTCCAAAACAAATATGTTTGGTCTTTGAATTCATCATACACTTGCTTCCTGAGATCAAATATTTTTATTCTTGCTACAAGAATATAGAATCCATATGCAACAGTAAGCCAAGTTCTCAAAACTGTTTGGGGATCTGAGCTTTCAAGTCGCAGGGGAATAGGTTTTTTCCTTTCAGTCTCCTCATAAGCCTCTAATTGCTTCCCATAGTTAGTTTCATTTCCCACCCAAGACATGAGTGACCTCAGATGAATATCACCAATGTAGAGAAGTGGATTCCATTGTGTTTCAAAGGGGATTAGCAAACCATGCAGATAAAATTTACATAAAGAATTTCTCAGCCAATTGGGTGTTGTTTGATATGCATCATAAAATTCTTTAGCTGAGTGAATGTCAAGGTCCAAATTTTTGGAAATTCTCATCAATTGGAACCACAAAATTTTCTCTTTAAGGAACATTGCATATACCCTAGGTGGTGGTCTACATTCCATAATTTGACCAGCTACCTTCATCATTTCATTCATTTTCTCTTTCATTTCCTAGATTTCCTGTTTTTGTCTTTCAATTTCTTTTTTCAATTTCTTCTTCTCTTCTTCCTAAAGAATTTGTTGAAGTTCAGTTCTAGCCAAATGGCAAAAACTCAAAGTTTGAAGTGTAACAGGCCTCTAGGTAATCTTAAGATATTCTAAATATTCAATCAGCAATGTCCTTTTATACACAACCAATGCACGACAAGTTTCAGAAGGCAAAGGTGTTTCATTGAATACTTTAATTTGTTCAAGTCATTCTTCCTCTTGCTTCTCAGGAGGAGATTGTGCTTCTTCTGAAATTTTCTCAACTGCATCAGCCAAGTCATTAAGACTTGGCATCCTCCTTTCATTATCACAACCATGTTGTGCTTCCTCAACTTCCATTGTTCCAATTTGAAATTCCTCAGGAATAACAGAGGAACTATGTGGAACATTCTCAGATACACTCTGAGAATCATCATGACTAGGCTCCTCAGATTCCTCATAAATGATTATAATTTCTAGTTGAATGGAGGTTGAGGTAGCTTTACTCTATTTCCTTGTTGAATCTCTTTTTGGCAATGTAGCAATCGCAGGAGGCTCTTTCGCAGCTTTCCTCTTTCTAACTTTCCTAGGGGATTCAGACTCAACAGAAGAGGATGATGATGAAACTGTGGTGGCAATAGGTGTTGCTGCAAGGAAAAGTGAGGTAGAACATTTTTGCTTTTTTGTATGAGGGCTTGTTTTTGGGGTTTGTTCAGCCCTAGATGACTCTCCTACCTTCGTTTTCCCTTTTTATTTTCTTGTAGTAGACCTGGTTTTTATTTGGGTAGAGGACTCTGTTGTGGAGGCTACAAGACTAGGTGCTACAGGAGCAAATGATTCTTGTTCTACTTCCCTACTCGTAGATTCTACTCTCTTTTTCTTTTTCTTGGGCTATGTAGGGAGTTCTCTAGGAGGTTCTGGAGGTTGCAATCCCTTTTGGGCAATAAATTCTAGCCAAGAAAGGGGTGATACATCCCTCAGAGAACACTCAATCAATAATTTAATGAGGGCATGATGGGTGATAGAGTTGTCCTTACCCTTCTAGGTTTCATGGGCACTACGTTCTAAAAGGTTTAACAAAAAAATTGGAACATTGACAGCTAAACCGTGCCTCATATGACAATAGTTTAAAATGATAAGAATGCAAATAGGGAAAACGTCCCTCACAAGTCAAATACCTGATTATGAAGGAGGTATATTCTGAGTATGGATAAGGCAATGACACCTGTTTGCATCCTTGTTTGGAAACCTCTAAGGGTCCATCTGTTGGTATTGTGAATTCTGCCCTAGGAGAGATAGCATATCTCCCTAAAGGAAAGTTCTCTCCTACCGCCGAAAGCCCAGTTACTTCAGCAATCCACTTTTTTGTAACGGCTACTATCAAACCCCACACTG
Organism: Sequoiadendron giganteum; assembly: GCA_007115665.2. Lineage (NCBI taxonomy): Eukaryota > Viridiplantae > Streptophyta > Pinopsida > Cupressales > Cupressaceae > Sequoiadendron > Sequoiadendron giganteum. The sequence continues at coordinate 302,904,888 of CM021107.1, forward strand.
TATCTTATCTTTCTAAAAGAGTTCTCAAAAACTCACCTGCAGCTTCCTCATTAAAGGAATCTATCCCCAGAAAATAATTCAGCCATCTGCAATTGTTGAATGCCTGAACCACTTGAGGATTTTACGTCAAGGCTTCATGAGCTGCAGGCTCATGTCTCACTAATTGTCCACCCATTTTCACAAATTATCCCAGCTGAGATTCTTGAAACTCAAACTTCTTCTAAAAATTCAAGAAAACTTTTCGCTCTGCTTCTTCTTTCCTGCTGTTACCTTTCTTTGCTTTTTCAAGAATGATACAAAGGATTTTGCATGAAATGACTATTAAAAAATACTCAAATCAAGCAGTTTACTTGTTGATCGGGATAAAAGCACGTATTCGTACTTGGTAAGTACAAGAAAATAAAAATTGTCTTGATAGGCGTGGCAATGGTACAAGAAAAAGTTCTGAAATGGATTATTCCCGCCCCTACTCAAAATTTGGCATATGTCCGCACATGTGCGAAAGGATAGGCAAGAAATAGGTAGTAATGACTGATAGATACATAGCAATTAATGAATAAATGAAATAGATAAATGATGTGACAATAAAAGATATCATGTACCTTATAATAAATGCTCGCAGATGTTGGGAGAGATCACAACTCAGCTTGAAATGACCGCTGGAATGGAAACCATAAATGAAGGTGGTATGGTAGGATGGATGACATGGATGGGTGACATAGAAAAGAAATATGGAATGAATGATGGTGATGGATGAAAAACGGAGAAAGTGGCTTCCTTAAAAAGGAAACCTTTATTATGGACATGCAACATAGTACTTTAAAGAGATGCTGCAGGAAAAGACGGAAGCCTTTTTCTGCATGAAGATCATTGGTTGCATCTGAAACAAACTGCTTCATAAATTCTTCTTTGGTTGTTGGCTTATGATACAACCTAAGACAGTGTCCATTAACCAATAGCTTGAATCAAACAGGATCTATTGTAGCCAACTAAACTGAACCATTATCAAACACATTTTCTATCTCATAAGGACCAAGTCATCTTGCGGTGAGTTCACCTTGATTTTCCTTGTACCTAGAGTCATAGAGCAGCGCCCAATCACCAGAAGAGAAATTCTTAGTTCTGATATTGTGGTCATGCCATTTCTTTCTTTGCTGCTAGATAGCTTCAATATGTTGCAAGGAAGCTTTCCTTATCTTATCCAATGCATTGAGTTGCAGGAGGCATTCCTTTTGAGCTTCTGAAAGATCAATGTTAAGCTGGAGAGAAGTTCTTAAAGTCTTATGCTCAAACTCTATTGGCAACATGGCAGTTTTACCATAGAGTAACTCAAAAGGGGTAAACCCTGTAGTTATTTTCCATGTTGTCATATAGGCCCAGACTACTTCTAGAAGATGACTGCTCCAATCTTTCTTGGGTAACTGTATTGTTTTAGTAAGGATTGCCTCTAATTCTCTATTAGTAATCTCTGCCTGACCATTGGCTTGAGGGTGATACGGGCTTGACTTTTTGTGCATGATCTTGTAGTCATTCATCAATGTAGTGATTAAGTTTGATGTAAACTAAGCTCCTTGATCAGTAGCAAGTTCCCTTGGGACTCCAAACCGAGTAAAAATCTGCTCATACAGCAACTCAGCAACTTTATTGTCACAGGCATGTGTCATTGCTTTCACTTCCACCCACTTGGTTACATAATCAGTGCAAACCAAAATGTATGATTTCCCATTGGATGGAGGATCAATAGGCCCAACAAAATCCATGCCCCACTTGTCTAAGGGACTAACTACCACTTGAGGATATAGGGGCATTTCATCAGACCTTGTTGGTCTCCCCATGCGTTGACATCTGTCATATTTTCTAGTGTAGGCTATAGCATCCTTGTGTAGTGTGGGCCAATAGTACCCTATATTAAGCACTTTCATTGATGTTCTCTTTGATGCAAAGTGCCCACCGCATGGCTCATCATGAAACACATGCAAAATGTCATAGGTCTCATCTTCCCTAACACACCTTTGCATGACTTGGTCAGTCTTATGTAAAATAAATAGTCTGCAATCCATGAAAAGTTAAAACTTTTCTCTATCAACAATTTAGCGTCCTTTGGTGAGAAGTGAGTTAGGATTTTGTTGGTTGCTAAATAATTTGCAATATCTACATACCATTGAGTTTGAGCAGCAATAAAAAACAAATGTTCATCAGGAAATCTATCATCAATTACCTCAAGGGTGGCATGTGTAGTTGTTTGCAATCTTGACAAGAAATCAGCCACCACATTTGCCCAATCTGGATTATCAATAACTGTGATATCAAATTCCTGCAACAATAGGAGCCATCTTGCTAATCTGCCAAATATGGCAGGCTTATTCATGAGGTATCTTATTGCTGCATGATCTGTATGAACAAATATTTGGTAGCTAGTGACATAATTTTGAAACTTGTTTAGGGCATACACAACTACTAGCAATTCTTTCTCTATGACAGTATAGTTGAATTCAGGGCCTTGAAGGTTTTTGCTAATGAAATATATGGCAGGCTCTATGGAATTCTCTTTCTGTCCTAAAACTGCCCCTATGGCATAATTAGAAGCATCTGTGTGTATATGAAAGGGCAGACTCCACTTTGGTCCTTGAAGAATAGGTGCTTGAGTAAGTAAGTTCTTAAGCTGCAGGAAAGATTTGTCACGAGCCTCAGTCCAGTTAAATTCATAATCCTTAGTCAGTAAGGCATATAAGGGACTGGCAATTTTGCTAAAATCTTTAATAAATCTTCTATAATATCCAGTGTGTCCTAAGAAGCTTCTAACATCCTTTTGTTTCATAGGTTTTTACAAAGTTAGAATGACTTCTATTTTTGTAGGATCAACTTGAATTCCTACTGGAGAGATATGATGGCCTAAAACAATTCCTTCTTGCATCATCATAAAACACTTCTCACTATTCAAAGACAAATTGTGCTCCTTACATCTTTTCAACACTTTCTCCAAATTTTCTAATGCTTCTTCATAAGTAACTCCATAAATGGTAAATTCATCCATGTAGATCTCCATAGAATCATGAGAAATTTCAACAAAAATACTAATTACTGCCCTTTGAAATGTTGCAGGTGCATTACACAGGCCAAAAAGTAAGACAGAGTAGGCAAAATTTTCCCATGGACAGGTAAAAGTTGTTTTTTCTTGATCCCCAAGGGCAATTCTAATTTGATTATACCCACTATATCCATCCAAAAAGGAGAAATAATTTTTACCAAATAATGAGTCTAGCACTTGGTCAACAAATGGCAGTAGAAAGTGATCCTTTTTAGTTGCAGTATTCAGCTCCCTGTAGTCTACACAAACTCTCCATTTTCCACCTTTTTAAGAATGATCACCAATGGAGATACCCATTGACTGTCTGAAATAGGGTAGATAAAACCAAAATCAAGCAATTTTTGGAGCTCATTTTTAACTATTTCCCTAAGTGTTGGGTTTATCCTTCTTTGAGGCTACCTAATAGGTGAATAGTCTTCCTTAATGTAGATCCTATGAGTACAGAGTTGAGGATCTATTCCCTTCATATCCCCATAGTCCCATGTAAAAGCTCTGTGTTGATCTTGTAGCATTTTGACTAGGGCAGTTTGTTGAGATTGAGGCAGCTTATTATTAATATGCAGACAGTGACCTGGAGACAATTCTATTTGCTTTGTAAGATCATTCATGGAGGCGATTGATAAAGGTGGTGTATGTATTTTTTGTGGAAGCAAATGTTGATAAACTACAGGAAATTTAGGTGGCAGGCTCTCAGGATTCAGTTGTTGCAAGGAGTACTACTAAGGATAGTTATCTGGAACAAATGGGCTACTCATATCAGAGGTGGACTGCAAAATGTGTAAAAGCAAGTCATCCTCACTCTGAAGTTGGGAAAACAGATCAATTTGCAGCATCATTAGTTGAGCCAATGAACTAACTTCTTCAATTTCCTCACCTAAATCTGGCCAAATTGGCTGAGACAAGTCTGGTTGAGGCTGGGCAGGTGGGTATAAATCCAATTTCTTTGTTGACTGACCATCATAAATTGTCATGTCTCCTAAACGACACCCTATAAAAGCATCAATTGTGGCTAACCATGGTCTACCTAGGATGATAGGATATCCTCCCAAAGTTGTCTTAGTGGACAATATGGTGAAATCTGTTGGGTATTCCCAAGACTCAAGGTTGACAATTATATCTTCTACCATGCCATCAGGTGTTACTGTGGAACTATCAACAAGCTGCAGGATGGTAGGTGTAGACCTAATGGTTAGGATATTCAAATACTCCATAGTATGGTTGGTCATTACATTGATGGATGCACCAAGGTCAATCAAAACATTCTTTACTATCTGACCATTTATATTTATTTGTACCACAGGACTCCCAAGGTCAGCATATTTTGGCATGACTACCTTCCCTAACATAATATCTGCCAAATGTCCTAGAACATGGATAGTTTGGGGATCCTTTTTCTTTCTCCCGGGTTTCTTCAAACAGGCCTCCTTAACGGCTTTCCCATGAATTGGAACATCTTTAATGGCTTGACAGAGGGGAATTTGAATGTGTACATTCTTTAGCTGATCCAAAATATCAAAGATAGGCTCTTCCATAGACTTGGGTGTAGTAACTTGCAATCTCTGAGGAAAAGGTGGTTGTGGAGCAGGGAGAGTGGTTCCAGACTTGAGATGGATATCATTAATATTCAAGACATAAGCTGGATATTGATTGGCTTCTACAAAATACATAGGTTGTTGTTGTTGTTGCTGCTTATTATTAGGATTTGGCATTGGTTGAGCAGGCATAGGCATTTGTTTTGGAGGGCCAGTATTTGCTGCAGGTGCCACAGGAGGTGGCATGAGGGCCGGAGGTTGTGGCTGCTGAAGCTGCAAGAATCCAAGGGATTGGCTCTACCATTGTTGAGAACCTCTCCATTGAGGATTTTGCTGACAGTTACCTTGGGGTGGAGTCCATTGTCCTTGTGGCTACTGCCAGCCTCCTTGAGGAGATTGCCATTGAGGACTCTGGTAGTTAGGCTAGTGTGGTTGAGAGGTATTCCAAAGTTGTGATGGGCCATATGTAGGTTGCCATTGGTTATTGTAATTAGAATAAGGATTACCAAAATTCAAAGGGTCTTGAGGCATACCTTTTCTTTGAGCCCATGGGCGCATTTGTGCAACGAAGAATACTTGGTCATCATCACCCTCTACTGCCTTAAAATCAATAGGTAATTGTTTAGCCTCCAGATTAGCCACCATCTTACATCTGCAGTCACGTTTCTTCTATCAAAAATGTGGACGGAACTCAACCAAGATTGCTTCAACTTCCTCATGTTTCTTTCGAGCTTGCATAGTATCCAACTATGTAGCGATGTTGTTTATGATATCCTGCTTGAAATCAAATAGCAAATTTGAGATCTCCATCCATGAAACTCCATTAGTAGAAGACTTTCCCACTGTAGCTTGATAACCTCTACCCTTCTTGACATATGGACTTAATATCATCCCAAGGCACTTGGGTTATATCTCCTCCTCCCATCAGATCCAGGGCATCAATACAGGAATCATTGATTCCCCTCAAAAAGAGTAGTTTCTAAGATTCTTCATTGAGAGTATGGTCTGAATTCTTTTTCAAGGAAAACAAGAACCTTGAGATATAGTCTTCCAAACTTTCTTCCTCCTTTTGCTGAATTTGGAATATATCATCACCCATACTACCACTCTTACAATATTCCTTGTATTTCTCAAGAAATTTTGTTTGCATGACTGCCCAACTATCGACAACATCCCTTCCCAAACTCATAAACCATTTAAGAGGTCCCTCCTTCAAAGTAGCAGGAAACAACTGCAGCTTATGAGCATCTAAAGTGTAATCATAGTTGCGGCAGAGGATGTCAAACTCAAACAAGGAAGTGTTTGGGTCCTTTGTAACTAATCCATAGAACTTGGGAAGTAATGAAGAAGGAAGATTTTTTAGGTTATCATTATCTTGTTGAGCTATGATAGGGAATTCAAAAGTAGGAGGTCGATTAGGTGGATTTTGTGCCATATTTTCTTGATAGAGTATCAAAGCAAATGGATTTTCTTGAGGTTCTTCATTAGCTAGGTCAAAGGGAAATTCAACAAGCAGGTCTTCAGCAAATGGATTGATATCTTGATCTCCGCCTTCCTCAAAAATATTATAAGCTGGTTCAAAATCGTTATTAGTGAATGGAAGGTTTGGGAGGAATCTTCCTAGAGCGTCTCTTCTTCTATGCATGTAACAGACTTAACTGAAGATTGAAGGAATTTGAAAATTCTTGAATAATCACACTAAACTACTGCTAACAATGACTATGATAGGTTCTTAGCTTGACACCATCCCTGGCAAGGGTGCCAAAAATGGTTGTCGCCCACAAAAGGATATAAAATTCATGGCAAATCCTAACCTAGGAATTGGACATTCCAGCAGGCGACTAACATCTTCTTATGGTCGTTCATTTACATTGTCAAACCAGGGAACGTATACTTGAAATGGAGCAGCACTGCATGTGCACTAAGAACTAGTTTTAGCCACAATTTACTAGAAATAAATGCTTGAAAGGAATTCTACTTTTGATGCAGGAGTGTAATGTAAAGGCTTCTTAACTTAAGCATAACTTAATCAAAGCAGAAATCATGACGACTATTACTAAGGAACAAACTATGAACTGGTCTTATGCTGCAGGATCAAACACAGGGATGGATTCCTGATGTTGCAAGAACAATATAAGACTGAGTTTGCACTGAAACTTTTAAAAATGAAATTCTAACTTATTAACAACAGGAAATAAAAAACTAACTACAGATACTCACTAAGTGGGCCCTCTTAGCAAGCATCAACCAGTTTATGCAAGAATTGAACTCAAAACTTCATCATCTTTTATTCATAAACTTGGAATCACATACATTGATAATTCTGCTTGTAAGAAAACTAACACAAAACTTTGTTTCTCATTATAATACTAATCTAAACATACTTTGTTATGTTCTCTTGTCTCTAGTCTAGTCTAATCTCATCCAATCTAAAACTATTCACTCATGCAGGAGGAACACTTATTTATAGAAAAGCAACTAACTACCTAACTCTAACAGAGAAAGAAGTGGACATAAATGCTTCCTAATACCGAGGAACAAACTTCTCATAAATGAAAGCATATATGTTCAACCGATTCAAAGATAATCTAGCATTCCACTCTTCCTAGATTGATGACCATTTGGATTTCCTCCCAATGACTCAAACAGAGAGACTTCGTTGGAACAACTTCCTCAATGTCATGCTAGAAATGGACTTTACTTCAGGGCCGAGATCTGTTGCGCTTGACTTGTTCATGCCTCCCTGCGAAACCACACACATTAAATCCATTTCATTATCCAAAAACCACATGCATCATATTAGTCAATTGGGAGGTCAAACAGGGCAATAAATATAGACACACACAGAGATGTTAAGCTACAGGAATATAGGAATGTGTTGCCACAGGATACTACCCGATTTTAGATAACAAGTTTTTAATCAAAGAGTTAAAACAACCATTAACAAAAGAGTAAGGGTATTTAAAAATACATCATGATATTCAAATTATGAGCATATTTTGGGCTCATCAATTAATTCCTTTCATTTTTGTCCAGGGCTAACAATGGTTGACATCGTTTCTCGCATATCCTCCATTTTGTGCATGTCCTTTTCCATTCCATTCTACTCGAATAGTCCTTGACCTGACTGGGGGAAAAATATTTATCACCTTATTGTAGTGGGTCTCACACATGGTCCTAAACATCATAAAAAGTCCTAAAAAAATCATAAAAATTGTAAAAAGTCCTGAAAAAAATCCTAAAAATAAAAACATGTCTAAAATCCAAACAAAATCAAATATCCTCCAAAAATCCAAAAAAAAATCAAAACATGTCCAATATCAATCTTTGTCATTGTCGAACTACGTTGTCTTTGTGCATTTTTTACATAGCCAAGGTTCATCTTTGAGCCCTTGAGACATTAGGTCGGTTCTTTTAGGTTCTCGAAATAAAATCATGACTCAATCTTTGGTCCATAAGACAAAGTCATTGGTCATGTCAAACTACGAGATCTCTTAGTGTATGACATAGGCAAGGCCATCAATCGATGAGCCCCCAAGGCTGCACTAGGTCAGTCCATTAGGGTTCATTGCACTATCACACACATCCAAATCAAACAACAATCTTTTTCATCCTAGAGTAGGCATCTCTTAAAATGAACTTTGATCATCATTCAATTGGAAATCATTTAGCAAAATGGGCATGTTAGCGCTGGCATGTGGTCAATTTAGTCATCTAGTCAAACTCTATCAAAACAAGTCAAACTATCACTTCTTGATTATTCTTCAGATGTGCCCTTCTAAAGAACAACTCTTGTCATTTATTTATGCCTTGGGGTATCGTCACTATCACCTAGCATTTTGATGGGATTCTAGTGACATTTGAGGATCAATCCTCTCGACATTGACATCATTCAGGATGCGTCCTTCTTGAATTTGGCATTACTTGGCATCTCGACATTTAAACACTTAACATCTAAACACACTTGGCAAACACTTGATAAACAGTATCCTGACATTCGTCATTTGATTTTTCATCATGCCACTAGTTCTTCAAAGATGTCCTAGCATCAAGATTTAGACGAGTAGTGACGTATCATGATGATTGTCTTGTCTTGTCTTCTTAATAGGTCATGTTGCTAGTTCCTCGAGGATGTCCTAGCATCAGTATTTAGAGGAGAAACAACGTTCTATGGCTTGTCTTTCTTGTTTGTGGTTGGTTGTGACAAAAATACTGGGTTAATTGAGTTCCTTGTATGACTCATGATCATCCTTTTTTGCGACTACTTATTTCATGTGATGGTACAACCTTGCACACCATTGATCTATGGTATATCATGGTGTTTTTTGGCCATTAAAATAATCCACCCAATGATGATTAGAGCAACAACTATTAGTTCTTGGAAAAGTATTGAAGGATTCTTTCTCCACACTAACATCCATCTTCATCTCCTTTTGTCTAACAATCTCTCTTCTTTTGTCTTCTGATGATATTTTGTGACATACAAAAAAATTATTGCATACATGATACTATAGGCATTCATAATTATATAGGCATTCATAATCACATTGGCATTCATAATCATGTTTGCATTCATTATCACATTGGCGTTCCTTATCACATTTGCATTCATATAAATTGCATTTCCACGTTAGCATTGGTTCATTTACATAAATCCATTCACATACTAGCATTTACATCCATATTGCATTCACATAAATTCCATCATTTGCATTCACCCATTTGCATAAACACAACATATAAGTGCATTCATTCATAAGAATAACATTTAAACACATTAAACATTCATCATCCATATAATTAATGCGTACACATAAACATCATAACATAAAATTCCACATGTTACATTATACATACATACATAATCATACATAAAATAAATCCATAATCATAAACATGGTATCTACAACATTATGCATACATATAGAACATAATCATCATCATTGTTACATAAATGTCATTCATAACATAGTATCATCATGGCATATAATCATAAATAACCATCATAAATGCATGCATCACATAACATATAAAATACATCATCATAGGAATCATAGCATAAAACACATCACGTAAGCTTAATAATATCATAATGCATCATCACATAACACATAGCATATAATCCGCACCAAAAATGCATCATATATATATATATATATATATATATGTGTGTGTGTGTGTGTGTGTGTGTATCTCAAAAATCAAGTCACAGGATAGAGTCTCGATGAATCCCAAAATAGAGCTTGCAGGCTTGATAGTCAATATATAAAATGTCCCAACATAATAACAATAATGTACCAAATTCCCTAAGTTGTACCCTCTTCATCCCCTCGAGGTGAGGAGCGAGGTGATCGATGCTCACTCATAAGCTCTGCTGACACATGCATTGATACTGTTGGTTGAATTTGTGAGGACATGGCAAGCTGAGTTTGTGAGGCTGATGGGTCAGTAACAAGCATTTGACTATGTTGAGACCTATGTCCTAATGATACAGACCCATGGCTATGACTAGATCTATGGCCTGAGGAGTGCCTGTGACTGTGATGGGATCAATGACCTGAATATTGTCCAAAGGATGTAGACCCACCTACATTGCTCTGGTTGTGACTATTATGGCTCCTACTACTGCCACTCCCTGTCCTACTCTAAGACCAAGGTAAACCAAGATCCCACTGATCAACCAGCACTTCCCTCTCATATAACATCCTATACTGGCCTATGCTAGTGCTAACCCTAGCTAACTTCCTAACAATCTCCCCAACTAGCCCTGTACACATATGAGCAAACTCAGAGCACCAGCTTTGTGCCTCCTGTTGTTGGATCACAGCCTGATCCCGCTCTACCCGTGTCACCTCCAGCTCCGCCTATAGGGTCCTAATCTAGTCCACTCTACATGTCCACCAATCTCTATTCAAATGTGGCATCTCATGGAAAAGGTAGCCTAATGGTTGTATCCTCCTCCCCATCCACCATCCACTCTTGGAGCTGCCTCTCTACCTCATCCATGTCATCCTCCCCATCAATGTCTATCTCCTCATCCCCTCTTTCCTCCTCTCCATTGATATCTAGTGTCGTAGATCCTATGCAGACATCCTCCTCCCTTGGCACCTCTCCCTCTGGCCTAACCTCTACCTTCGGCTTCTCTTCCCCCTACCTAATCTCTGCCTTGACTCTCCCCTCCTCCTGTCTACCCTCTCCCTCCTCCTCCTCTTCCACCTTTTGGATCAATGCAAGTAGCACCCACTCAACCCATTGTCGTACTCTCCTTAGTTTTCCTCTCCCACCATCTCCTCCTGCCTCCTCCACCATCTCCTTCGTCTCCTCCATCATCCTCGCCACCATCTCCTCCCACCTCCCCCATCTCCTCTACCTCCATCTCTCCCCTTCCCCTGCCACAATCCCTAGCCTTCATGTACCCCATGAATCACCTCCATTACACCTTCTCTATTTGTTGCAAGTAGATAATTTCCCTCATAATTTTGTGAGAAAATATGGTCCATGACAATGTCCAAAGCAAAATTTGAAGAATTCCAATCTAAAAGCTACACAATGCAAGTATGCAACTATAAAGCAAGCCTAAAGTATGCAGAAAATAGCCTATGAAGTGTGAATTCAAGAGCCTGAGAGATGTCAAGAGATGTGAAAATGAGGCCAAATTTTCCATTTTATAGAAAATTCAATTTTGGATGAATAGCCAAGATTTTCAGATGAGAGATGCCCTAAGATCAATTATTGAAATTAGATGTGATATGAAAATATGTACAAGATGAACTAAAAATGTAAACTAAACTAAAAAGAAAACTATGAAACAAGAAGTGTGCACCTGGAGGTTGAAAAGGGATGGCATGAAGGTTTGGAATCCTAATGAAATTATTGCAAAAGTTGACTGGGACACTTGTGCCAATTTGGGCGACTTAGTCCCAAATCTAGAAAAACTGGTCTAGAGCCTGTTTCTATCAAAAGGGCACTCAAATCTACATAAAAATGTAAAATGCATGTACAGTGTGACTAAGTCACCACTAATAGCGACTTAGTCCACTTTCAAATTTCAAGAGATTTGAAGGTGTGGTGTACTCTGTAGCTCTATGTTTTCTCTTATGTTCTTGACAAGCTTCTAGGTCTAAATCTACAGAATCTGGTTTGTAAGTATTCTCCAAGCCTCTTTTAGGGTTTTGACCACCTTGAATGACTTTGACAAGTTGTTGAAGACTTTTCGACCTTTGTTCTTTTCCAAATCTGTACACAAGACCTGCAAATCACACCAAGAGGGAGAACTTGTTGAATGTTAGGGCATGCAGGTTTGCCTTGGTCAAACCCCTTTTAGATAATTAAATCAAATGAAGAGACAAGATAATAGAGCATGAGATATGAAATTATGGAGTTAGTATCTTTCCATGATGAGAGATCTTGAGTTGCTGAAACAAACTGCCCCTTGAATGCCTTGGAGAGATGTCTTGATGACATAGAATACTCAAACCCTAGCTTGCTTGAGAAGATGAGTGATAGGTGATTGAGGAAGGTATATTTCTTGCTTGATTGGGATTGAAAATAAGGGGAAAACCCCTATTTATACATGTTGCGCCCTAATTTCCCGAAAATAACACATCACAAGCCGACCTTAAGGTTTAGGAGACAAAATCCCGCAAGAATTTTGGGTTAATTTTGATTTTTATGTAACATGGGACGAATTAGCACAAGGTGGCAACTTAGTCCACCTGGGAAATTTTGTGTGGTTGTTAGCAATTAAAACGTTATTAATATTGTTTGTCAGGATTGTATTCTGAAACACACTAAAGTAGGACCTATAAATGCATTAAGGGGTCATTATAACATAAGAAAGGGTTGATTTATTGATGACAAGCCTAGTAAAGTGTGAGGGTTGGTTACAACACTTTGAAATAAGGCTTGGAGAGGGTTTATCTAGATGAATTATGATGAAAGGGTCCTAGAAAAGTGAGGAAATGTGTTACAATGCTTCACAACACCTTTGCAAGACACCATAGAATCTAAGCAAAACTAAGCCAAAAACCACAAGGAAAGGCCCAAATGAGTGAAAAGTGTTAAGGCTACACTTTTTTGTGACACAGATGTTCTCCATTATATTGCTTCAATTGATATTACAGTGCTCTTTTTTTATAATCCCAGTGTTATCCCCTCAAGTTATTGTGGAAGTATGAAAGGAATTTTAATTCTTAAGTTGATGGAAACCAATCAAAACAATTTCTCTAAAAGGACTTTTAATCCTTAATAGGAGCCAATTAAAGTAAATTACTTGAAAGGACTTTAATTCACATCTAACCAAAAACCAATCAAAGCATCCACACAGTAATAGGGAATGTGCCCTGATAAATCTTGCAAGCTTAAATAACAGTGAAAAGATCACTTTGGAGACAACAAAGAAATAAATAAGCATGAAAATTTGACACAAAAATTGAACACTAAAAATGGATTATGAATTATAATCAGTCATCTCCATTATATTTCCTTTTAAATGATATGAATTATAGCATAAGTTTTTTAATATGAAATGGATGGGTGGATGGGTGCAATCTATGGATGGGTGGATGGGTTCAATACTATAATGGAAATGCATAGTATGATGTTTGATGACAAATAGTTAATTAACATAAATGAAAACATAACACTTATGTTGGATCTCAAAAAAGCAAGTTAAAAATCCTAAGAGGATGATAGGCTCTATAATCAGACTTGCAAAAATTTTGAACCAATGAATGGAGATAACCTATTCGGTTGATGACTCCCTACACTTCAGGCTCTGCTATACCTAGGCGGGTGCACCTTGATAGCTAAAATAGATTAAAAGTTGTATGACTTTGTTGAATTTATAGATCTATCCACAGTGGCACAAAGTGAAATAGATGAAAGCTTGTTAATTACTCCTAATGCTGAATTTGAAATGTGAATGTATGGATAAGATTTTATGAAATTTTAAAATGGAATTGGTATGACCAGTGCCTACTCCTATTGGGTAAATGGAGTCAAGATGTAAATGATATGTGGCTTACTAACTGGCTACAATTCTAATTATTTGGCACTTATACTTGTTTATACCTAGTATAAACGTGCAAGGATGTGACTAACAGACTCTTCTTATTCATCCAAATTACCTTTTCCAGATTAATGTGATTAATTAAAAGAATTTAATCCTTCCTTGAAGAAGCCAATTAACTGAACCACACAAGAACAGCAAATGTGCCTTGATAAATTGAAAATATCCTTGATATATCAATTTAAATAATAAGGAAATGTCAACCTTGGAGATAACTTGATAATCGTATCAATTACCTAACTCTTCTTACTAATCCAAATGTTACCTCCAAGTTACTATAATCAATCAAAAGGATTTTAATTCTTTAATAGAAACCAATTAACTTGACTACACAAAAATAGCAAGTGTGTCTTGATGAAACTGAAATATCAACTTGGATACACAGATTCAAACAACAGAGAAATAACAATGTGGAGACAACCAGGTAATTGCTTAATTCAACAAATAATAGACACCAAGTATATGCCACCAGATTAAATATTCTTGTCCATTATATTAATACAAAAAAATTTGCAATACATAGCACAATGTTTTGTTTCGGCAACTGTTTAACCTATCCAACTAATGATGATTTCCTAATGTACTTCTAATTCCCACATCTCCTCTGATTTCATTTGGCATATATACATTATATCTTCAAGAGTTGTGACCCTCCGCGCGTCTGTTCGCTGAATCTCTTTAGTATTATTCTTTTTCTTTGACAAAAAATATTAATTAATTGCCTCTGGCAAATTAAATATTTTAATCTTCATCACCTCCATGAAATTGAATTCAAAAATAAGCTCCTTTTGCTGGAAATTTTCACTTCACTTTTCTACACGCATATATCCTCAATATGATCTTCGGGTAAAAATAATTATCCCTTTTATAATCCTCTAGTGAAAATTGATTCATTTTCCCTTTGAAAAATCTTCTCATGTGAGCAATAACACCAGATGTATCAATTCTTTAAGCTTTGAAATATTTCATTTCTCCAAGAAAAATTGTCATCCTTCTCCTTTTCATGCCTCTTTAGTCATTGTTTACTCTTTTCATTCTTCTTGGACAATCGGTGAGACTCAGTGTGACTCCCAACGATATTGGAGAGTCTCCTCAATGAATTATTTCATGCATATCGCTGCATTGGGAGGACTTTACTCTATTGGGGACTTCAAGATAACTCCTGTCGATATCAACTATCTCACTAATGTGTTTTCTCTACCACTTCGTTCACTTGGATGAATCGGCAAGACTTTCCCCAACATCCTTCATCGGTGTGACCAATCAGGTCGATGAGACCTTAGGGATTCAACCCAATCATACATGTCTCCCTGATGCACATTTTGTTACTATTGTGTTCACTAGGGTAGGTTAGTGAGACTCTTCTCGAAAATATTCCCATCGACATGACCATCATAGTCGAAGAGGCCTGAGGGATTCAATCCAAACATATGTGTCTCTTTGATGTGTTACTTCCCTCACTTTGTCCATTCGGATGAATTGGCAAGACTCTCCCCGAAACTTCTTTCATCGGTGTAGCTTATTCTATCAGGGGATTCAAAATATTTCTTACCGATATGATATCTCTTGCCGACGAGATCACGTGTTGTTCGGCTATCAATGTGACCTGTATTGTCAGGGAGACCTGAGAAATCCACTTTGACCCTATATGTCTTTCTAATGCTTCTTTTCCATGCTTTATTCACATGCTTTATCGGTAGGAGGCAATAGGTTTCTTACCGATGGGATTTCTATTGGTATGACTTGTGAGCTCGGCCTAATTTGAAAACTTTGTTCTGACCACCTTATTCTTGAAAATAAGTTATCTTCGATAGGACGATAAGCATTATCTTCCTGATTGATGCACATTTTTTATCTTCAGCTTGATTTCATCTGTGTGACCCATACGTTCGATGAGATTTGAACCAATGATATATATCTCCCCAGCACAACAGCCCATTAGTTTCATCAATAGGAATATATGTGTTTTTCACCGATGAATTCTTCATCGGTGTAACTTTCAAGCTCGGCATGACTTGAAAATTTTGCTTTGACTGCTTTGGTCATGTTGATGGACCTACATCGTCGAACGATAGGCTTTGTCCTCCCGATTATGCATTCTTGTTATCTCTGGGGCTTTTTTATCATTGTGACCTAGCTCCTGTCTCCCCAATGTTGTTTTAACTGCCATTTATGGGGTTTTTGATCAATGTGACCTTGTGTAACTCTTCTCGACATACAGAAAACACTCAAATGAAGGATTTATGACTTATTGAATAAGGGGCAATTATCCATTATATGAGAATCAGCTCTGCTATATTTTGGCTAGGTATGAAATGACAATGGAGCTAAATGATGAAATGACGAATGAAAAAAAAGAGAGAGTCTGAGGAAGAAACTCAAAGGCACATAGATCCATTGCTTTGTGTTTTTTCTTTGTTATGATCGGGGGAATATTTGTATGCACTACATAGAAGGCCTTATTTATGGTACTGTGGAATGGATCTTGTCACACAATTTTTGAGCGACTTTCCTTAATCATGAGATCAAATTATGGTGATTTTCAATGGGAGAAAGAAGACAAATGGATGGAGGCTGGCGAAAAAATGTGGGATTTTTCCAGTCCTAACAATGGCTCTGATTGGGGATGTATGCCCCCTATGGGCATAGCAAGAATCCAGGTCTCCGGGAGAGCATACCAAGTGTTTTATCTATCGAGTAGCAGATTCAAATTCTTTTATGTCATGAACTGATATGGTTTTGAAAAAACCACACCACAACCGATGGCACAAGGCCACCAAAATGGAAAGGCCCTTATTTTTCCCTATCATACACCTTGTTTTATTTTGAGTTCATCAAATTTATCTTGAAAGCATCCATGCAATCTGCTCTATTATATCCATTTTCATTGAAAACTTCCAGAATAATACTGTGTTTAGCCTGACACATGTTCCTTTTTCCCTTTTATAGTCATAATTAAGCATCATCTGAAACATTACATCATCACATGATACATTATTTCCATATAAAGAGTACTCACTTCTAATGCAACACTTTTCATTACCCTTCTCGCTATCATGTATTGTAAATTGACCTCTTGGATGATCTAAAAAATGAGAATACTCATTGTTCTCTTTATCATAAGTCTGCATAAAAAATCTGAAATCATTATGAGGCCATCAATGCAATCTGGAAGAATAATTATGCTCTATCATTCTGCCCATTCCATCACCTAAATGCTTCTCATATGTGTCCTAGGAGTCTTCCACATCAATATCTTTTGGGATAACCAGATCTAAAACATTGTCCACCTCTTCTATATCACTAATTGGTAGTGACACAAATTTTGGATTCATACAGTCATCATTTTAACCAACTAATGCTGAAAACATAGTATCCATGATGTGTGATAAAAATGTCATTTTCAGAGGCCAACAGTTCTAATTTTTATACCTCCTTTTGAACAAGGACAAACACGGGATTTTGATCATCTTCCATGGTTCCATCATTATAGTCACACAAATTACTTTCCTTGTCAAAACAAATGCATGTTGAAGATGAAATTTTTAAATTGTTCTTATGTGTATATTTCTGATATTCTATTGTCAGCAAATTTGAAATTTGTTCACTGCTGAGTGAACATGCTTCTTCATCCATTTCACCATTGATGTACTCTTCACCTTTTTCATCATCACAATGAAGCTCAAGATCACCAGAGAATGACAAATCGGATGCATTACTAGCACAACCATTTGTTCCACAACTTGATATATCATCTTGGTTATCTGGAAATGTTTCTTCCTTATCATAAAGTGGATTTGAGTACACATGAAATTTTTGTTCTAGCACACCTTGGAAAAAATTCATTTGATCTTCTTCTATCCTTTCATCATATAATGGGTTTGAAAAAATTTGGAAACCATTTTTAGGTGTACAAACCTCTTCTTCATCAACTGTATCTTCATGGTACTTAACTACAGCTAGAGGTGTTATTTGTTCACTATCAAATGGTTTTACATTTTCCATTGTTTCTTCCTCTTGATCTCTATAAGAACTGCAAGAATCACTTAATTATAAATCCACATGATTGTCATCAAAGTCTATATTTTCAATGGATTCTTCATAACATTCATAGTCAGAATCTGTTATGCAAGATAGACCCTCTATATCTTCATCTTCATCATGTGGACTGTCACAAAAGTTATTTTCACTTACATATTCGTCTTCTATGAACTGATCATAGTCATTGCCTTCTTCATTGTTGTAGGGCATACTGTCTTCTTTTATTTCAGCTTCCAATTTGTTGGCTTCAATTCTATTCCAATGCATACATGGATGCTCCTCCATATCATCTGAATTATTGTTGATGTACTCCTTGGATGGTTTGTTCTTAGCAATATCTTCAATGCTGCAATCATCATCCAAGGTGGAGAATTGGTCCTCGGCAACTTCATCTTCATTTAAATCTGAAATATCATCATTGAAATCTTTACTTGCACATGTTTCCTCTTCCAGTTGTATTTCTTGATCTATTTATTTATATTCATCACCGTTATTTTCAACTTTGATGGCATCCTCATGCTTGATTTTCTCTACAAATCCAATCATTCCATACACCTGATCGAAAGTGACTGGCTTCGATGACTCGGGCCATTTGTCTAAATGAGGCACATATATTTTCATGAATGTTTCAATGCACACGGATTTATCATGTCTAACATTGATAGGTATTTTCATATAGATATCCAAGGTTCTTTTGAACAAGGAAAATCCATATTCCAACATTCTTTGACCTTCCCTTTGGAAATACTCATCATTTTTGTCTTTAAACTGGTACATGAATTTACTTGCAAGTTCGTTCCATGAAGTTATGCACAGCATAGGAAGTCTGTAGAACCAATCTTTAGCACCATTTTCTAATGTTCCCACAAAAATCTTCATGATAACATCTTCTCTATTGATTTTCCAATTCACCATTAAATTAATGAATTTTTGCAAGTGCATATCTGTTGATTCTGATTTGTATCCACTAAATTTTTGCAAATGGTTTTTAATAGTCAAGGGAGGAGGAAGATTTGGGTAACCTTGAATATTTCCGAAATCAAGTGGTTTTTGCACTACAAGATTTGCTACCCTCTGTTGGAAAATTGCTTGTTGCAAATTAACCTCTGCTTGAAGAATAGCCTTGCTTCACACATTTTGACATGGAGTTTGGAATTGATATGGATAATGCTCAGGATATTGAATGTATTGATGATCTTGGTATCGTACTAGCCTTTTTCCAGGAGGGACAAGATAAGCATTCATTTTATTTGATGGTTGTGGTGCATAAGTTTCCTATTGTGGATGATGTGCATTACTTCTATTGCCAAAATTTTCAATTGCACCATAATGTGTGTAGGGAAAAGAATAATTGTTATACATATTTCAGCCTTTGATCTTTATTTTTGCCTGGCAATGTTGCAGTTTCAAACCATTTTTCATATTCTTCATCAAGTTTTAATAGAGTCATCACCTACTTTTCCAAAAGTAGGAAAATGAAATGGATTTTGAAATTGTTATTTGTTTACCCCAACGGAATCTCCTCACTTGAAAATATGGCAATAGTTTCTCAAATATGAAATTTATATTTGACTCTTTAAATGGATAGGTTTGAACTGAATTTCCTAAAATTTATCCCCAGCTGAGTCACCAAAATATTGGATCTCAAAAATGCAAGTTACAAATCCTAAGATGATGCCAGGCTCTATAATCAAACTTGCAAAATTTTTGAACCAATGAACAGAGATAACCTATTCGGTTGATGACTCCTTGCACTTCAACCTCTTCTAGACCTAGGCAGGTGGATCTTGGTAGCTAAAGCAAATTAAAAGTTGTATGACTTTGTTGAATTTATAGATCTATCCATAGTGGCACAAAGTGAAACAGATGAAAGCTTGTTAATTACTCCTACTCCTAATGTTGAATTTGAAATGTGATTGTATGGATAAGATTTTATTAAATTTTAAAATGGAATTGGTATGACCAGTGCCTACTCTTGTTGGGTAAATGGAGTCAAGATTTAAATTATATGTGGCTTACTAACTGGCTACAATTCTAATTGTTTGGCACTTATACTTGTTTATACCTGGTATAAACATGCAAGGATGTGACTAACATACTCTTCTTATTGATCCAAATGACATTTTCCAGATTACTGTGATTAATTAAAAGAATTTAATCCTTCCTTGAAGCATTTAGTTAACTAAACCACACAAGAACAGTAAATGTGCCTTGATAAATTGAAAATATCCTTGATATATCAATTTAAATAATAAGGAAATTTCAACCTTGGAGACAACTTGATAATCTTATCAATTACCTAACTCTTCTTACTAATCCAAATGTTACCTCCAAGTTATTTTAATCAATCAAAAGGATTTTATTTCTTTAATAGAAACCAATTAACTTGATTACACAAAAATAGCAAGTGTGTCTTGATGAAACTGAAATATCAACTTGGATACACAGGTTCAAATAATAGAGAAATAACAATGTGGAGACAACCAGGTAATTGCTTAATTCAACAAAAAATAGACATCAAGAATATGCCACCAGATTAAATCTTCTTGTCCATTATATTACTTCAAAATATTTTGCAATACATAGCACAATGTTCTATTTCGGCAACTATTTAACCTATCCAACTACTGATGATTTCCTAACCTACTTCTAATTCCCCCATCTCCTCTGATTTCATTTGGCATATATACATTATATCTTCAAGAGTTATGACCCTTCGTGCATTTGTTTGCTGAATCTCTTTAGTAATATTCTTTTTCTTTGACAAAAAATATTTAATTAATTGCCTCCGACAAATGAAATATTTTAATCTTCATCACCTCCATGAAATTGAATTAAAAAATAATCTCCTTTTTCTGGAAATTTTCACTTCACTTTTCTACACGCATATATCTTCAATATGATCTTCGGGTAAAAATAATTATCCCTTTTATAATCCTCTAGTGAAAATTGATTCATTTTCCCTTTTAACAATCTTCTCATGCGAGCAATAACACTAGATGTATCAATTCTTTAAGCTCTGAAATCTTTCATTTCTCCAAGAAAATTCATCATACTTCTCCTTTTCACACCTCTTTAGTCATTGTTTACTCTTTTCATTCTTCTCAGACAATTGGCGAGACTCAGTGTGACTCCCAATGATATTGGAGAGTCTCCTCAATTAATTATTCTATGCATATCACTGCATTGGGAGGACTTTACTCTATTAGGGACCTCAAGATAACTCTTTTCGATATCAACTATCTCACCAATGTGTTTTCTCTACCGCTTCGTTCACTTGGATGAATCGGCAAGACTTTCCTCAACATCCTTCATCTGTGTGACTGATCAGGTCGATGAGACCTTAGGGATTCAACTCAATCATACATGTCTCCTTGATGCACATTTTGTTACTATTGTGTTCACTACGGTAGGTTGGTGAGACTCTTCCCAAAAATATTCCCATCGGCATGACCATCATAGTCAAAGAGGCCTAAGGGATTCAATCCAATCATATGTGTCTCTCTGATGTGTTTCTTCCCTCACTTTGTCCATTCAGATGGATTGGAAATATTCTCCCCAAAACTTCTTTCATCGGTGTAGCTTATTCTATTGGGGGCTTCAAAATATTTATTACCGATATGATATCTCTTGCCGATGAGATCACATGTTGTTGGGCTATCGGTGTGACCTGTATAGTCAAGGAGACCTGATAAATCCACTCTGACCCCATATGTCTTTCTGATGCTTCTTTTCCATGCTTTGTTCACATGCTTTATTAGCAAGAGGCAATATGTTTCTTACCGATGGGATTTCTATTGGTATGACTTGTGAGCTCGGCCTGATTTGAAAACTTTGTTCTAACCACCTTGTTCTCGCTGATAAGTTCTCTTCGGTAGGATGATAAGCATTGTCTTCTCGACTGATGCACATTTTTTATCTTCAGCTTGATTTCATCGGTGTAACCCATACGTTCAGTGAGATCGGAGTTGATGATATATATCTCCTCGACACAACGGCCCATTAGTTTCATTGGTAGGAATATATGTGTTTTCCACCGATGAAGTCTTCGTTGGTGTAACTTTCAAGCTCGTCATGACTTGAAAATTTTGCTCTAACTGCTTTTCTCATGTCGATTGACCTACATCGGTGGAACGATAGGCTTTGTCCTCCCGATTATGCATTCTTGTTATCTCTGGGCTTTTTATTATTATGACCTAGCTCTTATCTCCCTGATGTTGTTTTAACTTCCATTCATGGGGTTTTTTATCGGTGTGACCTTGTGTATCTCTTCCTGACATATAGAAAACACTCAAATAAAGGATTTTTGACTTATTGATCGGGAAGACAAATGTATGATCTATCCAATAAGGGGAAATTATCCATGATATGAGAATCAGCTTTGTTATATTTTGGATAGTTGTGAAATGAAAATGGAGTTGAATGATGAAATGACAAATGGAAATAAAGAGAGAGCTTGAGCAAGAAACTCGAAGGCACATAGATCCATTGCTTTGTGGTTTTTCTCTATTATGATCGGGGGAATATTTGTATGCACTATGTAGAAGGCCTTATTTATGGGAATTTGGAATGGATCTTGTCACACAATTTTGAGTGACTTGCCTTAATCATGAGATCAAAGTATGGTGATTTTTCAGTGGGACAAAGAATACAAATGGATGGAGGCTGGTGAAAAATGTGGGATTTTTCCAATCGTAACAACTTCAGCACATGAATGCATTGATCCATTAATCTTCTAGCAGGTGGCCGTGACCACTTAAGATCTGTTCAAGGATCCTACTCCATGATAATGCACCACCTATAGAGTGTATCTTCCTTATGATGTTGGCTGGTCTTTAAGCTCCAATGGTTGTCCCTTTGTATTTGTTGTGTCTCTAGTTTGGTTGATGAACAAGTTGATGGCAGAGAGATGATGAGTGTATTCCTCCTTAGCATTAGTTTACACGTTGTCAATTACACCCTTCATATCATATTCCACATACACCATCTTTTCAAGTTGTTTATGTGTATTTTATAACACCATCTCTTCATTGTTTCTTTGTTGTAATGCAGTAGGTAGATACATGGAGAGCTCATCTTTCCAATCATCTTGCTCCCTAGGATTTCCAAGGCTATCATGGATTGTAGGATGCAAATCAAAAGATTCAAGGTGCTCTTTGAGCCTATTGTGGTAATTGTTGTGTGATTCCACCAGCTTATTGTATGTCTCCAATGTTCGACCTTTCAAGGATTTCTCATTTAGGCGCTCCTCCCTTTTTCCAATCATCTATCCTTGCAATATTTCATTCTCCACAAGTGTTGAGTGTGTTTGTTTAAAAAAAATCCAATATTCATTAGCACGATCCATCATCTTATTGAATCTTTCTTTAATTATCTCAGACACAACATTATATTTAGTGGTTTTTATTCCTGTTTCCAACTCCTTGCATTTCTCTTGAGACTTTTGATGATAGTGTTTCTAGTAAGCTACATCTACTAATGCATCCAATATTCTTTTGTCACTCTCTACCCATGGGGAATATAATTCTGATCTAGAAGAGGAAGATGTTTTATCTTTGTGACTAGCCACCTCCTTCCTTAATTTATCATTTTCTTTTATCAATTTTTCAATTTGTGCCTTAGTGAATTTTGCAACATTTATGTTTAGCTCAGTTGTTTCAATGGGGTTAGTGTCCCCTACCCTGTGGACCAAAAGGTTTCCAAACACTTGGTTTGGATTACTGATGATAGTAGGCCTTTTATCTTGAGGATACAATGCCAAAATTAGCAGGGTGGCTTCATCTAGGTTGTACCCTGATCCTAAGTACATTTTATCACTTGCCTCTTCTGTTAGATGCATTGTTTTGTCTCCTCTTTTCCTAAAACTGTTGAACACTATTGAAGATTTGATATCCCATCCTAGTAAGAGTAGTACCCCAACCTCTTGAAGTAATTATTTTCCCCTTTCAGGGATCATAGATTCTAACTCTTTGTCTATTTCTTTTCTCAACTCTACCAAGGCGGTTACCTCCTACTCAGGAGTGATATCCTTCATCCTTTGTCTTAGCATTCTACCTTTATTCTCATAAAAAAATTATTTAAATTTAGAATTCTTGACAAAATCATTGTCAAAAGTAAATTCTTGCTTGCCCAGCCTTGACTCTCACGTCATCAGAGATTTCATCTGATGCTTCAAATTTAACAATGTTTCATTCTGGAGGTGGCTCATATTGTGTAACTACAGGGGCTCTTATATGTTCGACCTCGTTATCCTCCTCATCACTCTCCTCTTCATATACTTCACTCATGGTTGTATCTATAAAGAAGTTCGTTTCTAGACTGGGCTGTGAGGGTATGTAATCAAGAGGCTCTATGTCCTCAGCCTCCATTCCTGAATAAGTTATCTGAGGTGCTTCAAATAGATCTGGGGGTACATCTTTTATTATCTCATCCACATGAGTGATGAGCTACTCAATTCTTTCCAAAGGATCATGTACTTCATTAAATGCCCCTGAATAGGATGGGACATTTCCTTTCTTCCAGGTTTCAACAAGCACAACTTTAATATATGCAGTCATCCTATCTTTTGTTGAGGCCTCATCATAATTTATTATTACATCATCAACAGAGAATTGGTGGTCATACCCTAATATTCCTTGTGATAATTTTTCCTTGTGAATAAAACCCTCTGTATCAAAATTATTTCTTTCATTACCCAACAATAAATTGTATTTTGCCAATTTTGTATCAATTTCTTCATACCCTTCACTAGTGACTACTGTAAAATCTACAAAGCACAAAGTGCTAGGCATGATAGACTGCTTATCGTATCTCTTAAGATGTTTTCCATCAAATTTAGCTAGTTGTCTCACAATTTCCAAATAGGCTATTTTGTGTGGAACTATTTTTGGCAATAGATGTGGGGCTCCTTCAATTCCATAGACTCTAATCATAGTAGGAAATGCATACCAATCCCCCTAGTTATGATTTACCTTATTCCTGGGGTCCTTTTCCTTTGGTCTCAATAATTTGTGTATTTCAGGGGACAAGTTATAATTACATGGATGTCCCAACAATTTAAACAATGGCTTGACAAAATAGTCCTCAAAGTACAGATAGTCTACCATATTTTCTATCCCATATCGAAGTCCATATTTGTATAGGTTTATAATTCCCACTTTCATCTACATCTCTTATCCATAATTCTTCTCCCCATAACCTTCTAACTTGTCCTTCATGTAGAAGCAAATGCATAAACAAAGAGTAATGTTTGAAATCATGAATGCTATCACTATTGCTTTTGATCCTTCCCATCCCCTAGTTCAGAGCATTGGCTAAATAACTAGCATAGTCAAATGGTCTAGCATCTTTTCTTTGTATGTCTACAGCTAGGGCCATTGGGGCAATTGACATGAGGGGTGGGACCTCTACTCCTAACACTTGTCTAGTTGAATAATATGTATATTGAAAATATTCTTCAAATAAATCCTCATAAAATGGACCGTTTTCATTACTAGAAAACCTTCTGAGCTAGCTACCTTCATCCCTCGGCCTGTGTAGTGGTACCTTCCAACTTTTATAGCTTGTTTTCATGTGATGGTACTCTATTAGAAGGTCTTTGATTGTAAATGGTAAATTCAAAGAGCATTCCAATTGAAAACATTAGATTTGAGATCTTTGGAGATAATGAGAATGTCAGACCCATCATGTGATTGAATAGCTCTTCTTTTAGGGTCATATTTGTTGGCTAGAGCTTTAATCAGCTCTATATTAATAAACACATTGGGTACCACTAATCTTCCTAGGTTCAATCTCCATGGGTTGCAAACTAGTTGAAACCTATATTTTTTCCTATAATGGTATATGAATAGATCATATCCCTGTCGTGGTGTCCAAACGTCTCCTAAACCTTTATGCTTGTCCCATAACTTATCCATGGAAGGATTTGTATATGCACTCCTTTTAGGTCTCGATCCTGACCCCAGGCATTGGTCAATTAAGTCTTGGTTTAGAAGTCTTTTCTCTTTTTCTTTTTTTCTTAATTTTCAGCATTTTTGAGCTTTCTTCCATTGTTCAATTTTATTATAAGTCTTTATAGAAGCAACTTCTTAGTCGATTTTTTTATACTTTCTTGGATTCACTTTCACTGGTTATGAGCTTGTAGTAATGGTGAATTCCCAACCTCCTTTCTTCTGCTCCTGCATCTAATGAATCCTTTTCAAGTCTCAATGAAAATATGTCATCAAATTGAGGTATAATTCACTCATCTCTAGCTCATAAACGCTCCACTTTCTATCAATCTTGTCATCGAGAAGAGCATTTATTTTGAATATCTCAACAATATCCTTGAGATGTCATATCAGTTGAAAACAATCATCATTGTTGCATCGACAAGACCATGATTCCATTTTCATCGATAAACACCTTCTTCATCAATGAACTCCTTCCTTTCAGGGTATCGGTAGGACACCAGATAATGTCTCCCTGATGTGCCTTAGTTCCTCTGATATCCTTCCTTAACCTGTATTTGATGGTTCATGGTCTTATCAGTTCATCGAGGAGACCCTTGCTTTCCTTCCACTGATAGGTGTCACTTCCTCTGATGCCTTCGGCCTTTTATCGTTGCATCCGAGGCATCGGACCATATGTTGGCCCAATAGCCTTTTGTTCCCTTGATATAATTTCACCACATGTTGAACTTCATTACTATATAATCTATCGCTCCATTGATGGGACATTGTGTTCCCTTCTGCAAATATGTTCTAGTGTTGCCAATATTATTTATTTAATATGTTCTAATCCCTAAGATATGCACATAGGACCAAGCAATCATGAATTCAGCCAAAAAAATATCTAAGAAATAATTTTAAATAAAATTTATTAAAAAATCATAAAAAATAATATTAATCAAATCGTGTTCTCTCATTTTTTATGCATTACTCTTTCTTTTATTTGTAATAAGCAGCAGAGCTACATGCATTATATTGAGTACTGTAAAAAATTACATCCTTTTAGCCCAGCTAGTAACTTGGGCAAATTTGAATGGCACTGAGTGCCCACAACCACCCTTACAAAATTCCAAAATTAACAAGATCTGCCACAAGCTATAGATTCGATAATGAGCCAAAAAGGTCTATACTGATTCAAAACACTTGGAAAAACACCCAACAACCACCCCACCCGATACCATCCTCATTCTTCTTTGTCTTAGAATCTAGTGGATTCCACCAAGTTTGCAAATGCATGAAACCATTCCAAGCCTTCCATTTCGTTCAATCCCAACCGTTTGCACAAGAAGTTGTAGCCAACTATTTCCCATCTCCTGTGGCGCTCTAGACCTTCAGCTCTCACATCCATGTTGAAGGGATGCCACTACACCTCTACACCTTGTAGAAACATTTTATCAATGTCATTCGATAATGGAATTCCAAATCCTAGCTATGCCACCACCACCACATCCACATCATCAAGAAGAATTGTTGCCTTGAAGACCATCTTGAGCAAGATTAAGCACCTTAATTTTGGTAGGTTTAGATCTAGCAATGACGCTAGAAAATGACAGACAATGTTTGAATTTTCCCTTGTATGGTTATTGGAGAAGCAGAACTTCTTCCCAATCACCATCAGCATGGCTTCCAGGTGTGTGATGTATTTGTTCAAATAGATCTTCTTGAGCCTTTGATCCATTATGAAGCCTGAGAAAGTGGATTACTTTTTTGAGAAGCATAACTTAATCGGAGTGTCCTTTTTTTAGGATATCTGCTTGATTCTTGATGCTTCATCGCTTGATATAGTTGCTTGGCTTTGCAACAATCGAAAAGCCAGCTAAGTCCATTAATTATTTTTGCCTCCAACTTCACTACCTCTTAATTTCATATGGCTCCCTCGAGGTGGAATTTAATTTCCTTTTGGAGAACTATACTTCTGCCACCCTTCTCAATCTGATGCCACCCTCCTCAATCTGATGCCACCAACTCTTATCAATAAAATTCACAGTTGCCATTTTCAAAGGCATTTAATATTTGAATCCTTGGATGCAGATATGTTTCATGCGGTTGATCTTATTTCAAGGCATGTCAAATCTCCTCTCCTCGAGAATTCTTATGGCCATATGGGTGGTTAGCTTTGAAGGCTGATGATATGACAAGTGTTATTGGCTCATCGGGGAAACTTTGTTTATATTCCTCAGATAGCAATCGTTTCTCCCGATACCCTTTTCTTTTGTTAGTTCATCGTTGTATCAGGGAAACCATGCTTTTTTATCAACCCAATAGGTTTGTGTCTCACCAATAACACTATGTACTTTATTAATAACTATCTTCATCATGTCATTGTATCGGTCCATCGGTGAGACATGTCATTTTTTCTCGATATACTTTGGTATCTCTGATATTCTTTGCTCGGGCTATTAACAAGACAACAAGATGTGTTCTAGCGATATTTGTTTCTTAATCCGATGAATCAAACCTTGTTAGCTCTATATTCCTCCTTGATTTTCTCATTTGGTCACTAGTCACTTAAGTCATTAGCAACATATCTTTACTAGCCACCTTGCATAGGTTTGTCGATCACACAGTGTTATATCGCCCCATTTAATTTTTCCTAAGTCAGGCTCGTTTGTAAATATTGGTCGTATATCGCACACCTCGCATGACTTAGAAAAGTTCTCTCCAAAAGCTTCTAAGGTCTGTGAATGATGGACACATGAACTATTTCATTCACTTGGGAAAGGAGATGGATCCCATGGGAGAGGATGATATGGTCTCCAGTCAACAATTTTTTATTGGCCGATGAGGTAATGAACGAAGAAAAATAATATTCAAACCATGTTGACTTTATCTTGACCATTCTCTATGCCATCTTGGAAATTAGGCGCTAATGTTAGCACTACACTCAACACTACACTTGGCATAAACTCAATTCTAAACTCGATGATAGGCTAGGGGCTAAAGCAGGATCTAAATTAGGCGTTAAATTAGGTGTTAACATCGGTGCTATAGTTAGAGCTAAAATCAGTGTTACTCAGTGCTAAACTCGATGATAGCCTCGGTGCTAAATCTTGTTAGAAACATGTGCCTTAATCAAATTGATCTAAACCTACTAAAAGAGAAAAATTGGTGAGACACCTAGGATGTCTTTTCGATAGGTAGTTCATCTCTAAAGGCTTAAAGTGGTCAGATTGAAGAGACAAGTGGTCAGTCTTTTTGACGGAAGTTATTAGTGTCATTTGGACTATCAGTGCGAGTTTTCTAACTTAGTCTGATGGTAGGAAGTCTGGCCAAGAAGTTCAGATCGGGGAGACTCTTTCCAATGGAAGTTGTCAGTGTGACCTGAACTGTCGGTGTGAGTTCTCTAACTCTAATCGATCCTAGGAGTCTGGCCGAAAAGTTCTGTCGGTGTGACTATTGTCGATCTATTGGGGAGATTCTTGCCAATCTAAGAGGGATCGGGGTAACATTGGTCTTCGGTTAGACCTAAGAATGTTGTACTAATGCCTATGGTCTTGTCGATGGATCTGTTCCTATTGAACGTTGGTGTGATTCTTGTCGATGAGTTGCTTCAGAATGCAGTTAGGGACATCAGGATGACTTGGGACTTCGATGAGACATTTTGATCTGTCGCCGATGGTGTTGGTCATGTTGATGGACTTGAAAGGCAGATCTTGATTGAACGAATGTTGACTTGGTTGACTGCTGAGTTGTTTGATTGGCATTGGATGATTGTGGTGAGTTGGTGATGATCATTCATTGACTGGTAAGATCAATAGTTGATCTACAGAGGAAATCGAATCAAACTAGTTTTGGATGATGAACAAAACCTGTTGTGAAGATTTGGTCAAGTGTAGAGATGATAGGAGATGGAAGAATGATTAGATATTTCTCTTGGAAGGATCATTGTATGTGAATACATTGTAACGGTGATCGAATTAGAGAGAACGTGATTGATCTAGAATGTTATGCTACCAGATTCTCTCTAAATGGAACAAGATGTAAACTATGTAAAGGCTTAGAGCCTTAATTGTATTTGTAACTATTTTCTGTTGTTGAATAATACAATGGCGATTTGGGCTTTTGGAGTGTGGGGTTTTACCTGAAATGGTTTTCCCCAAGTAAATCTATGTATCCAAGTTTTTTGTTCCATCTTTCATGTTTAATGGTTCTACGTGATTGAATCTGTTAATTGGTGTTGTTTGGAACTAGCTTAATAAGCATTTATTTTTCTCTAACGGTCAATGTGGGAAATGAACTATGTCTGAGTCTGCCTTGTGGCATAGTATTTCATGTCTTTGAGGCAATCTGATAAATCAAAATCTATCAAAGGCACTTTTGATGTTGGATGTTTCTTTTGAGATACCCACATTTTTCCCAACAAGTGGTATCAGCGCCTTCTTCTTGGATTTTTTTCGCTTGCATGCGCAGAATTGTGAGTTGCATGTACTTGTATGGTCTCGCATGTGGCTTGCATGTGCTTGCATGTTAGCATGAATTCCTGGTGTTTCTGGTTCTGGGTATTCCTTCTGTGAAGATTTCTTAGTGACAGGCTTGAGGAAATCTGAAGGAATAGACTTATGGATTGGTCCTTTGGTGAGTAGAAATTCTTGCTCTTTTTTCTTTGAGTTCCAAGTGACAACACACATTCTAAAGGATAGGGAAGATGTAGAAACTTGCGTTGGTCATATTGAACAGATGTGACCTGAAGCTCATGAGTTGGCAGCGGTCTAACCCTCATGCATGGGGTGGAATATTATTGTCTCTATGGTTGTGTTGCAGCAAGCTTTCATATTGGGTGTCTGTGTGAGAGGCTCCCTAGTGATATGAAGAATTTTGGGTTGTTATTCAATCATGGATTAATGTGCCTATGCTGGGTGTTTTTCCTAGTATTGGAATGCACGATTTCTCTGGTACCCTAGTTGCATGTAGGCTATGGAGTTGATCATTGGATGGTCTGGAAGCTTCTCAAATAGCATGTATCTCTCTTAGATGCATGTGCATGTTGGTGGTTTTGGAGTTGGCTTGATATGGGCCTAGAGTTCCTGAAATATTGTTTCCTTCCAATGATGTGTTGTACTTGCATCACTCAAATTTGTGTTCTTTGGATTTGAGGATTTATAGATTCCCACTTAAAGAATCTATGGCTATCCACATTCATGATAATCCAGTTTCTAGTTTAACCATTATGTTGTTTCAGATGTGAAGTGGATATGGGTGTGCATGGGTATTCTCTAACAAAATGGTTTTGTAGGTTTTACCTGGTCAAGAAAACTTGTGATTTTGTGGAGTTGTTGTTAAACTATTTTCTAGACCCTGGCTTGTTAAGAGCGGTGTTGGATGAGATAATTGTAGTTCTACATGCATGCTTTGTGCATGGTGTGAGGAGATGTGATTCCATCTCTGTATGGGAGTGTTGGTATGTGATTAGTCACCAAACATTCTTGTGGTGATGCTTGATGTTTTTCCTAACTATGGTGCTCAATGTAAACATGATTGGCAAATTGAATCTGAACTTGATCTGGTGTTTGAGTCATGTTGTCTACGTGGTTATTCTCTTTGAGATCTCAATGTTGTTGTTTCCAGTGCTATGATGGGTTTAAACGTTCATTTTGATTGATCTTCAAGTTATGCAGTTGGTGGATTAGCTACTCATTGGTTGCAATGAGATAACCTGGAAGTGGACTATCTATATCCACGAGGTTGATTCAGATTTGGTGCAAACTTGTTAGCTAGCCTTGTCTGTGGTCACTTGTGCATTGGCATGGTTACTTTGAGATGCGAGGATGGATGGTGTTGAGTACCCAAATAGTTGGTTATGGGGACCTATAGCATGTGTATCATGATGTCATGGAGAGCTTTGATACACTACTTTGAGTAATTTTTTGACAGTGATGATAATCTCTACTTGATTCTAGAGATCTTGGTGTTGCTTCATATTGTTGTCAGATAGACATGTTGTTGTGTGGACCTAAAGGATTTTTAGATTACCATATGTTTGGTCATGATGCTTGGAAATCTCAGTTGTCACGGTTTAGTGGGAGCTTTAGCAGTGACTGAGGATTCATTACTTGGTGGTGAATGGTCTTCTTTAGTGTTGCAGATGTTACTAGGAGGGACTCTTAGATCTTGTTGTTGCATAAGGGTTCTTTCACATTTTCATGGACACTATTTAAAGATGTGAAACATCCTGGAGCCATGGAGGATGTTTGGATTCTTTGGTTGAGATGTTGGTCCTTGATAGGTGATGTTGGTTTAGATTTATTTCATGTCAGGTTATACTCTTGCTTGTGCATCAGAGTTTTGGCATGAGGCATAGCTCTTGATACCATGTTATGTTCACCTAGAGCATGGGATCTCCTAAGGGGGATGGGTAGATCATGATGTCAAAATAAGTTCCTGATTTTGGTGATTGGAGTGTTGCCAATGGTCTGGTAATTCTTTGTGTATTGGGTGCATTTTTCATATGCTTGAGAACTTCATGATAGTGCAGTGATGCATTTGGAGTTTAGCATGAGATGATCGGTTGCAGGTGCCCATGGATACATGAAGAATAAGGTGAGGCTATAATTCTCTTGAAATGAGAGAAGTGTTGATGGTTACTCTTGATGAAGATTTCAGTGAAAATTCTAAGAAGCCTTCACCTTGGTTGGACGTGAGTTCAATAGAGACCAATGAGGATATTTCTCTTGGAGATGTCATGATGGCTTGCATATCTTGGAGGAGCACTCTCGTTCCCCACTCTTGGCCCACTCGGCAGTTTATCACTTGAGAGGTATTTCCCATTATTTCTCTCAAGTGTTTTATGCTTTCTTTCATGGATATGGATCTTGAACTGCTATTAGATGATTCTAAAGGATTCATTCTGAGAGATGGATAGCATTGGTATCTCCTTATGCATTGTGATTAATTTCATTGATGTTGAGTTTAGGAGATGCATTGGGCATATTTCTTGAAATGGGAAATGAAATAGTTTTGATCTTCTATGAGAGGCTTACATCCATGTTGATTTAATGAGATATATGTGTTATGTTTGATCTTGGTGATTGAACTATTGGATGTTGTTAAGGATTTTCTCTTGGGGTTGTGAAGGAGATCATACTTGACACAGTTTGCATTTAAGAGGTGTATGTAGGAGGATTTTTCTACATGTGCATGATATGCAGAGGAGCTCCCTTTGGTCTTGGTGATCTTCTTGGATGTTTGTTTTCACATTACATTGGTTTGAGATTTGGTCAGAGTAGTTCTCTTTTGTTGGGTGTGGAGAACTTGGGAGAGATGTGAAGACTTGTGGTGAGAGTTGTTATGTTATTTAATTACAAGTAGTGCATATCATTGTGGATGATCCCTTGAAACTACATGTCTACACTCTCTATGTTATGCTATTAACTTAGACGTGGTATGCCTTGATCTTGTTAGATTTGAAATTACTCATGCAGTGGGATTTCTTGAATGTGTTATGTCTTCTTCGATTAGTTGGCACATGGAGCTTGTATTTTGTTGTTGATGGGTTGGCTGTGTTGTTGGCATGATTTTTCTGATGTGGGTACCTTGGAGGTATGTGTGATTGGATGGATTATCACTTGTTGTGTGTGCTATTTTCAATCATGTGGGTTGATCGGTTGGATGGGAGCAATCAACCTTTTGGTTGTTGTTCTAGCTAATTTTCTATCTTATTTCTGGAGAATGACTTCACTATTGTGTTCATGTTTGGGGGCTTTGAAATTATTGTTGGGTTACTTCTATATAGCTTGTGAGTATAGTGGAGTGGTGGAAGTGTTGAAGCCTTTGTCATATGTAGGATCTAATGCTTGTATTCTTGAGACCGGTGTCTTGGATGGAGCACGGAAGAATTGTTTAAGATTCTTAAGTTTGCTTACGGAAGGAGCTAGTAAGTTCTTTGTCAAGTGGGAGATTGTTGGAAAAATGTGCCTCAATATTACTGACCTAAACCTACTGAAAGAGAAAAATTGGTGAGACACCTGGGATGTCTTGTCGATAGGCAGTTCAGCTCTAAAGGCTCAAAGTGGTCAGATCGGTGAGACAAGTGGTTGGTCTTGTCGAAGGAAGTTGTCAGTGTGACCTGGACTATCGGTGCGAGTTTTCTAACTCAGTCTGATGGTAGGAAGTCTGGATGAGAAGTTCAGATTAGGGAGACTCTTTCCAATGGAATTTTTTGATGTGACCTGAACTATCAGTGTGAGTTCTCTAACTCTAATCGATGCTAGGAGTTTGGCCAAAAAGTTTTGTCGGTGTGACTTGTTGGTGTTTTAAAATGCAATCCACATAGGCTTTGCAATTCTCTAAGAGGTAGCCAACCTCTATATTAAAGAACCACAAAGACTAGTGGCCAACTGACAAGATTCAATCTAAGACTGACATCTCCTACACTTCTGACTCTACAGGACCAAGGTGGGTAAACCTAAACAATGCTCAAAACTTAATTCAATCATATACTAACATTGCTTTACAAAGCAGATAATTCCCAATGAAACAACACTAAGGGAAGCATTGACAACTTTAAACTTGGCTAAATTCTCAATATCTCAACCCTCTCTCAACCATTGGAAAGTAGGACACACAACTAACTAAACAGTAAGATTAGAAATTATTTTACAATTATAAAATGTTCCTGAGATGCACAAAACTAAAAAATAGATCAGTGCCAATTCTGGGCCATGGAGTCAAACACATAAAATGAATTCCCAGCAAATAGACTTCAACTAGTGGATTTAAATTGTCAATGCTTTGTATCAATTGTTAGTTTCTTACACCAACAATCCTTCTCTTACTATCAATCAGATTCTTCTTATCAAATCCCATCTACACACCTGAAATCACAATCATCTGCTCAAAGCATTTTAACCATTTCTTTGAAACAGAACAATGAACAGATAAAATAACCTCATGAAACTTGAGATGATAAACTCAAAGACACTTTGTATTATTGAATTTACATGACTCAAAATGTACAAATATGGAGACAATCTGATGACATTCATGAATGTGGAAACACCTTCATGATGTTAATTGCATAAACTGGTTGTATTTACTCATAAATTCAAAAAATTACAGCTTACCGACTCAAACAATGACTCAAAAATTACAATTCTCTATCTACCCAGCCCAATACAAAAACTCACAACCTCATCTCAGAACCCTATACAATGAGAGAATAATAGAGATATAGAAGAAGAGATGCAAGTAGTAACAGCCCTAAATTCGATCTGGAAATGCCATCTGGAAGCTCCATTCATCGTTGATCAAACTAAAAAGAATATCTCCTCTCCTTCCTTTGCAACAACAAACATATTCCCTCAAAAATTGCATGTGTTCATGATTGCCCAATAACTGAAAGCATTCCCATGTGGAGAATCTTCAAATTCACCCAGCTGGATAATATCCTCTTCCTGTGCAAAATTTTGTTTTTGCCTTTTATTTGCTGCACATTATACTTTGAAATATTTCCCCACTTTATAATGTTGTAGCTTTATTCTGCTTTCATATATTAAAGTTTAATAACTTTAATATTTTTTCTCTTTACTATAGATGCATATAAAAACCCACCATATATTGACCATTTAAATATTATAAAATGAATATTAAATTCATTTTACCCATATCCCCTTACATTCTATTCTCCAACAAAGAGAATGTTTGCTCATAGTGAATATTAAATTCACTTTTTACTGACTTGGGGAAAAATAAAAATTTACGCCCGAGCATCATTAAAATATTTCACATTCTACCTCCTCGGGAAAATTATTTTACCTCCTTGACCTATTTACCATTTAAAATATTTGCATTGGCCCCACCCCATTTTAATCAAACACCATTTAATCTTTTTGAAAAAATTAAAATAGGCACCTCCCGCAATTTCTTGCACACCTCGCAAGCATTTTGATGTCGTCATCAAAATCCCGCGAGGTCAGGGAGGTCGGCCCTAATTTTTGATTTTTTGAGCTCCCATGCTCTACTTCACCTGGCATGAGTTTTCCTTCTCTAGCACGGGGGTCTTCATTGGCCTTCTCATACGCATGCCACACATGGCATTCCATTTTGGCATAGGCTAGGAGGAAAGACTCTACAGCTAGTTGTGCCTCTCCTTTGCATTACGCGAGCCTTCTTGTGCTTCCTTACACGCTGGTCGTGCCACTCACAACATCTCCTTGTTGTCGCGCCCCTCACCTAGTATTCTCCTCACCAGGCTTGGGCCAGTCTCCTTCATGCACACGGGATTCTCCATCTGGTGTGGGCCTCCCTTGGTCTTCCTCTCACTAGCGCCTCACACCTCCTCGTCCAAATGCGCGGGCCCTCACTTCCCATGCGCATGCCTCCTACTTCATTCTTCTTGTTGTGCGGGTCCTTCACCTGCTCCATACATGGTGCGGGCCTCCCTGTTTGTGTGTCTTCTCTGCTTTCATCTTTGCTGGAAATTCAATACTTTGATGCAATATGCAAAGATAAATGCAAAAAACATGGCAAATCCAACGAGCACTGCAGCGACTGTACCTAAGAAAACATGCTTGTATCCAAAGTAATCCTCCACAAACTGGTTTAATGGCTTGAACCCTTCACCAATCACTTCCAATTGGTCTATGAAATCTCCATACTGTGAGGAAATTAGACCATACACATCCCATAAAATAGGGCATATCCAAAGATTCAAATATCTCCCTCAATATATCCTCTAGTTAAGACATCCATGAGAGTTGTCTTGCCAGCACCACTGACTCCCATCAATGTCGACTCATCTTGTTGCAGACTAGTTGATTCGATGCTCATTTGTCTAACCTGCATTTCAAGAGTATTATTACCAACTGCAGAAGACAATGGTTGTGCCAGAGACTGATTTCCTGACCTTGATACGCTAAGTTCCTGCTCTGTACCATTCTCTTGGGATTCCAATTCATCTAGAGTTTCCTTGGAGATAACAGCTTGAGGCTTACCAAGAGCTTCAGAAAAAAAAATATCCTGTTGTTTCATGTATATATTTTGTAAATGTATATAAAAGAGAGCAATCCAACGAAAGGAAGTTGTACATTATTATCTTGTACAAAACGTGACTTTTCAACATCAAGTAGTTGCTCAGAAACTTATCAAGACTGAAGCACACTATGATTTTATCTATGGTGAATGGTACTACTTCATTCAAGTCAATTGAATAGACTTATAGCAATAAAAAATGGGAGTCCATTGATGGAATAGTGCCTTACAATTCATGCATTTCACAATCAGAATATCCTTCAACAGATTGCCATGCAACATTTACAACCTCATGATTGTGCAAAGCATGTCGGGCCGGCTAAAAACAAAAAAAAATTCAAACAACTTTCATCCTCAAATGAATTGACACTGCGTTTTGAATGCACGTGAAGTGAAAACATGAACTGGGTTGCCATTAAAATTTGCTTTCAAGCACTTTTGCAAAATGGTGAAGACAAATCAAGTTGCCTCAGGAATCAATCTGGGAAATCAGTCAAACGACCTCGTCAAGAAATGAGAACTTGCAGACATGCAGACATTTGATTCAAGAGTACAGTGCAACAAATGGCTCAGAAAAAGGAAACCCGAGGAACTAGATATTAATCAGCAAAGTTGCCCAGTCAGGCTTTGCTGAAACAGCAGTTGTTCTACACCAATTGAAACTGATTCAACTGCCAATTTGTAAAAATAGCAAATCAACTTCTGACGAGCTGCCATTAGACACATAAGTTTATTAAGGTACCCTGAGCACGTGTGCAAAAAGAATTTTCTTGAATCATCACTGATCAAAATTTATTGACGGTTGAAGTTGGCCTCTCTGAAATGCTGTCAGAAATGTAGATGTGAAACTGAACAAACTATATTCGGTTTTGATCTGCTAAAAATAGCAAATTAGATCATGAGGCTCTAAAAACTGACACCCGATATCATTTAGGTATGGAGAACACAGAATAGCATTCATTCCATCTTGATAGTCAATTGGTTGTGAAATCCAAGCTCAAACAGGAAGCAACTTTGCAAAATTGAACGTCTGCAAACAACAGAACAGTGTTAAAACCCTCCAGCTTCACTTTTCGAAACTCTATCAAAACTTATCATGAGAAGATGAAAATTGATACACACGCTCACATAGGTCAATTGAGTATGTCTGCAAATGGGTTTTGCACGAAAATCAACAGGCTTTAAAATACAAGCCTCCAAATTGGGTCCCTCAGACTGATTTTTCAGGTGCACTTCTGAAAGTGCAGAAGCAAAAAAAAATTGAAATAGGCATTTCAAATTTGCAAAATTTGAGAGTGCCATCAATGTCTCCGACTGGGGATATATGCCCCCTATGGGCATAGCAAGATTCCAGATCTCTGGAGAGTAGACCAAAAGTTGAGTCCATCAGGTGTCCTCAAACTGCTCCTTCATTCATCTTGGTTTTTCAACTTCATTTGATGACCCCAGGTCACCAAATGAAAAGTGGGAATCAGCATTTACCTCTGTCAAATACAATTTTGTAGAAAGAGCTGATCTCCCTCAACTCATGCTTGTACTTATCAAACCGCAACAACATAGGTGGTTGCATCTTTGCAAACAGCAATACCAAACTGCCCTTGTGCAAATGTGAACTTGCTCTCTGTTTAGCATTGTTATCACATGGAAACCAAACCAAACAGACCACATCACTGCCACTCTCTTCATTCTTTGATTTTGAATCAAGTGACATGATTCGAAAATAATGATCAAGACCATATGAAAGCATAGTCTGATCACAACCATCTGCCTGATGAAACATGTTGGTACCCCCTAATAGACAACCATTCACAAAATTATCAGCATGTTCATAACCACTATGCATTTGAAAGTAAGGCATACTTTCAAAATGTTGATTATTATGTGGCAACAACTGATTGCATTCATCATTTAAGTCATTTTCAAGCTAAAAATAGCTTGCCTTAGTTTTTTTCACATTTCCACGTTCTATGAAAACCTCTCCCAGTTGACAAAAATAGCACTCACATTCTGCCTCGTGGCTGGGACTGTTAAACTCAAACTGATTACTAGTTTTCATATCAAAATTAAAACTATCATAGGAACTTACCAAAACATCTTGCTCATCATGCAAACCATCTCCAAGTGTATGCAAACAAATACACTCATGCATTAGCACACTTTGTGACCATTCTTCATCATGTTGGTATTGAGAGTCATCAGAGATTTATGACTCATCATCATCTATAATCATATAATCATCCTCTGAACATAAGGTATCAACCTCTTCAATATCACAAGCTTGCTCAGCAAGCAATTCTGGTTGAGAAGCATAATCTGATTCTCATTGAAATCAACATCTTCATTCTCACTCAAAGACTCATGACTAGGCTCATTCAAGTCAGCAAACAAAGACTTGTCCAAATCTGCATTACAATCTTCAATATTTGACTCATTGGATGCATAAACCTCATGGTTATTTGTTCCTTCAAACTCATCAAAAGAGATTTCTGAACTTACATCAGTGTCCATATCTTCATACTCATCATACAATGCATCATTACAATCAATTTGTTGTTTGTTTTCATCCATATTATCATCATCATGATCAGCTAGTTCATCATCGGAAAGAGAATCAGAGTCACTTGCATCATACCTTGCATCTTGAAGGTCATCACCACTGTCAAAGTCCATAGGGGCTGCACACAACAACTGAGAGTTGTCCTCATGTGCACATTTTTGATATCTTGTCATCAATAGATCTGAAATTTGTTCACAACTCAGTAGATCATTGTTTTGATCAATTGTTTCAACCACTTCCTCCTTTTTACCTTACTTGAATTAGATGCAATATCAAATTGAAAATCAGGACATATCAAAGTATCATCATCTTTAAAGTCTGAGAACTCAATGGGCTGATCATAAATAGGATCTCCCCAATCATAGAAAGTAGAATTGTTGACAACATTATCGAAAGAATGGTCACAACCAGACATCGTGAATAAACTGTCCACTTCTCCCTTCTTACTTTTTTTTGGGCTCTCATAACAGCAATCCACATCACTTTGCATTTCAACATCAGATTGGGTGTCATCACTGAACTTGTCACTTGCATCCTCTTGAGGATAAACACAAATGTCTTCACTATCAAACTGAAAACCAGAAATGGTTTCCTCATTGCAGCTGCTTGTGGCTTGTCTTTTAAACTAAAATTCATCACACACCTCCTCACCTGCAACTGATACACTAATGTTCTCAAGAGTATTTCCTAAATCAGCAAACCCTCTTGTCTCAATATGCAGACTTGCATCATAGCTACACTCCACACATGTAGGCTTGACAAAATCAATTGTATCATCATATTGTTGATCACATCTCTTCTTCAAAGAGTAAATCCAACTCATATTCTTCTTCAGGTTCTTGGCTTGGGAGACTCAACTGCTGATTTGTAGTTGGGTACATTTCTTCTGTAAGTTGTTCAAAGAGAACTTTCTCATCACTTGATGATGCATCCTTTTCATCTCTTACCTTCTCAAGTATGCACTTGTCTGAAAACATCTGATCATTTTCATTCACACCACTGCTGATTTCATCAGCATGTTTTCCCATAACTGAAGACAACAATCTCTGCACATATTCATTCCTTTGTTTCTCCAAATTATCCAAAATTGTGTAAGCCATCTGCATGCTCAGTATTTCAAAATCTTTTAACAATGCACCAGATCCTTCTTCATAAGCTTCAAAATACATATGGATACAATCAGAAGTACTAGGTCTGAATTTTTCTGGGATTAGTGAAAGAGCAACAGCAAATCTATGACTGAAATTAACACTTGACTCTTCATCTTGTTTCTTGATCTACTTTAGCCTCATGACAAGGTCTAAGGGATCTCTTTCAAATTCTTCTCTATAAGCAGCCACTAATTCATCCTAGCAAGGAAATGACTTCTCAGGAAAGCTTAAATACCAATCCCGAGCTCGTGCTTCAAGAGGTCTGTCAAAAAATCTCATCTACATATCGTAATCTTTGAATGAATGTTTCTCCATGAAGCTGGAAAAACTTTGAACATGTGCGTCTCCTTCACATAAAGTATACCCATCAAATCTAGGCATCTCCTTATAAACTTGAGCTGACATACTTTCAGTTTCATAATCAACCCATGACAAATCTAACTGAGCATACAATGGGTCAAAGGAATTGACAACAGGTGTAATGACTTCATAAGTAGACACAGTTTGATGGTCTCTTGACCGAGCTTGTTGAAACAGTTGGTATCTTTCATCCATTTCTTTAAGTCCTCTTTCAAATACATCATTCCATTCAGGACTGAACCTAGGCTTATTAACTCTTGGGTTCTTACACTTTTGGGTATTAGATGTTTGAAGATTATTATACTTTTGACACTTCTTGACAAGCTGAATCAAAGTGTTCACTGGTATAGCTACTTTACGTTGGTGATCCATGGATATTACAAATTAAGGCTCACTAATTATGCATAATTACAAGCCTGACCACATGATGGACAACAGGGATAGTTACAAACATAATGACAACTTGGGCTTGAAAATTATGACAATATAAATGGATGGAAAGCCCTAAGATACACAAATGTATTCTAACCATCCAAACTAGCAGATATTTGAGCACTAAACATAGTTCTTTCAATGGAACTGCAATTACTTTCAACATATCCAACAAATGGAAGTGTGCAAACTTAAATTTACAGTACTTTCCCTTTTTAGTGCTAACTCACTCAATAGGGAAGAAAAGGTTCTTCTTAGAAGTTCAATAATGGTTTTCACACAAGTTTCTTGAAAACCAAGAGTGAGGAATACCTGGAAACTTTGCAGCTGCTGCAAATTGTCTTCCTGAATGGTAATATTTGTAGATCTAGAACTTTCTTCAAATTTTCAACAGGTTCTATTAACAGAGTCGCCACCTCTTTTCACAGAGGACTGAACTTCAAGCAATATGAATTTCTTTCACATATAAACTTCTTTCTGAATTCCTTCCACCAACAGAGCACCACAGATTACAAAACTGTACAGGTTCACTACAACAAAATCTTCTCCAGGGTTAAAATCCTTCAAAATTTGAACTAAATTTAGAATGACAAATTATTTGACTCTATGCAATAACTCTTAAGGCTAGATTCTGCAATTAGAATTTTCACAAATTCTCTCCAGTAGATTCGCCATTATGTTGGTGACTCGGATGGGAAAATTGCTCAATAATGTGCAACCTCTGGTTACATAAATAATTCAACACTTTAATGACTCTATAATAGCACTGTCTGCAACCAAAAATTTTGAGTTCATCCCCAACAGAGTTGTCATTTTGTTGGTGTTTTAAAATGCAACCCACATAGGCTTTGCAATTATCTAAGAGGTAGTCAACCTCTATATTAAAGAACCATAAAGACTAGTGGCCAACTGACAAGATTCAGTCTAAGACAGACATCTCCTACACTTCTGGCTCTGCAAGACCAAGGTGGGTAAACCTAAACAATGCTCAAAACTTAATTCACTCATATACTGACATTGCTTTACAAAGCAGATAATTCCCAATGAAACAACACTAAGGGAAGCATTGACAACATTAAACTTGGCTAAATTCTCAATAACTCAACCCTCTCTCAGTCATTGCAATGCAGGACACACAACCAACTAAACAGTAAGATTAGAAATAATTTTACAATTATAAAATGTTCCTGAGATGCACAAAACTGAAAAATAGATTAGTGCCAACTTTGGGCCATGGAGTCAAACACATAAAATGAATTCCCAACAAACAGACTTCAACCAGTGGATTTAAATTGTTGATTCTTTGCATCAACTAATAGTGTCTTGCACCCAAAATCCTTCTCTTACTATCAATCAGATTCTTCTTATCAAATCCCATCTGCACACCTGAAATCACAATCACCTGCTCAAAGCATTTTAACCATTTCTTTGAAACAGAACAATGAACAGATAAAACAACCTCATGAAACTTGAGATGATAAACTCAAAGACACTTTGTATTATTGAATTTACATGACTCAAAGTGTACAAATATGGAGACAATTTGATGACATTCATGAATGTGGAAACACCTTCATGATGTTAATTGCATAAACTAGCTATATTTACTCATAAATTCAGAAAATTACAACTTATCGACTCAAACAATGACTCAAAAATTACAATTCTCTATCTACCCAGCCCAATACAAAAACTCAAAACCTCATCTCAGAACCCTGTACAATGAGAGAATAATAGAGGATATAGAAGAAGATATGCAAGCAGGATCAGTCCTAAATTCGATTTGGAAATGCCATCTGGAAGCTCCATTCACCATTGATCAAACTGAAAAGAATATCTCCTCTCCTTCCTTTGCAGCAACAAACATATTCCCTTAAAAACTACATTGCTCATGATTGCCTAGTAACTGAAAGCATTCCCATGTGGAGAATCTTCAAATTCACCCAGATGGAAAATATCCTCTTCCTGTGCAAAATTATGTTTTTTCCTTTTATTTGCTGCACATTATACTTTGAAATATTTCCCCACTTTATAATGTTGTAGCTTTATTTTGCTTTCATCTATTAAAGTTTAATAACTTTAATATTTCTGCTCTTTAATACTACTGCATATAAAAACCCAGCACATATTGACCATTTAAATATTATAAAATGAATATTAAATTCATTTTACCCATATCCCCTTACATTCTATTCTCCAACAAAGAGAATGTTTGCTCATAGTGAATATTGAATTCACTTTTTACTAACCTAGGCAAAAATAAAAATTTACCCCCAGGCATCATTAAAATATTTCACCTTTGAAATATTTCACATTCTACCTCCTCGGGAAAATTATTTTACCTCCTTGACCTATTTACCATTTAAAAAAATTTGCATTGGGACCACCCCATTTTAATCAAACACCATTTAATCTTTTTGAAAAAATTAAAATAGGCACCTCCCGCAATTTCTCGCACACCTCGCAAGAATTTTGATGTCGTCATCAAAATCTCGCGAGGTCAGCAAGGTTGGCCCTAATTTTTGATTTTTTGAGCTCCCGTGCTCTGCTTCACCTGGCATGAGTTTTCCTTCTCTGGCACGGGGGTCTTCATTGGCCTTCTCATACGCATGCCACACATGGCATTCCATTTTGGCACAGGCTAGGAGGAAAGACCCTACAGCTAGTTGTGCCTCTCCTTTGCATTATGCGGGCCTTCTTGTGCTCCCTTACATGCTGGCCGCACCACTCACAACATCTCCTTGTTGTCTTGCCCCTCACCTGGTATTCTCCTCAGCAAGCTTGGGCCAATCTCCTTCATGCGCGTAGGCTTATCCATCTGGTGTGGGCCTCCCTTGGTATTCCCCTCACTAGCGCCTCACACCTCCTCTTCCAAATGCGCGGGCCCTCACTTCCCATGCGCATGCCTCCTACTTAATTCTTCTTGTTGCACAGGTCCTTCACCTGCTCCATACATGGTGCGGGCCTCCCTGTTTGTGTGTATTCTCTGCTTTCATCTTTGCTGGAAATTCAATACTTTGATGCAGTATGCAAAGATAAATGCAAAAAAACACAGCAAATCCAATGAGCACTGCAGCGACTGTACCTAAGAAAACATGCTTGTATCCAAAGTAATCCTCCACAAACCAGTTTAATGGATTAAACCCTTCACCAATCACTTCCAATTGGTCTGTGACATCTCCAAATTGTGAGGAAATTAGACCATACACATCCCATAAAACAGGGCATATCCAGAGATTCAAATATCTCCCTCAATATATCCTCCCGTTAAGACATCCATGAGAGTTGTCTTGCCAGCACCACTGACTCCCATCAATGCCAACTCGTCTTATTGCAAACTAGTTGATTGGATGCTCA
Organism: Sequoiadendron giganteum; assembly: GCA_007115665.2. Lineage (NCBI taxonomy): Eukaryota > Viridiplantae > Streptophyta > Pinopsida > Cupressales > Cupressaceae > Sequoiadendron > Sequoiadendron giganteum. Next base: position 302,949,429 of record CM021107.1, read on the forward strand.
TTTGTCTGACCTACATTTCAAGAGTATTATTGCCAACTGCAGAAGACAATGGTCATGCCAGAGACTGATTTCCTAACCTTGATACGTTAAGTTCCTGCTCTGTACCATTCTCTTGGGATTTCGATTCATCTAGAGTTTCCTTGGAGATAATAGCTTGAGGCTTACCAAGAGCTTCAGAAAAACAAATCTCCTATTATTTCATGTATATATTTTGTAAATGGATATAAAAGAGAGCAATCCAACGAAAGGAAGTTGTACATTATTATCTTGTACAAAACGTGTCTTTTCAACATCAAGTAGTTGCTCAAAAACTTATCAAGACTGAAGCACACTGTGATCTTATCTATGGTGAATGGTACTACTTCATTCAAGTCAATTGAATTGACTTATAGCAATAACAACTAGGAGTCCACTGATGGAACAGTGCCTTACAATTCATGCATTTCACAATCGGAATATCCTTCAACAGATTGCCATGCAACATTTACAACCTCATGATTGTGCAAAGCATGTCGGGCCCCATGTGGGTCCGGCTAAACAAAAAATCATTTTCAAACGAATTTCATCCTCAAATGAATTGACACTGCGTTTTGAATGCACGTGAAGTTAAAACATGAACTGGGTCGCCATTAAAATTTGCTTTCAGGCACTTTTGCAAAACAGTGAAAACAAGTCAAGTTGCCTCAAGAATCAATCTGGGAAATCAGTCAAACGACCTCGTGAAGCAATGAGAACTTGCACACATGCAGAAATTTGATCCAAGAGTACAGTGCAACAAATGGATCGGAAAAAGGAAACCCGAGGAACCGGATATTAATCAAAAAATTTGCCCAGTCAGGCTTTGCTGAAACAGCAGTTGTTCTGCACCAATTGAAACTGATTCAACTGCCAATTTGTAAAAATAGCAAATCAACTCCTAACGAGCTGCCATCAGACACATAAGTTTATCAAGGTACCATGAGCATGTGTGCAAAAGTAATTTTCTTGAATCATCACTGATCAAAAGTTATTGACGGTTGAAGTTGGCCTCTCTGAAATGCTGTCAGGAATGCAGATGTGAAACTGAACAAACTGCATGGGTTGGGGCCCTAGCTCGGTTGGCTAAATCTTTCCTGTTGCAGGAGGTTGGTCACGAGGTCTAGTCTCCCCCACCCCCGTGGTATCGGAGGGCGTGTCGTGCCAGCACCGCCGGTCATGTTAAAAAATTTACCAAGCGCACTGCAGTTTATAGGGGGTCGTGCTACCCGATTCCTGCAGTCTAATTAAAAAAAATTTAAAAAAAAAAATTGAACAAACTGCATTCGGTTTCGATCTGCTAAAAATAGAAAATCATATCATGAGGCTTTGAAAACTGACACCTGAGATCATTTAGGTATGGAGAACATAGAACAACATTCATTTCATCTTGATAGTCAACTGGTTGCAAAATCCAAGCTCAAACAAGAAGCAACTTTGCAAAACTGAACGTCTGCAAGCAGCAGAACAGTGTCAAAACCCTCCAGCTTCACTTTTTGAAACTCTGTCAAAACTTATCATGGGAAGATGAAAATTGATACACACGCTCACATAGGTCAATTGAGTATGTGTGCAAATGGGTTTTGCACAACAATCAACAGGATTTAAAATACAATCCTCCAAAGTGAGTCCCTCAGACTGATTCTTCAGGTGCTCTTCTGAAAGTGCAGAAGCAAATTTTTTTTGAAATAGGCATCTCAAATTTGCAAAATTTGAGAGTGCCATCATGACTCTTTTCGATCTATCGGGGAGACTCTTGTTGATCTAAGAGGGATCGAGGTAAAATTGGTCTTCGATTAGACCTGAGAATGTTGTACTAATGCCTGTGGTCTTGCCGATGGATTTGTTCCTATTGAATGTCGGTGTGACTCTTGCCGATGAGTTGCTTCAAAATTCAGTTAAGGACATCGAGATGACTTGGGACTTCGATGAGACATTTCGATCTGTTGCCGATGGGGTTGGTCATGCCGATGGACTTGAAAGGTGGATCTTGATTGAATGAACATTGACTTGGTTGACTATTGAGTTGTTCAATGGACATTGGATGACTATGTTGAGTTGGTGGTGACCGTTCACTGACTTGTAATATTAACAGTTGATCTATAGAGGAAACCAAATCAAACCAATTTTGGATGATGAATAAAACTTGTTGTGAAGAATTGGTCAAGTGTAGAGACGACAGGAGATGGAAGAATGATCAGATAGTTCTCTTGAAAGGATCATTGTATGTGAATACATTGTAACAGTGATCAAATTAGAGAGAACGTGATTGATCTAGAATGTTATGCTACCAGATTCTCTCCAGATGGAACAAGATGTAAACTTTGTAAAGGCTTAGAGCCTGAATTGTATTTGTAACTATTTTATGTTACTGAATAATACATTGGCGATCTGGGCTTTTAGAGTGTGGGGTTTTTGCCCGAAAGGGTTTTCCCCACGTGAATCTGTGTATCCAAGTTTTTTGTTCCATCTTTCATGTTTAATGGTTTTGTGTGATTGAATTTGTTAATTGGTTTTGTTTGGAACTAGTTTAATAAGCATTTATTTTTCTCTAACGGTCAATGTGGGAAATGAACTATGTCTGATTCTGCCTTGTGGCATAGTACTTCGTGTTTTTGAGGCAATCTAATGAATCAAAAGCTACCGAAGGCACTTTTGATCTTGGATGTTTCTTCTAAGATACCCGCATTTTTTCCAACAAATATGGCGTTGAAATTGGCGTTAAACCCAACGTTAAAGATGGCGCTAAATTTGACATTAATTTGCACTGAATTTAGCACCTCTTTGTTATGATTGGCACAATAAATGCCAAGAATAGTGCCATCCCAATAAATAGCACCGAATTTTTCAAAAATTTGGAGAAAAATACATTAAAATAGTGGGTGGAAGCAAAAAAGGGAGCTAATCACAGGGATTGAAATAATTAACTATACTCTAAAAGATTTTAGGGTTTCAAAATTCAAGAAACAACCTTTGAAAATACACCCATGTAGGAGCCACCACACAAATCATCTAAAGGTTCAAATCTAGGTTTCCACTTACAAATAGAAAGGTTATTTCTATGGCCTTAATAAAAAACCATGGTCCTCCCATGATCACTTTAATCAAATCCTCCTTATTGGAAAATATAAAAGGAAATAATCCATCAACCATAGCATTGAATAAAACACTTCCTTTTAGTTTACAAGCCACAACAAACCATTTTTGGATTAAATAAATATTAGGTCTAAAGGAAAAAAAACTTACCAACCATATTATTGTCCATGGTAAAATTAGCTTCATACATTAGGGAATCAACCAAGTTTACAAAAATACTTCCTCTAAAATCTGAAATATTTAGATCTCTCTTCCTTCATTACTAGTAAACCCAAATCTAGCCACTTTATTAGCCCATGATGATTGGATAAACCTGTTATTCAAACCTTTAGGCGATGCATAAAAATAGCACATGAGACATGTGTGTCAAAAACAACACTCGAGACATGTGATTTAAAAACAACACTAGAAACGTGTGCATCAAAAACAACACACATGACATGGGGAACACTAGAGGGGGGCCCCGAATAGCTCTCCATTCACATAATCCTGCCAAGAATTCAAAATTCCAAACCCTAGCAAAGTGTGCATAATGGGATTAAAAAGTAAATTGTGGGATAGGTATTTTGAAGGAACATGTTAAGTAATATTCACAAAGTGCAAGTAATACAGACTACAACTTGATAGGTTTAATAATAGGGGTTTTTCTAAAGAAGTAAATTTAAAAGTAAATCATGGGATAGGGATCTAGATTGTGCTTTAGCTTATGATCAACAATAATACAACTTGAAAACTTAAAATTTTAACATTTTAACAATAATATACAAGTTTGAAAATCCTATTCCAATCATAAACTAACTAGATCAAAAAAGAAAATACAAAAGATAAGGAAGGAAATAGATGGTTTAAAAATGTGGATGATGAAAATATGAATCACAAATAGTATCAATGCAATGAAAGTACAAAATTCACACTTCAACAATCAGCCAATAAAGCCTAAGATCTATGCAAATTAAATGATAAACAATAATACCATAGTAAATACCTTAGATTGCTTTAGATTGTTTTTTTTGATAAATACTCGAATGCTTGATGTAGATTACTCACATATTTTTAACATAACCTGGATATCAACATGATAGAATGAAGGCTCGATGCTTGATAATACTTGATCATGGATGCTTAATAAATTCTTGCTTGATAATGATAGCTTGGTAATGATAACTTGATAATGATAGCTTGATATTGCTTGATAGTATAAGTGCTAAAATTTGATCAAATTTCGATAGCAAGAGTGTTAGGAAGTTTTTTTATAATGAAAGTGCTAGGGAGATTTGACAATGATAGTGCTAGGGGATATGAATGAAATGAAAGTTTTCTATTTATACGTTTCACTTAGCATTTGATCAATGGTGGAGAATAATTAGAAAGATTAATGGATGAAAAAAATCAAGATAAGGGAAGACCTAAGTTTGAATTTGATGGTGGGTAAGATTAGAAGAATTAAATAAATTAATTAATTTAATTCAAATGATAGTTAGAGAAATAAATAAATATTTATTTATTTATTTTAAAATAAAATATGTAATTTAAATAAATTGTTTTAATTTATTTAAAAGAGGAGTGTTACCTAATTAAATATTTTTTGAAAATTATTTAATTATAGAGGAAAAGATTTAATTTAAATAAATTATTTTTAATTTATTTAAAAGAGGAGTGTTGGATAATTAAATAATTTTAATTTAAATAAATTATTTAAAAGAGGGGTGTTAGCTAATTAAATATTTAAAAAATATATATTTAATTATAGAGGAAAATATTCAATTTAAATAAGTTATTTTTAATTTATTTAAAAGAGTGTTAGCTAAGTAAATAATTTTTTGAAAATTATATAACTATGGAGGATCAAAGTTAAATTGAATTTTAATTTTAATTAATGTTGGAGGGAAAATGATAACTGGTGAATTATTTAAATAGTTAAATAAATATTTAATTAATAATTATGATAAAGATTAAGATAATTAATTCATTAAAAATTATTTAATTACTATGGATGAAAATAGGAAAATGTTAGCTTAACTAAAAATATTTAATTAATTATAGGTAGAAGAAATGATAAGGATTTAATGATGAAATGATAAGATGAAAATGCATGTCATTTTTAGGTTCCTACATTTTGCCCCTCTTTGAGACAATGTGTTTTATAGTGTTGTTTCAAAGAAAAAAATTGATGATATGCCTCAGTGTACCCCAATGGACCATGGGATAGAGGATATTATGCCCCCTTGAGAGATCGGCCAGAGAAAATAATTTTTCGTCGGGTTCACGACAAGATGGATTAGCTAGGTCTATGATAATGATGATGATATGATGACAACTCTAACTTGTTTATGCAGGAAAATGCAACTATATTAAAATTAGCCCATTGATCAAATGTACAATGAAGCATATAAATGGGTAATGAAATAATAGGAAAGTATCCAAAATGGATGGGATATGACAGCATACATGCAAGATGGATTATGGGGAAGTATTGATTCCTTTCTTTCTTTGTTATGCTTTGTATCATCATTGAGCATTTTATTAGGGAAGAGGGATATATATACACCTAGGTATAGATAACCAGGATTACTTTGGTATCACCTTCCATGGACTATGAATCTGCAAACAACATACAAAAATGTACTGACTATGCCCCCATTCCTCACTCTTCACCATGATATTAGGATTGAGGCTTCCTCAAGCTTCCTTATAATAGATCAAAAGAAAATATCAAATATAAAAGGTTGAGATGAAGATCAAAAGATAAATCAAAAAGAAAAATACCAAATAACAAACAAGTCAATAGCCCACATATCTTGCCAAAAGAATAAGCTCAGTTTTGATAGATAGGCCTAATATAGGAAGAATCCATCCATTAATGCCTTAATTTGTTTTGATAGTGACCATTATAGGAAAGATAATTCATTAGGATATGAATTTTTTAATAGTGATATTGAAATGTGGGCAACAAGCAATGTAAACCAAAATTTTAGCTCAACAGTTGAAATTTGTTTTACTCTTGATTTTCGTTAAAGCTTGACATTTTAGGATTTACACATGATCTCAAGATAAAATAATCCAACCCAACACCTGAATCAAGGGAAATATGGTCCCAAATAGGTATAAAATCGCTTATTATGAGATAGATGGACTGACTATGCTATGGTAGATGGACAGGAAAATGATAGGAGAAGAGGCCTCCAAGGATTATGCTACGAAGGAATGAGATAGCCTTTACTAGAGATATTGATATTATGGATATAAGATAAAAGAGGATTCTTTGGATAAAAGTATGATGTCCAAAGGACATGGATTGTAAGTATTTAAATTTTCTAAAACATACTTGTACAAGGTTTTCCCCAATTTACCAAGATCAAAGTATCAAGGGTGAGGGAATGAGTTAGATAGGATGAAGTATATATGATAAAGCCTACATATAGGATAATCAAGATCAAAGTAAGGAAGGTGGGATGTATTTGGATGGGATGAGGGATATGTTTGAACAAGCCACTTTGGATGCCATTTAGTTCATGTTTTGATATGTCTTGTTTGGATAGGGATGGTGGAATCTTGTGGAGGAGTAGGATCATGATATGAAAGGATGTACTTTGATCTTGACCTAGGAGGGGATCACTACATGGAGTGAAAGGTATAGGATCATTAGATGGGAAATTATCATTGGATGAGATGGAAGGTTTCATTTGATCTTTATTTGGAAGAAATTTAGAAGATAGTGAGGAAGGAATAATTTGCTTTTAATTTAGAGAGGAATCATAAGATGGTATGGAAGTGCAAATGATACCTTGTTCTTGAGGTGACATAGAAGAGATACTTAGGTCTTAAGATGGAGTAGGATTATAAAGTGGAATAAGGAATATATCTTGATAATGAGATGGAAAGGTATCATTGGAAAGGATAGTTTGATCAATTTTTAGCTTGGATCATTTTTTGTAAGGCAGACTCAAGAGATTCCCCTAAAGGAGTGTATTTCCTTTTAGGAGCACTATTTTACCTAGGTAGTCTTCTACAACATTGATTTTTTTTAGGATTGTTTGCTATAAAGTGTAGGGTAGGTTGAACATTTTGAATTGTTTTTGCATCTACCACACCATCATTGACAATGTTCTTGTTTTTGGTCCAAATCCTAGGTTTATCTTTAAATGTTGAAGGGTTATACTTATTGTATTTAAAAAAAAACACAAGACCTTTAGTAATGAGAGACTTTTCAATATTAAAACCCCTTTCAATGACCTCTCCAAATGTATTATCACCTTGAATTTGAAGGTGAAAGGCCAATAAATTGTTTAGGTCAGTGATAACTTGAAGAAACCCCCCTCAAAAAGAGATATAAAATCTCTGAGAATTTTTCATTTTTTTGAGAAAAAATATTAATTTCTATTGGCGAATCTTTCCTTTTTTGAAAAAAATAATTAATTTTATTAGCTATTTTTTACATCACTAAAAATTTGTAGAAAATATTGGTGAATCTTTGAAAATAATAAGAAAATGCATTATGGTGAATCCTTCAAATGTAAAAAAATAATTCTTATGGAAAAGTAGGGGCCCGAGGGTGGAAATTATTGATGGGTTTAAGGGGTATACTATAATATTTACTTACCACCATTGATTTAAAATATAATCTAATGACCCTCATTGTATTTCATGAGGTAAAATGTACCTACAATTTGTAATTCTCGTGGAGCCTAAAATTCATTTTGGATCATTGATCTTAGAAGATTAATGATCCAAAATCTATTTCGAGCCCCAAAAGCATTACAGATCACAGGTATATTTTACCTCATAGAATACAATCAGGGCTATTAGATTATATTGTAAATCAATTGGAAACCAAATATTAAAAATATGACCCTAAATCAACTAATAATTATGATATACTATTGGCAAATTAATATAGATTTCTATTATAACTTATAAAATTTAGGTGAATATGATCTAATCATGTATCGAAAATTGTGGTAAATTTTTCAGTTAAAAATTCTAATAAATAAATGATTTGGTGATTTAAATAAGACTAAAATAATATTTTGTAAAAATGTGGCAATTCAAGTCACATTATAGCTTAAACTATTAGCCAATTTTCAATTCCCAAATTTTAATTATTAGCCAATTGGTGAATATTAGCCACTAAAAAAAATCATTGGTTTAGGTTTTGGGTGAAAATGTGAACAAGTCGCTTTTCAAGAATAGGATAAGGGAATTTTCTTGTAATTTTCTCCACCTCTATAAAAATGACACAAAGGATTCTTCCTCTCTTTTTTTTGCATTACATAAATCAGTCATGGAGATTTCATGTTCAATGTTGTATGAAAATGCATAATGAATTTGTCTACCAACTCATGAAAGGTCTTGATCCCATGAGGTAAATGTGAAAATCACTCAATAGATTGACCTCCTAGGCTTCTAGGAAAGAGGCTCATTAGATATGTATCATTATAGGACACCTCAAGACAAGCTATGTAAAATTCCCTTATGTATTCTCTTGGATCACCTCTTCCCTTATATTTGTCAAATAAAGGCATTTCAAAGTTTTGAGGGGAGGGGATCATATTCAAGGACTTGTCAAAAGGATAGGGGCATATGTCTTCCAATTTATAACTCTTCTTAGTGTTAATGTTTCCCATTTCCATATTTGTTATCTTTTGTTGTAACTCTTGTATTTGTTGAGCCAAGTCATTTGTAGATGTTGATGGAGGTGCACTTATGTGAATGTAATATTGTTGTTGATGTTGATTTAGGGTAATGTGATGTTTTTGAGGTTGACTTGGTGGAATGTAATGTTTTTGATTAAGGAAAAAATAGGCTTTTAAGGGGCCCCGAAACCCTTTAATAGAAAAGAAGAGACAGATATAGCATGAACAAGTACAGATCAGAGAACAGTGAGCTACTAGAAAAGAAGATCAAAAAAGAACCAACCCATGGGCAGCGCCACAAAAAACCAACGAAAACCCAACAAAATTCTAGCCACTAGGACAAATTCCTCAAGATGTCCACCACCTCCTACTCCAGATTATTCATATTTAACATTGCTTTATTTTTCTCCTGAATGTTGATAGGGTCCTTGTCAGCCTTTCTCTTCAGATTCGCTCTAGTTCTTTTGCTCAGACTGACACCCTCCACCTGGATTTGTTCTTTTTCAACATCTAGATCCATAGTTGTCTTCTCTTGATAAACATTCTCCAGATTATCAATCATCATATTCATTATGTTCGCAGTAGATTTTAAAATCGTGTGGCTCATTTCCATCACCATCTGGATAGACTCTTTTATTTTCTTAAGCTTTTCCTCCATAGCAAAAATCTTATCATCGTGGTTACTCTTAAATTGTTAAAGATCTTCAATTGTTTTCTTGAGGCAATCCACCATGTATTTCTTTTCTTCCTCAGTCCATAAATCAGTGGCCCTATCTCTGTCTCTTGTTGTGTGGTCAATCAGATCAGGCCCTTCCAACTTGTTTCTTATAGCCCTCTATTTCAGCTTAATTTCCTTAATCTCAAAAAACACCCATCTTATCAGTCTAAAAAAATCCACAGACCCATTACGAGAAATGGCGAGGATGTCAATAGGAAACTCACACTCAGCTTTGAAGTAATGGTCATCTGCCTTGAGATCACTGGGAAAACAAGGCCTATCTTGTTTGTCAGTGGCAAAGTAGCTAGAATATTCCGACAAGGGGGCTGACTAAGAATCATCTTGATTAGTATCATAGGAGGGATCCTCCAAATCCTTTCTTTTAACCTTCTCCTGAGGGGAGACAATAGATTTTCCTTTCGCCTTAGATTTAGCATCTTCTGAACCTGGGAAAAGAACCTTAACTCTACCTTTAGAGTACATAGAATGGTGGAATGTAATGTTATTGAGGTTGAATTGGTCGAATAGGCATATTTTTCATGTTTAAGGTACCCATGTTTAAATAAGATCTAACAAAAGTAGGTGATTTTTCTAGTGTAAAATGATCTTGATGTGTCTCTTGATATGTTTTACATTGAAATTTTGATGTTTTAGGTGGAGGTGGTGGTGAATATGTGAAATTAGAAGCCACCTTTTGTGATGATGTTTGAATTGGATTAGGTTGACATGTTTCTAGCCCCATTTCAAGATTAGTGAGATCTACATCCTTGATAATTTTAACAGGTATTTTAGCACCTGTAATGTCATAAAATTGCACCTTGGGAGAAATTTCACATTTGCATATTTGACCCCGCATTTATTGCACCTATCCACATTTATGACAAGAACCTTATGGGACATAACTTCATGGTTTCAACCCAATAATTACCAATGATGAAGCAATGAAAATCTGCCACCTCATTTCTTGAAAAATGATGAGTTGGATGCTTGTGCGGCTAGCAGACATCTGCACAACAAGCTAGCATCCCCGCATTTTTTTGAGTTGAAATGAGGAATCTTGGAATATTTCATCAATGACACGTGTCTTTAAGGTCAGATTCCAAGAGTAACTGATCCTCTCACCCATGCAACACAAAACTATCTCCTTTGCTCTCATTTTGGGGTTTCTCTCATTCTAACTTCTCTCTCTCTAACTTTCCCTTCATTCTCTTCTCAATCTTACTTTTATGACAAAGCTCTGTTGGATTGAGGTCCCTCCAACAACCAAAGCTCTCTTGCAAGCATTCAATGGTGCATCTGTCAAGCCAAGAGGGGGCCATAAACTATTGGTAACAGTCTCTTGCTTCTTTTCTATTTGCAAATAGATAGCTTGCTACTTTGCCATCTTGTGATACAAGTTCTCCTCCTTGAGTGGGGTTTTCTTTTATCACTTTGTATTTGTTTACTTTGTCCACTTTTCTCCATCTGTCAGGCTATCTATGGAGGTGGGAACAACAAAACAAGGGTTTGACTACAGAAAACCCAAAAATAGCCCCAACATTTTTCCTCATTCATTTTGTGTGCAAGTTGTCCAAGTGAAGCTTGGAGGAAGATCTAAAATACAGGACCTATCGTAAGTTGGTTCTCCCTTCCTTTGTATATTTCTTGTATTTTCTACTTTTTGTCAATTATTTAGTTGAATAAACAGATCTCACATCTGATTTAGTTAGTGGGTCGATAGTATTTGTGTCTAAAGGTTTAGCACTCTATCTATACAAGATGCCAAAATACCTCTCAGAATCCAATGCGCCGCACTGGCATCCTGATCCTACATTGACATCTTTTGGCCAAGAGTTGCTCCTTCTATGATAGAGATCCTGATATCCTGCTCTTTCGATTTTTGAAGCTATTTGTCCAATCACTTTATCTGATATTTTACCTTCAAGCTATTCTTTGCAATATCTTCATTTTGTCTTTCAATCCTATTTAACGAAACACAAGGTAGTTTAGGGTAGTCTATTCCTTGGGATTCTCTTGGAAAGTAAGAGACTCATGAGTAGCGGATCCCCCTTCTCTATATTTTGGTGAACTCGACATAAAACATGTTGGATCTTTTTCTCCAATGTTTTAATATCTATGATAATGCGTTTTCTAAGGAATATTTTGATATGTTAGATGATCCTCTGGATGATTTATTAGAAGCATCTTCTCCTATCTATAGATATCCTAAGCAAACATCTACTTCCTCTTCGCAAGTTGAGAAGTTGATGAATGTTATTGTAGTCTTCATGGCCCTCAAAAGCCTAAGATACCCATTGTTTACTTGAATCCAAATAGCCCTTCACCTAAGAGAATTCATTCTATCTATGGGGTCCCATATCATAATGAATCAATGGATTTGTATACAAGGTTTTTAAAAGCTACAGATTCTTCTTCTTATAATATTGTGGCACACACATATAACACTAAAAGAAATAAACAAAATTTGAATCAAAAATATTTTGTACCTACATATCAACTTGGTGTGGTATAAAAATGGGGGATTATAATAGAGTAAATCCAACACATCAATGAAAAGTTTTATATAAAAGGAATTGAAATATCAAACTAAGCTGCTATGACTATCTTCTCAAATCATCCCATTGCTCTCTACTCTTAAGGATCTCTAAATTCATACTCTCATATTTGGATGGTGCACATGAATTCACAAGATGAAAACCTAAGAGATGAGAAGATTTATGAAATGCAAAGCTACATGCCTACATTAACATATTTTTGGTATTTTTGATATGAAAGATAAATGAAATATGAGATTGTTGCTTTGCAAATGGTGCTAAGATGATTTTTGTTGTTGTAATGCAAATCTAAATGTCATTCTATGATGAAAAACTAATGCAACACTAAAATTTTGTAAAGTAAAATTTCCATGATAACAATGTTAAATGATATACAACTCTAAAATACTCTCAATTACTAAGATAATTTCTGCAACATAAGTCTATGATGAAATCCTTATTGAAAAGTTGTAAAATGATCCGCTATTTATAGATTTTTCCAAGCCTTGAATGAGGTGGAAAAGATGGATGGTCGAGATTGTGATCCTGAGAGATCAACGGTGGAGCACAAAGAGGTTGGAAGAATTCATGGAGGCTACTCCATTTGGAAGGGCAAATCATGCAAGTGTTAAAGAGCATCAATTAGAAAGAGGAGCTATGTGTCTCCAAGGAGGTTAGAAGGTTAAATGAATATTTCTAATTTAGAAATTAGAAATAAATGAAATCATGTGACATGTGATGATGTAGAGGGTGTTTTTGAGGAAGTTAGAAAATTATGGAGAAATATGACAAATTTGAATTAAAAATTCAAATTTAATGAGGAAGGGGAATAATCAAATAACAAATTATTTAAATTTGTGTATTTAATTAATTCAAGAGGGAAGGTGATTTTTGGAATAGAAGAATTAAAGGAGTGAACTATACAAATAAATTTATCAATTTATTTATATAAGTAAAGGAATTAAGATTAATTAATTAAATAACTAGTATCAAGGATTTTTTATTTTTCTCCTTGATTTGAACTTTATTCAATCGTGTCAACCTTCGAGTTAATTTTGATTGATGATGTTAGCAAATTAGATGATGATCGATCTCATGATAGGTGAGATTCAATGATTGATTGATGATGATTGACCTCATGATAGGTGAGGTACAATGATAAATTGATAGACTGACCTCATGTTAGGTGAGGTACAATGATAGATTGATAGATTGATAGGTTGATTGATGTTTGATTGATTGATTTTGTGATTTTTTTATTATGATAGGAGAGTGATTTAGGAGTCCTCGTGTCTTGGGAGCGCTTCCCACGGACTTGGGAGTTGATTCTTCGCTTGATCCAGGTTGTGTGAGATCTAATTGAGGGATGCGGATTGTACCATTTGATTGATATGCCCCATGTTAGGATTAATCGGGCACTATTGACAGCATTAGTAGAGTGTTGTCATAGCGACCACAACACCTTTCACCTAGCTATCGACGAGATTCTTGTGATGTCAAAGGATGTATACCAAATTCTACGGATTCCTATGGTGAGTGATATTGTCATAGATGATCATACAGAGCAGGTTGTGATAGATGCTCTTCGCAAGATTTTTTATGATGACCAGATTAGCAGGTACGAGATACCTTGGCAGGAGATGTGTGACAGTTATGCCCCACTACCTTATGTACTTATTGGATCTGTTGGGTGGGGTCGGGTGTTCAAGCAGATGATTCTACAGGGAACCCGATATGCCTAGGGTTCATGCATGTTAGCCCATCTTTATCATGATCTTCATCAGGTAGTGTATCTTAGAGTTGCTAGCCTCTCAGTTGATGTCACATTACTTCAAATTTGGGCATGGGAGCACATAGTTGTTACCCAACCAGTTGCAGACAGGTATCGGTTGATTGGTAGGCCGTATGTATATGGTTATATAGGCCCCATTGTCCTGCATAAGTTGGGAAAATTAGAGTACTAGCAATGAGTTTTTGATGATCTTGACACTATGACGTGGCGACCCTACCTAGACTATGAGCAGTGGGTGAAGGATCAGTTGGAGATGGTGTATGTGTGTACAACAAGGTTTTTGATTGGATGCACACGATTCATCATTGAGAGATTTCTTCTAGACCGGGTGCACCGACAGTATGGCTGAGTATAGGGTATGTCGCAGGGAGTAGCCACTTATACTAGGAGGCACCAGGACATACCAGATTGGGGACCCCTCTTGTCCTATGATGCAGCCTGCCAGGAGTACTACGGTTTACAGCCCGTGATGTGGGCATATCATTCAGAGGTTGCAGAGGCTGCCATGTCAAAGGAGTATGCAGAGTACTTTGGCACACATCCCTTTCCTAGACTGTACAGTCTTGATGAGCTAGTGCCAGTGTTAGATGATGAGGAGGAGAGAGCATCAAGATGGAGGAAGGGGAGGGGTGATGGAGAGGAGGAGGAGAGATTTGTGGGAGGAGATGGAGGAGGGGATGACGGTGGAGATGGGGATGGAGGAGGTGGTGATGGAGGAGGCAGAGCCTTTGATGTGAGAGATACAATGATACCCCGACGGAGGAGATCTTCGGTAGTTATGGCACAACAACATGTTCAGATTGGAGTTCCTTCACAGTAGTAGTAGACACAGATCGGTGCTTTATAGCTACAAGTTCAAACGTTGCAGGGTCAGTTGGCTCAAGTACAGGCCCTACCTGCACAGGCCTAGGGACAGATACAGGGATAGGGACAGGCCCTAACACAAACATAGGCTCAATTCACCACCTTGATAGGTGAGAGGGACACTCAAAGATAGCTAGTTGAGCAGGTTGAGGTCATTGCGAAGAGAGTTATGAGGGCAGTAGAGGGCACTACCACTATAGATTATATCTGAGAGATACAGGACTCAACCAGAGAGGCTGAATATTACAGAGGTAGATATCATGAGTTCGTACCTACAGAGAGATGAATGAGTTATGCACAGTCTTGGAGTAGACGGACTCACTCTAGGACCACCAGCAAGTGAGTTACTCAGCCACTTCCAGGGCAACCAGGTGGGGCTCCAGGGACAGGTCCATCAAGAGAAGCAGGTCCAACAGGAGGGGCAGGTCCTACGACATCTGGGGGAAGCACTACAGATTCTTGTGGTCACACTTGATTGTATTGTTGAGACTTTGCATACATTAATTCAGATAATTTATGATATACTTCCCCATTTTTGATGGTGTATCTCTTTATGTTGTTAGACATCCTTCTACACTTGATATTGAGATTTATGTGATATGCAGGGGTGATTTTTGATCTACATGTTTATATGCTTTTATAATAGATGTATTTTATTTTCTATGTTATGTGATAGTTTATATGCCTATGTGATAATGATATGTGAATGTGATGATGACTCTATATGTTTATGCCATGTTATGTTTTAGGTATGGATGCATTAATGAGATAATGATTGTGAAACCCAATCCTAGACCTGCACAAACATATCAAACAAACATAATATTAGATCCATATGCAAGTTAGAACTAAGATTCCCCAAGAAATTCATCTACAATGCTCAAAATAGAAAAAATAAAGAACAAAACATGAAAAACAATGAAATCTTATTTAAACATGCAAACTCTCAATCCCATGGGGGAGTTGGTGCCAATTTGATGTGTAAATTGACCCTTTCCCAACTCCTTTGTGTGATTGGATGATTTTGATGAATTTTGATCCACTTGGTGAAGAAGAACAATGTAATTCCTTGATGAAACCTACAATAACTTGGCTATGATAATGGAAAATGCTCATGAAATATATGAAATTTCTCTAAATGTGAAGATAGTAACATTTCTCTAAGCTGTAGATGTCTAAATGAGAAGAAGAGCCTTCCATTTATAGAAAGACAAGATGGAGGAATGAGAAAACTAGAGCAATGTGGGATCATTCAAAATCCAATAGCCAAGTGTCACTTGTCAAGATGTGAATGGAGGAAGCTTGAGCACATTTTGATGAATGTGCACAATAAATGATATTAGGTGGAATTTGAAAATTGTGAAATGACATGTTGGAAGGAGAAAAGAATGAATTAAATGCCACTTGGCTCAATGCACAAGGACATGTAAGAGAAGATAAATGTTTTGTTGGAAGGACAAATCCACTTGGAGGGATTTTCAAACTTGGAGGAATATTCCCCTAAATATGCCATGTTGAGAGAAAATATGGATTTAATAAATCAATTAAATGTATTTTCATGTGCAAGTGGCAAAATGTAGAGAACTTAAGTGATTAGGATTAAATTAACCAAGATTTGATCAATTTAATAGGAGATTAGATGATGTGACAAGTTTGATTTAGATTTTAGGATTTATTTAAATCAAAGTTGAGATGAAAATGATTTAGACTTTAATTAAATAAATATTTTGATTTATTTAATTAAAAAGGGGATGATGTTAGATTAAATTAAAGGTTTAATTTATTCAATTTAATAGGACAACTTTAGAGATTTAATTAAATAAAATGAATTATTTAATTAAATAGAGATATAGGGTTAATTAAATCATATTGATTGATTTAATTAACATGAGAGAATGACTTATTCAGATAAATAATGATTTATTTGATTAAGGGATGAAAAGTGATGACAAGCTAAAAAAGATTATTCAGGACGAAATGATGTTAGTAATCAGGATCAAGTGTGTCGGTATATTTTTCATGTCTACATTTTTCCCCTCTTTGAAGCAATGCACTTGTTGTGTTGATTCAAAGAATAAACTGATGTGATTAAAGTTCAAAAAAAATTCAATTTTTTAGATGCCCCACTACTGCCCTAGCAAGAAGGATTACGCTGGTATATTGCCCCCTCGAGAGATTGAATGAAAATTTGGATTTTTGGGTGATCTCGCAAAAAAAGAGGAAAAGGTGGCCGACAGGTCCAGAAAGGCTCTGGAATGTCAAAAAATGTGTTAAAACACCAAAAATGATGCAAAATGGCCCTCGGTTAGGCAAAAATGGGATCAGGGGTCCTAAACCCTAGCTGGATGGTTAAATTATGTCAAAAACCCTAATTTTTAGACTTAAATAGACCCTAAGGGGTCATTTTCACACTTAGCCTTTAGAAATATTTGCATTTTGAGCTCTGAGCCTTGATCAAGATGGCGCAAAGATTGCTTCCCCATCATGTGTCAGAGTGAGTACAAGTGCACCAGCGGCCATCCAGTGCAAGACTTGTGGTATGTACCCCATCCCTGACTTGTGATTTCAATTTTTTTTTGTGCAATAAATAGGGTCAAAGTCAATTCTTAGTCAAGCAGCACTATATAGCACCGTTGCAAATGCAAAATCAATGTCGTGCAGCCTTGAAGAGGATCGCATATGTGAAGAGCGTCGCTGAGAGCCATTTTAGAAATTAGGGTTTAGGGGAAAAGTCGGTCACATGTGCGAATAACGTCGCAACGATCCTCTTTGGAATTTAGAACTCAGGGGCGAGGTCAAACTATGTCGCGATGGCGTAGTTTGGAATTTGCAAATTATGCTGCAATTGCAAACAATGCCACATTTTTTTGTTTGAATTGCGGGAACTTAGTTCGAGGGCTCAATTTTTTTCAAAATTTGATGCAGTGACCTCTCTTGCACAGGAGGACCTCGAGATACTACATTCTCGGGAGCACAGATGCCCAATGCTCAGCAAATTAGATGGTTTAGACAAGTTGCTCCAGGAGCAGCTTGGTGCCATTAGTCTCTGGTATGTTGCGTACATTCGTCCTGTTCGGACCCATTTGGGGATGATGACAGCCTTGGTGGAGCGATGGCACAGTGAGACATCCTCCTTCCACCTTCCTACTGGCGAGGCCACAGTTACATTAGAGGATGTCTAGCGCATCCTACGGCTACCCATCCATGGTGAGAGAGTTATTTATGATGTGGTTGCGAGGAGGGATGTCTGATATGAGGTTATGGGGCTCGAGGCAATTGTCTTTTCTGAGGGCCAAATTAATTTAGAGAGGTATAGGGGCATAGTGCCCACCTTCAGACTGATTGTTGCAGCGATTATATCAGGTCTTGTGGCACTAGATCAACGGGGCCGATATTTCAATTTGGGTTGGGGATTGGCATGAGAGCGAATGCTCTTTCAGAGAGAGTGCCTTACATGGGGTCCAATAATGCTTGCCTCACTATACAAATATTTACATGATTTTTCCTACTTAGATAGCAGGGCCATTGGGGCTAGAATTACTTTGCTTCATGTCTGGGCATGGGAGCGCATTGCAGTGCTTCACCCTCAGATTACACTAGTTTCCCTAGAGTCGGATGATTCGATTGTCTGGTGATATGGCGGGGCTCAAATCATATTAACACATACAGGGGTAGGTGGTATCGCCCACTGGTGGTGAGTTATCAATGAGGTGACAGAGTTTACCTAGAGGCCCTATCTCGGTGTTGGTCCTTGATTTGATGATGTACAACAGTTTTTCTTTGCTTGTTAGGACAGGTTGATGCAGGCCAGAGAGCACACTATGATCGAGAGATATATGTCGAATAGAGTGGTCAGGAAGTTCAAAGATGTACATGATAGACTTGATGACCAGTACATGGTGATCTTTGCCCGTACTAAAAGGGAGACTGCATGCGTAGACCTATCCCTACAGACGAGGTAGTGGCATCCTTCAAACAGTTAGTGGCTAGGTCGTGGCCATATGATCAGGGACAGGGTGATGCAGGGGTCACATAGGCTTATAGAGATTTTTTTAGACCACCCTTGAGGCTCACAAATCTAGGTATAGTGCCTACACGATGGAGGCCCAGGGGCCAATCAGCAGGCCGAGGTCGAGGGCAGGGAGGCAGGGGTGACATGGATAGAGATGGGGATGGGGATAGGGGAAGAGGTGGACCACCTCTGCACTAGACACCACCCCGGGTATAGCCACAGCAGACACCACCCCGAGTGCAAACACCAATTAGAGAGAAGCCACAACAGACCCCACCCAGAGACGGGGAGAGAGAGGTCCCTCAGTAGCAATCTCCACAGCGAGATCACCAAGATGCCCTAATCTAGCAGTTACAGGCTCAGGTGCAGGTTTTAACAGCTGAGAGGGATCAGGCCTGACA
Organism: Sequoiadendron giganteum; assembly: GCA_007115665.2. Lineage (NCBI taxonomy): Eukaryota > Viridiplantae > Streptophyta > Pinopsida > Cupressales > Cupressaceae > Sequoiadendron > Sequoiadendron giganteum. The sequence continues at coordinate 302,968,494 of CM021107.1, forward strand.
ATAGGTTACAAAACTCATGACAAAGAGAGATCATGATAGGTTTGAGAGAGACCAGGAGATAGGCCGGAGGAGGCATCTTAAGAGCACAGCCTCTGCATCCCAGGGTCGAACAATATCCATTCGGGCATATCGGGAGGTCGTTAGAAAGGTGGAGTATTATAGGCTCCACTACAGGCAGGCAGTGCCACCAGCAGGCCAGGTGCTAGAGTACTCTCAGCGGACAAGGATGAGGCCACTTGAGGACCATGTCGAGAGACAGGAAGGAGAGGGTAGTAGCCAGCAAGGCTAGTTGCTCATTTTGATCACAAACAGTATTCATTTTTTATTCATGGGCTCTGATTGGTGTAGACATGGAAAATTGACCGATACACTTGATCCTAACTACTAACATCATTTCATCTCGAATCATACTCTCAGCTTATCATTACCTTTTATCCCTTAATTAAATAAATCATTATTTATTTGATTAGATCTTTCTTCTCTGTTGATTAAATTAATCAATTTAATTTTATTAACCTTATATCTCTGTTCATTTAAATAATTCATTTTATTTAAATCAAATCTCTAAAATCTTCTTATTAAATTGAATAAATTAAACCTTATTTAATTTAATCTAACATTATCCCCTTTAGTTAAGTAAATCAAAACATTTATTTAATTAAATCTTTCCTCTCAATTCTTGATTTAAATTTACTCATGAATTTAAGTCAAAATTGTCACATCCCCTAATCTCTCATTAAACTAATTAATCTTTGATTGATTTAATCCTAATCTATGTCACATCCTCTAGAGAATGCAACTTGCACAATAAGTCAATTAATTTGATTTATTAAATCTTCTAATTTCCCTCAACATCGCATAATAGAGAATATTCCCTCAAATTTGAATTCAAATCCAAGTGGACTTAGTCCTTCCAACAAGGCATTTATTTCACCTTACAAGTCCTTTTTCATTGAACCAAGTGGCCATTACTCCATTTGACTCTCCCTCCACCTTGTCATTTCAATATTTTCAAATTTCAAATTTATGCATTTATTGGCACTTTGATCAAAATGTGTACAACCTTCACCCATTCACATCTTCACAAGTGGCACTTGGTCATTGGATGTTGAATGATCCCACATTGTTCAATCTTGCTCATTCTTCCAATTTGAAAATCTATAAATGAGAGACTCTTCCTCTCATTCATCATCCATGATTTGAGTAAACTCACTATACTCAATTTCATCTTCAAGCATATCCATTTTCATCTATTTTATCAAGCTCTTAGCTAGGTTATGTAGGAATTCAACCAAAGTGGATCAAATCTTCATCAAATCATCATCAAAGCTTACAAAAGAGTTGGGAAATGGCCAATTTCTACACATAATTGGCACCAATTCCCCCATGGGATTGATAGTTTGTTCATTAAAATAGGATTTACGTACTTTCATTTGTATTGTTCTTCATTTTCTTCCTATGATAATGTTTCAATCTAATTTCATGGGGAATCTTTGTCTTAACCTGCATTTCAATCTAATAATTTGTTTGTTTTCCATGTTTGTGTAGGTGTAGGATTGGGGTTCACAATTGGTTATTGCCCTTATTGTATTATACACATTTGATCCTGATTTTGTACCTTGATAGTTACTCATGTTTATATATATATATGAGATGATTCGATTTATGAGATGTCTTATTTTATTTGCGATGGATGGATGCATTTAATTTCCTATGTGTTATGATATGATGCAATGATTATGGATGCATTTTTTTTTGTACATTTTCTATGCATTTTTATGGTGACGATGTATAGATGCAATCATGATGAATTATGTGATGTATTATGACATGTATGCAGCGATATGCAAGCTACATATATTTTTGTTTCGTTTTTTTTATGCATTTATGAATGATGTTTTAATTATATGATGTAATGTAATGTAATGTAATGTAATTATGAGATGGTGATCTTTATGAGATGGTATGCAATGGTTCCTTATGATATGTGACACTATGTGATTTATGCAATGGATATTTTATTATGGAATGATAACGCAAGATGATCTATGATGTAATGTTTTATGATGATGATTATGTGATGCAATGATTGATTTGTGGATGCAAATTATGTAATGAACATTGATATGTGAGATGAGATGATGTTTTATGAGATGTAATGGAAAATGGAATGCAAATGACTATTGTAATATGATGTGCATTTGGATATGATAATGATGACCTCTAGGGTAATTTATGTCATGCATAACTTATTAATGCCTGTGTGATAATTCTATAATGGAATGTAAATGATTCTATATTAACGATGAAATGCAATGCATCTATATTTCCTACATGATATGCTAATGATTGGTGGATGCAGGATGGATGCATTTTAGTAATGTTTTTGAGTAACTATCATGAAACCATGTTAGTATGGAAGGAAGACATAAGAAAGAAGATCCAACAAGCTTACTTTATGATGATGATTATGATAATGAAACCAGGAGTTGGGATTTTAAAAGGGCCATTTACTTTATGTTTGATAACACACGTAGGTACGATGCATCAAAGTATTAAGAACCAGGATGGCATTGTACCTAGTGTGATGGACTTTGACTTGATAATAAAATAGGAGTATTCCTATTCACACTTGACATACAGAACCTTATTTAGGATGTAGTTCAGATATTCTAAACATCTCAAACCAAAACATAGAAAAGCAAGCCATCCTATGTGGTCAACAAGACATCTAGAATACCCTCCCTACAAACCAAACAAAGTACACATGATGAAATTATTCTACAAGAATATCCAACAAGAACAGTATATAAAAAGATAATTATCATTGCCCCATTCCTTTCTCTCTAAATATTTTTGTTTTAGATATCATCGATAGGTCATTAGAATGAGTGCAAAATAAGATTAGTCAAAAAAACCAGATAAAGTAAACAAACAAGCTAATGTTCTTCATACCACTAGCCAAGACTAAACTATGGTGATGCATGATGTTGATGTCCATTGTAGGAAGGATGCATCTTAGGACATATTGTGATCAGGTGATGATGGGATTTGGTTGGATGATAAGCTATTGATACTCTGAGTTGATTAACTTGTTGACTTACTGACTTAGACTTGAGACTTTGATGATTAAGCCTTCCCTTTTAACTTGCTACACTTGCCTCTAAATTGACCTACTAAAGGATGAAGATGATGATGATTTATTATGAATGATGATTATTGCGGGTGAGAGCGAGATGAGACAGATGCACCATTTTGGATTTTTTGAAATTTTGAATGTTTTGAGGCTGCTTTGATTTTCGGGTTTTTTCATTTTTTTATTGGATTTTCGAGATTTTGACCAAGAGACTAACTTAAAGACCTATCCTAGGGGTCTCGAGAGCTCATCAACAGATTAGCCTTGCCTACATTATACACACAAAGACCACGTAGTTGACTGACTTATACTTGAGACTTTGACAATTAAGCCTTCCCTTTTAACCTGCTACACTTGCCTCTGAATTGACCTACCAAAGGATGAAGATGATGATGATTTATTATGAATGATGATTATTGTGGGTGAGAGCGAGATGAGACAAATGCACCATTTTGTATTTTTTCAAATATTTGGATTTTTTAAAATTTTGAATGTTTTGAGGCTATTTTGATTTTCGGGTTTTTTCATTTTTTATTGGATTTTCGAGATTTTGACCAAGAGACTAACTTAAAGACCTATCCGAGGGGTCTCAAGAGCTGATCAAAAGATTAGCCTTACCTATGTTATACACGTAAAGACCATATAGTTCGACTAACATAGACTTTATTACCGATGAGATCGATGGATAAACGGATTGCTATTTTATTGCGACAGTTGCCTAAAGGACTGACCTAGGGTGTCTCGGGGGATGATCAAAGATAAACCTTGCCTATGTTCAAGCTCAGAGATGACGTAGTTCGACAAGACGACTCTATGTTTTATTTTTTTTGGATGTTCGACATGTTTTGGATTTATTTTATTTTTCTGATGTTTTAATTTTTTGATGGATATTTCGAATGTTTTTAGATTTTTTTATTTTAAGGAAGATCACAAGAATATACACGAATCTGATCTAATGCAGGTATAGAAACATGCCCCCAACATGGTGCAATAGACCACTGTGATAAAGGTAGGATAAACTGACCTTAGGAAAGTGCCTAGTAGTACTAGGGTGGAACATGATACAAACACAAGATCAAGCTATGGTATAGACGCGGATGGATGATGGAAGGATAAATGGAATGTGATGGATGGTAAGATGTAATGGATAAGGGAGTGTGCAGAATAAGTCATGAAGATCCTAGTGAATGGAGAGTGCTTTATTGATGCTTGGCTCCTGCTTGCCAGGTTTTCACCAAGGTACTTTCCCAAAGCACCACCGAAGTGGTTTTCACTAGTGGACGATTTATTTATTTTTACTGTTTTTAATCCTTTTTCTGATTTTTTTTGGATTTTGGTATTTTTTGATTTTTTTGTATTTTTGGTTTTACCCTTAAAAGATCAAGTGTAAAAATTTTTGAGATGGGAGTTGTTCATGGGCTCCTATAGAGGCTCCCCTTCAGGCATTGATAACTGGTATGCTCTTGATTTATAGCTCACCGTGATGATGAAAGGTCCCAACCAGTTGGACTCAAATTTTCCCTTGCCATTCGGATTTGGCACATTCTTCTGATTCTCTTTTAGTACTAGCTCATCGACTTAGAAGGTTCACCTCCTGATTTCCTTGTTTTAGTTGTGCTTGAGGCAATTCTAATAAACTTGCAAGTGATTTAGGACATCCATGCATCGCTCATCTAATAGTTCTAGCTCATTTAGCCGTGAGACCCGATATTCTTCATCTATAATGAGATTTTGTAGTGATATCCTCAGGGACGGGAGCTCGATCTCAATGGGGAGGATGGCTTCTGATCCGTAGACCAGGGAGAAGGGGGTGGCACCTATTGGTGTGTGGATGCTTTTGTGGTAGGCCCATAAGGCGGGGTTTAGTTGCAGATGTCAGTCACGACCAACGTCATTGACTGTTTTCTTAGGGATCTTCAGAATGGTTTTATTGGTGGCTTCTGCTTGGCCATTGCCTTGGGGATAATACGAAGTGGAAAAGTGATGTTGGATGTTGAATTTTTGGCAAAGGTCACAGATATTATGATTCTTAAAAGGTGTCCCATTATCTGAAATGATGGCTTAAGGGACACCGTATCGGCAAATAAGTTAGTTCAGGATGAACTTAGATATCTACTTTCCTATTATGTAGGTCACGGGAATGGCTTCGACCCACTTCATGAAGTACTCTATGGTGGTGATGATGAATTTTTGGCCATTGGATGAGGTGGGGGTGATTTTACCGATGAGATCGAGCCCCTACTATGAAAAGGGCCAAGGTGTAACAATGGGATGAAGCTCCTAAGTTGGTACATGGATGAGGTCCCCATGCTGCTGACACTGCAAACATATTCTAACAAATTCATGTGCATCCCTTTCCATTGTGGGCCAATAATATCTGGTTCTCAGCAGTTTCTTAGCCAAGGCCATACCGCTCAAATGTGAACCACAAATTTTTTTGTGTGCCTCAGTTAAAGCAGTCAGGGCTTCCTCAATATTTAGGCAACGTAATAGGGTCCCTTCGATGCTCCTATGGTAGAGGGTTTCTCATAGGACGACAAAGCGGGTTGAATTATTAATGAGGGCTTGTTTAAGGTTCGGGGTTATGTTGGTAGGGAGGACTCCTATTCTTAAGTAAGTGTAAATGTCATGGTACCAAGGATCACCGGGACCAATGAGTTCACACACGAATTTGAACTCCGGTATCTCGAATGTTGGTATGAGAAGCTTCTCTACGAGGAACTCTTGTTTTGGGACGCTGTGCGGGATTTCCAAGAGTGATCCAATTGTAGCCATTATGTCTGTTGCTCTATTATTTGCTCTGGGTAGTTGTTCAAATATAATATCAATGAATGATTCATTGAGGCTCTCCACCAATTTCTTGTATGGCGTCAATTTATCATCCTTCATCTAATATTTATTATTTACTTGATTTATTATGAGCTGAGAGTCTCCATATACTTTAAGTGCCATAATCTGCCACTGCACCACAATCCTTAACCCTATGACAAGAGCCTCATACTCTACTATGTTATTCATGCATGGGAATGACAATTTGTAGGATTTGGGTATGCAGTCTCCTTGGGGAGTGATGAGGAAAATTCTAGCGCCTGACCCATTTTGTGTGTGAGATCCATCAAAGTACATTTTCTAGTGGTCTGCTATGTTTATGTTGAAGATGGATTCGTCGAGGAACTCTGAGATAAGTGGGTTTTTTGCATATATAGGAGCCTCTACCAGTTGATGCGCAATTGCTTGTCCTTTGATGGCCTTATGCTCTACATATTCAGTGTCATGCTCTACTAATATCATAACCCACTTGGTTGTCCATCCTATGAGAGTTGCTTTGGAAAGTAGGTACTTGAGCAGATCTATCTTTGTGATTAGCTTGATCTAATGAGCTAGCATGTAGTGTCTGAACTTTTGAGCTGCAAATATGACAACTAGACAAGCTTTCTCAATAGGCATGTAATTTAGCTCATGTCCTACCATGGTCCTGCTAATGTAATATATTGCTCTTTCCCTTCCATTTTCATCATGTTGAGCTAAGTGAGCACCGAGAGCTATCATTGTTGCTAATATGTATAGGATCAATGGTTTTCCTGGGATTGGTGGCATTAGAACTGGTGGTGTGAGTAGATATTCCTTAATTTTTTTGAATGCTTGGTCGCATTTCGCATCCCATTTGTATGCTACCCCCTTTTGGAGTAGATGATAATATGGGATTTGTTTGTCTACCAGTTGTGCTATGAATCTGCAAATAGACTGGAGCCTTCCTTCTAGACCTCTTAGCTGCTTTAGTGTCCTGGGTGCTTCCATTTCGAGGATCACCTTGACTTTGGTGGGATCTACCTCAATTCCTCTCATTGACACAATATACCTAAGGAACTTGCCTGATTGCACTCTGAAGATGCACTTCTTTGGGTTGAGTCAGACCTTGTACTTTTCCAACCTATCAAAAATGGAGTTCAAAGTTGATATGTGGTTCCGTATTTTCCCTGATTTAGCCAATATGTCATCCACATAATCTTCCACCATCTTATGAATCATGTCATGAAAGATTAATGTGATGGCTCTCTGATAAGTTGCTCCTACATTATTTAGCCCAAATGTCATCATATTCCAGCACTAGATTCCCCATAGACATGTAAATGTTGTCTTGTGTTGGTCCTCCTTCGCTATCATGATCTGATTATATCCGAAAAACCCGTCCATTAGTAATAGAATCTCATGTCCAGCCGTCATATCCACTATCATGTCAATGTTTGGTAGTGGAAAGTCATCCTTGGGACACACTTTATTTAAGTCTATGAAATCTATGTAGATGTGGATGCCCCCAATGGGTTTTTAAATAGGTACTAGGTTGGACACCCACTCTAGATAATCAATCGAGTGTATGAATCCTACATCCAAGAGCTTTTGTAATTCTATTTTGACTAACAAGGCTATTTGGGGATGCATTTTTCTTAGCTTTTTTCTCACTTGCTTTGCCCCTAGATACACAGCTAAGTGATGAACCACAACTCCTGGATTGAGACCCGACATGTCAATATAGGTCCATGTAAAATTTTCCTTTCATTCTTTCAGGAATACAGCTAAGAGTTCTTGTTCTTCTGTGAGAAGTGATTCAACATAGAAAGTTATGTGTCATAGCTCCTCTATTCCCAAGTTGATGGGATTGCATTGTTCTACCAGGATCGCTGATTTTTCTTCATGAAGTGCAGTGAGGGGAAGATTGAACCCTTCATCCTTCGGTGCCTTAGAGAGGTTTTCACTGTTCGATGCATCCTTTATTTTTATTGTTTTAGGGTCAGAGAGTGCCACAGTGTGGTTTTCACTCAAGGACCTTGCGATTATTCTCAATTTCTCACTTTTGCGACTGAAGGATTCAATCGTCTCCCTATAATAGGCTTGAGTGTCCAGTGTGATGTCAAACCCAACTTTATGATCTCCATTTGGTATTGTATCCCTGAATCCCATGAACTCTGAAAGTGCCTCATCATTTTTGAACGTGTCCAGAATCGGTGGTCCTCGTTGGTTGTAATTGATGAGTTGGGGGTAGACCAGTTTTATTTCATGGGTTTGGTGGTCTGACTCAGAAGACAGGGTGCTAATCATGAGTAGGGAGGAGTCTTAAAACAACATAGGTACATCAATAATGGGATCCTCGTCATCGCTACTACTACATGCATCGGTGATATCAAAGGTGAAGTTATCTAAGGGCAGACTTGTAGATACGGGTAATTGAAGGGAAATTGTTGATAGCTAAGGGGGAGTCCTGACTACTCTAATTGGGGGACTTCTGCCATGTATGGTTACACTCAGAAGGGTACACCCAAGGCCAAGATTTTTCATTCGTTTCTCAATAATGATGGGCTCCAGTCGGCCATTTTTATTTTTTCCCAAGCTTCCATTCCTGTTATAGCCCACGCTCAACATTAATTGAAGTCCTATGTTGGCCTCATCCTTAGGAAGGGCTGGTACAAGTCTCTCATCTTGATAGAGGAGATTGGATACGTCTCGCTCATCCACCACTTCTTGGCCTAGATCTCCCCAACTCCTCAATCGGGAAGGATCCGCCCTAAAGGTTTGAGTTGTTATGTTGGTGGGTTGTGGCTAACCATGAGATCTGGGGGATTGAGGTAACTCCCCGACTACAAAGGCGCCTTTCTTCATTCTGTATTCCCCACACCCATTTTCTTGGATTATAAGCTTGATGTTGGATATGTCAGGGATGACAGATGTCTTTGTCCCAAAAGTGGAAGCTATGTTGGATGGGTATATATATGGAGTTGAGGGGCCTTTATCATTCTTTGGGACTTGGGGAACCTTGTAATACTTGGCTCCCAGGTTCTTGCAATAGGTGAAGGGTTCAGGATCACCATGGATTGTAACCTCTTGGTTTTGGTATGAAAACTTGACGCATTGGTGGAAGGTTTATGCAACTGCTTGCATCCCATGAATCCACGGGTGCCCCAGGAGGATGTTATATGGCAGGTCAAGGTCAACCACCTAGCAGGTGGCTTCCATAATGGTTTGACCTACTTGAATAGGGAGCTAAAAAGTGCCTTGAGACACTCTTTCTTGATCATCGTAAGCCCTAATTGTGATACCCTTTTCAATGGAATCTTCAGAGATTTCCATATTCTTTATAAGCTTAAGTGAACAAATGTTGAGACCTACACCCCCATCCACCAAGACCCTTTTGACCTTATTTTTGTGAACCAGGACTTCAAGGTGCAATGCACGGTTGTGAGATGGTTGAGTGGGGAACTCCTGATCAGAAAGTGTGAGGAGATTCGGGGTGGTGATATTATCGACCATAGTTTGGAATTTTTTTGTATCAAGGTTAGCGAAGATGGTAGATGAAGCCAGTGCTTGCTCAAGGATTTTTCTGTGGGCAGTTGAAATCTTCAGTAACTCCATGATGAAGATCTGAGCAAGGGTTCTTTTTAACTAGTCAAGGACATTGTAATCATTAGGAATGGACTTCAAGTTTACGGTGGGGGTCCTAGGTGGCTGTGATGCCCTGGCAATGGTGACCTTGCCACCGCATGTGGTGACTCCACAATCCACTTTGGCTCCCTTGATGCTAACAACAGTGACCACTTCGTCAAGGAATGTGACAACTCCTTCGTACACATGGCTCACATTGCCATATTTTTGCTTCCCTTTGTTGTTTCCTTGGTTGTGATCGGGCATTGAATTCATGTAGATTTTTCAGATCTTGATTGCTAGTTGGTTGCTCAACATTTATGATTTTGTCATCAATGAGATCTTGGATGACATTTTTAGTTTCATGCAGTTGGCAGTTGTATGCCCCTTGAGCTTATGATAATCGCAAAGGAAATTTTCATTGTAGCAGGGTGGTTTCACCTAGGGTTCTTGATAGTTATCATAAGTGGGGATCTTGATGAGGTTCTCATTGACCAACTTCTTCATGATGGATTTGATTGATTCCCCAAGGGTTGTGAATTTCCTCTTGGGGGGATACCTATTTCGTGGAGGTGGTCCTCCTTGATTATTGAGGTTGTTGACTTGATTGTGGGGTGGTTGTTGGGTTACCGCATTGGGCTGTGTTATTGTGATTGTTGTTCTATGGTTGATGATGTGATTGGACATTTTTCATTGGAGCACTCATGACGACCTTGGCATCGACCACTCCATCGTTGGTGACATTCTTATTTTTCGCGCATGTGAGAGGTTTCTCATTATAGCTGGTGGATGGGCCACTATCTTGATGTTCAAGATATGTAGGTGTACCCCCTTGTGCAATAAGGTCCCTTTCGATGTTGAGCACCTTGGGGATCAATTGGTCATATGTGGTGATGCACTGCATCTTTAGATAAAATGCCAAGTTTTTGTCCAGATTGGAGATGATAGTGCAAATTTGTTGCTCCTCTGGCATGGCCCGCTTGCTCTGATTGGCCTTGGATCACCATCGTTCTAGGAAGAAGGTGAATGATTCCCCCTTTCCCTATTTGAGCACCGATAATTCCTCTAGACCAACATCTGTGTCGGTGTTAAATGCATAATTCTTGAGGAATGTGTCTACGATTTCTTGGACTATTCTAATGCCTGTAGGCAGATGAGAGAACCACTCCATGGCAGGACCAACCAGGCTCTGAGGAAACAATTGCATCAAATATGTATCATTGTACGTGACTTCCATGCAATGCACTTGGAATTCCCTGATGTGATCTTCAGGGTTTCCCAACCCACGATATTTGTTACATTTGGGGATTTTGAATCCCTTCGAGAATGGTATCATTGCAAGGCTCCTATCAAAAGGATAGGGACATAGATTGTCGGGTGTACTCATTGTTCTTCCTGATTGAAGATCAAGCACTTGCTGCAAGAGCAGTTTGATTTGTTTCCTCACATCATCTTGTGAATAAGGAGGTGGAGTGAACATGTTCTGAGGTGGTTGGGGTATTTGATTGGCGATTGGGGCATTTTTCTACTAGCTTTGTTGTGCAATTAAGGCTTGCTGATATGCCTGCATTTGCTTTTGCGCCAATAACACTTGTTGTTGGTCCTGTTGTTGTTGTGCCAACAAGGCTTGTTGTTGGGCTTGTTGTTGGGCCACTTGTTTTTGTGCTTGATATTGTTTCAAGGTTTGTTGATATGCTTGTTGTTGAGCTGCTTGTATTCGTGCTTGGTATTGAGCTTGCGCTTGCGCTTGCTAAGCTTATTATTGGGCTTGGTCTTGTGCCTACGCTTGTTGGGCTGCTTGTGCAGCTTGTGCATCATGTGCAGCTTGAGCTACTTGCATAGCTTGGGAAAATTGTTGTTATTGTAGTAAAGCTTGGGCTTGGGCCGCCTATTGTGCTTGTTGTGCTGCCAATCGTGCTTGTGCTTGTTGAGCAGCTAGTTGTGCATCTTGTTGATTTTGGATTTACTGAAGTGCCTTTTGGTAGGTGGCTTATCGAGCTACTTGCAGCGTGACTCTGAATTAATTTTCCATGTTGGATTTTGGCGGTGGTGGTGGTGGATTGGGAATAGCGTTGACCATTGTGATGAGTGGGACGGTCGTATTAATGATTGGATTTTGAGTGGTGTATGGTGTGATTGAGATGCTTGGTCCTTAGGAGATCATGCTTTGAGATACTTGGATAGTAGATGATGTGTTGATTATTGGGGTTGCTTGGATGGTCACCATATGTTGTTGTGATATCGATGGAAAGACCGGAGGATTTGGTATGACGTTTTGATTTACGGTAGGGGGGTTACTTTGATTTGGTTGATTGATGATCGGTAAAGGGGGAAGGCCCAACCTAAGGGGTGATGTGGATGTCAATGGTAATGGTGGGAATGGTGGTGTATTCCCTTGAAAAAGTGATGATGAGGAGGGATCGAAGACTCCCCCTGCTCCAAATAAATCACCTTCTCCTTGTGAGGTCATAGGGAGAGAGGCATGTGTGTCAAGAGGATAAACTGGTGTTGCGTGAAAAGAAGATGAATGGGTAGAATCATGAAATGCAAGAGGAACGTATGGGTGTAATGGATTCACTGGGATGGATTGGCCCAATATGGTGTTTGTGTCCAACTCTTGGTTATTCACAAGGGGGTGTTCCTGAAGTGCATGAAGCAATGAACTTCCCTTGTTAACGATTGGTGGAGTTGGAGCAATAGATGATGTGATTTATAGGATGCTTTGAGTGATGCTTTGATATGGATGCGTGGGTGAGATTGGAGGCATGATCTCGAGAGGTTTTTTCACAAGGGTGCTTATGTCATAGTTAGAAGGGAGTTTAGCCCCTTATTTTTCCAATTCAAGCATGTATTGGGAGGGATATAACCTGATCATTGCGTTAACAATTCGATGATTTTCGGGATTTTGCACCATCTCAAAGATTTCATCTTGTGTCATCCCTAAGGCATTGTCGGTAATATCCTCTACTTGACCCTCCTCTTGAGGATTTTTTGATGGCAGAGGGAGATTTCTTGGGGGATTGCTCTATCCCACGAGATTCATTTCAGGAGCAGTTTGACTTAGGTCACTTGAAGTGGATGTTTCTTTGTTGATTTCCATATTCTTCTTGTGTTGCAATCTAGTTTTCACCATAAAATAGGGATCAACTTTCAAGAATGTGTAGTCCTTTAGACTGATCTAACTTTAGGCATAAAAAGAGAAGAATCAAGATGATTAAGGATCAAAAGATGGGAATGAGATAAATGAAAGGTGGATGATGTGGATGATTGAACTCTTGAGAAACCTTGAAGGAGATACTAGACTTTAGGACTTGATTTGATTTGATTTGATTTGGATAGTGAGCTTGTAAACTCTAAGAGGTTGGATGTTGTCTTAGAGTAGACTCGTGCACAAGATGATAATTTGACTAAAGGTGTAAAGAAGAATTCATCAAGACACCCCTAATCAAACAAGATGATTTTGGATAATTAACTACTAGACCCCAAGATGTTGGATTTTATCGAGAGGTCAATTTGTTCACAAGGATTTGATAATTTGATCAAATATGTGGAGAAGGATTCATCCTCGCATATCTAACCAAACAAGATGATTTTTTTTTCCAAAAGTCTAGCAAGGATCATATTTTCAATATTTTCAAGAGTTGTGATGATTTTCGATTTTGAGGGGTGGGTGAGAGTGATGATTTTGACCCTAGATTTCACCTAGATAGAACTCATTTTTTATAAGACCTCAGTATTGAAGAACACGCTTGATACTTCCTATGTGAGAAAAGCAAACCTTTGAAAGAGAGTTGGATTTTGTTGACAATAAAACTCATACAAGTTAGGATTGTTTCTTGAAGCTTTCTTTTAAAAATTGTAAACCAACCTTTCTCTTACCTCGTAAAGCCTTGAAAGACATTCTTCACGGTCTTTTGGACTAAGACTTTTGAACTTTGGTTTTCAGATTTTTATTTTGTGGGAAATCATTTGGAAGAACACATGTGTGGGGTTCAATTGTTTCTTAGCTTTGCTTAATGAGTTCTTTTTACCACAAAAAATTTCTTGATTTAGATTTTCAAACTAGATGTCTAATGTCTTAACTTCTTCTCATCCCACAAAGTCCGTTATGTGGAAAATTGAGGAAATTAAGGCAAAAGTTTCCTAATGTTGACTTTAGTAAAAGAAAATTATGATTAAATCCAAATACTTAGATGCCTCTAAGGATAAAATCCCTAGGACAAGCATGAGCACTTGAATTTGTCAATGGTATTTTCTTCCCTAAAGGGTTTGAAATTTTGAGGATCTTGTGAATGTTTGTTTTTAAGATTTTGGATCCAAGCAATGTGTTCAACTGACTCAAATATTGCATAACCCTAGGATGGAAAAGAAAATATATGTTGAGTTCTCACTTGGATAAATCCAACTATGCCTACTCTTAGCAAATTATTAGATGCTTGACCACACAGGCTCCCCCTTACAGTGCACTCGCTTTTTGGATCAGCCAAGCATTATTACCCATGAATCTCCCATGGCATACTTCTCATTTCTACTGAGAGCTGTAAAAATGTGGGACAGCTCCAAAGGTTTGACCTCCTGATGCCAACAAATATTGATATTTTGGGCTTCTAAACAAAATTTCGTAGTAAGAGCATCCAGTTTAGGGGATGCAATGATACAATCCTTGTGAGAGATCTCCCAACCCTTAGAGCAAGGGTTGTACGCATCATAAACATACCGGGGAAGAGTTATCATTCACCGCTTCCCATTGTTTACAATTTTCATCGTAACCACAAATTTATATAGCGGTTTGGAAGAGCTTGGATTATGCTCGTTACCACTTGGATCGTTCCCTTGGGGTGAGTATTTTTTCCCACCAAGGCAGGCCCTCTAAATGTACATAAAATTAAGCACGTACATTCGTAGTTCAAACGATCTTTATTGAGAAACAAAGAGAGAACACTCACAATGTACTCCACTCACACTCGCAAGATTGGTTCAATTTTTAAAACCCAATTTGAAATGTGGAGGCAATCACTTATACAACTTAAGATCACCAAAAGGACTTTTGATTCTCAAGATCACTATAAAGCGCGAGAGAAGTGCATACATCTTTTTGATGATATTATTTTGGGTAAGTGATTACAAAACAAAGATGCACATGTTCATTTTAAATCCTCAAAGCAGTGATTAGATTTTTTTTAAGGCACCAAAAGGAAAGATGAAAGTTGTTTTGTTCAATTTTTAACCTTAAACCAAACCTAGTAAGTTTTCCTAAAGTTCTTTTTAACCTTTTGTAGCATAATTGAAATCTTTTGTAGTGTTCTTTTTAGAGCCCAAAATAAATTTAGTGTCTCCTAAAAGCATGATGCTAATCAAATCCTTAGAAAGGGATTATAAGTTCTCCCAAAGTGTTTAAAAACACTTAATACAATAAGACAATGATGTCATGGTGAAAAACTTCTCTTTGTTCCCTCCTTGTCTCAACCTGCAACCTGATTAAAACCAAGAAATACAGAGACAAAGAACAAGATAGGAGTTCAAAATGTCAAAAACAAAAAAGCACATGTCAAAATAAACCAAATTTGAACTTTTTACTCCACCCCAACGATGCAGTTTGTGGGTGCGGCAGAGTTTGGAAACGTCAGCGGTGCAATATAGCACCATTGATTACTTAGAGCGGCGCTCTGTAGTGAAACAAAGACCGTGATTGTAGCTCTATTTGACCAGCAGTGGAGTTTGGGATTTAGAAAGTCCATGGGGCACTTTGAAATTTGAATTTTTTTCACAGGAAGACTCCAACGACGGAGTTTGGAGATTGGAATGGCACAATATAGCGTTGCTTGACTGTCAACAGTTGAGTTTTCTAGAAGCTGCAAAAAAACACAAAAAATAACAAAAATTTTCAAAAAACGTGATGAAATCCTTCAGATTCACCCTCCTTCTAGCGCCAAAATGTGAACCCCAATCCTAGACCTACAAAAATATAGCAAACAAACATAATATTAGATCCATATGCAAGTTAGAACTAAGATTCCCCATGAAATTCATCTACAGTGCTCAAAATAGGAAAAATGAAGAACAAAACATGAAAAGCAATGAAATCCTATTTAAACATGCAAACTCTCAATCCCATGGGGGAGTTGGTGCCAATTGATGTGTAAATTGGCCCTTTCCCAAATCCTTTGTGTGATTAGATAATTTTGATGAAAGTTGATCCACTTGGTGAAGAAGAACAATGTAATTCCTTGATGAAACCTACAATAACTTGGCTATGATAATGGAAAATGTTCATGAAATGTATGAAATTGCTCTAAATGTGAAGATAGTAACCTTTCTCTAAGTTATGGATGTCTAAATGAAAAGAAGATCCTTTCATTTATAGAAAGACAAAATGGAGGAATGAGCAAAATGTAGCAATGTGGGATCATTCAACATCCAATGGCCAAGTGCCACTTATCAAGATGTGAATGGAGGAAGCTTGAGCACATTTTGATGAATGTGCATAATAAACGATATTAGGTGAAATTTGAAAATTGTGAAATGACATGTTGGAGGGAGAAAAGAATGAATTAAATGCCACTTGGCTCAATGCACAAGGACATGTAAGAGAAGATAAATACTTTGTTGGAAGGACAAATCAACTTGGAGGGATTTTCAAACTTGGAGGAATATTCCCCTAAATATGCCATGTTGAGAGAAAATATGGATTTAATAAATCAATTAAGTGTATTTTCATGTGCAAGTGGCAAAATGTAGAGAACTTAAGTGATTAGGATTAAATTAACCAGGATTTGATCAATTTAATAGGAGATTAGATGATGTGACAAGTTTGATTTAGATTTAAGGATTTATTTAAATCAAAGTTGAGATGAAAATGATTTAGACTTTAATTAAATAAATATTTTGATTTATTTAATTAAAAAGGGGATGATGTTAGATTAAATTAAATAAAGTTTAATTTATTCAATTTAATAGGATGACTTTAGAGATTTAATTAAATAAAATAAATTATTTAATTAAATAGAGACATAAGGTTAATTAAATCAAATTGATTGATTTAATTAACAAGAGAGAATGACTTATTCAAATAAATAATGATTTATTTGACTAAGGGGTGAAAAGTGATGGCAAGCTAAAGAAGATGATTCCGGATGAAATGATGTTAGTAATGAGGATCAAGTGTGTCGGTACATTTTCCCTATCTACAATGATGTATGATTCTATGTGTTGATGGATGATGCTTTTATTTATGATGGATGAGATGGATGCAATAATGCAAATGATATGGTATGCATTGTATTTTTGTATTTTTTCACATGTATATATCAATGATATAAATGGATGAATGAATGTGAAATGGTTTATTAAATGGAAATGCAAATATATAATTCTATATGTGGATATGAATGGTTTCTAAATGTATGATAAATGAATGGATTGTTTTTGGATATAATAAATGCAAATGTATGGATATATGATAATGCATGGATGTATGATGAATGCAAATGTATGGATGTATGAGGATAATGCTTTCTTTTAGATTTTTCTGATGCAAATATATGACCTAAATGCATGAATGAGTATGTGAATGGATTAAGATGTTAATATGGATGATGCTCTATTTTTGGATTTTAATGTAATCATATGATTAAATGTATAGATAGATGTATGATATGTGAATGGATTATGAAAATGTTTTATTTGTTTATCTATGCAATGTAATGCAAATGTGTGATAAAAGCGTATGTATGATAGATGCATGGATGGGTGGATGATGATTCTTTATAATGCAACTATTATGATGGATGTATGATAATACTATTCTAATGATATGATATGGAAATGGATAATGCAAATGAAATGATGTGATTCTTTTTTTTATGTCAAGTGTACTCAATTTTTTAATGAGAGATATCATCATGTTGAAGGTTGTCAACCTTGGAAAAATTTATAATGCCAATGCAGAACTAATATGAATGCAATCATATCTTAGCCATGCAAACCTAACTATGCAATGTTGTCGTCTGATTCATTGTGCTTGGTATCATCATTGAGCTTTTTAAAATTTTGAACATTAGTACAAACATCGATGGTATAATTAGACCATGATGACCTGAGTACAATTTCCATACAAATTTTGTTGAGTTTTTTATATTGCAAGACAACACAAGCATCTAGGTATAATTGGACCGAGATGACCTAAGCATCACTTGCATAAACAGATAAGAGTTAATCATTTTCCTATGCAAATTCAGAATGCCATCAATGATACTTTGTAGAGCATGTCCCTTGACAATTTGCATAATCGTAATGATTGACTCACAAACAATAGACAAAGAAAATATCATGCTCCTTCCTAGCCCCTTAGTTTAAAACATCATTGAGGTACTCTAGAGAAATGATAGCAACAATCAAGATAAAGCATCTAAACAATCATGCCAATGTGATTAAACCATGATTCAGAAGTCAATCATCCAGTGAGACTTGATTTGATTATCTTGATGTTGAGGTGGATGGTCGATTTGTTTGATTGATTGTGATGGATGTTCAGTGTGATTGTTGTTTGTGCCAAGTTATCTTGAAGTTGATTTTTTTTTACCTATTTGTTTAAGCTCAATGGTTATTTTCCCCCAACGAGTTCAGGATTTTTCCCTCAGTGAGAAACAAACCAATTATTACAGATATGCACAATGTAAACCAAGCCATGGTGGGACATGACCGCAACAACCAAATATGGATATGAAGTTCACTTTATGATAGGCATATATGTGTAATGATGGAAAAAGCAGACGGTCAACACCCATTTCCAAATAGATGGAAGAGCAGATCCAATCATGAATAGTGCCTGTTTACCAAGTTTTCACCACTTGCTTTTATTGCACCTTTTCCAATTTTATGCTTTTTTTTTGCTATTACCAAGACACCTGTTTGCCAGGTTTTGATCAAGGCAATGATTTTTTATTTTATTTTTTTATTTTAAAACTTTTTGATTTTTTTGTTGTCACCAAGATGCTTATTTGCTAGGTTTTTATCTGGGCAACCATTTTTCAAGACATGTTCTAATTTTTATGATTTTTTCAGGACTTTTAAACATGCACTGAATGCATTAGGTGTAGAACCTCTTCAGATGAAGGTTGTTCATTGGTTCTTCAAATAGATCCCCCTTTAGTGTGGACAGATGATATGCCCCCGATCCAAAGACTGATACAATAACGAAAGGACCCAACCAATTCGGCTCAAATTTTCCTTTCTTTTCTCGATCTCGTTGATTTCAAGGATTTTCCTTCAGTACCAAGTCACCTACCTAAAATGTCCTTGGTTTAACCTTTTGATTGTAGCTTCTAAACATTCTCTACTAATATGCTTTTAGGTGATCCACTGCAAGTTGACGACATTCATCCAACAGTTCTAGCTCCTGCAGTCTAGAAACTTTGTAGTCCTCTTCTGATATGATTCACTTCAAAGACACCTGAAGTGAAGGTATCTCAACCTCAATAGGTAGAATGGCTTCTGCTCCATATACAAGGGAACACGGTGTGGCTCATGTTGGGGTGCAAACATTTGTTCGATACGCCCATAAAGTGGGATTTAGCTGAATATGCTAATCATGTCCAGACTCATTGACAATTTTCTTGAGGATTTTCAAGATAGTCTTGTTTGTTGCCTCCGCTTGACTATTTCCTTGAGGATAATAAGGCGTGGAGAATCAATGTTGAATATGGAATCTGTGACAAAGTTCTTGCATGTCCTGATTTGTGAAGGCCCATATCGACAAATGATTTAATTTGGGATGAATGAGGCAATATGTTTCCCAATGATGTTGATTAGAGGAATGACTTCAACCCACTTTGTGAAACATTTTGTGGTTATGATGATAAACTTGTGTCCATTGGATTATGATGGATGAATTTTGCCTACAAGATCCAATCCCCATTGACAAAAGGGCCATGTCGAGGCAAATGGTTGCAACTTTTGGGTTGGAGCATGGATAAGGTTACCATGGATTTGACAATTTTCACATTTCTTGATAAATTCATAGGACTCCTTATCCATAATCAGCTAGCAATACCCCAAACGTAGGAGTTTCTTAGTGAGGGTAAGTCCACTTCAGTGAGTTCCATAGATACCGACATGGACCTCACGTAAAGTCGAGTCAAATTCGTCACGTTCAAGACAACAAAGGAGAGCACCATCAAGACCTCTTCAGTAAAGTACGTCAACCATCAAGGTATGGTGTGTAGATTGATGAATAAGGTTACGCTTCTGATTTCGGGAAAGATCAGGTGAAAAGGTATTGTCTTTCAAATAGGCATAGATCTTTCTATAGGTAAAGGATTTAGGGTCGACCAAGTGGCATATAATTTGGGATTCTGGATTGTCATAGGTAGGGTTAAACACTTGTTCCACCATGAACTCATATCGGCCTTGATTTTTTGGGATCTACAAGAGAGAAGAAATTGTTGCCATGGCATTGACTACTTTGTTATCTGCCCTTGGAATCTGTTCAAATTTAATCTCAATGAAATACTTTTTGAAATCATCAATCATTATTTTGTATGGCATCAACTTATCATCCTTGGTTTGATAATTATCATTCACTTGGTTAATGACCAACCTAGAATCACCATAGACTTGTAGCTCTCTGATCTTCCACTCAACTTCCAATTTGATATCAATGATGAGGGCTTCATATTCTGCTATGTTGTTGGTACAGGGAAACATCAGTCAATAGTATTTTGGGATTGTATGTCTCTGAGGAGTAACAAACAATATCCCAGCACCAAACCCTTGTTTTGTATATGATCCATCAAAATATAACATCCATTGTTGTGGAGTGATAGGAAAGACATCTGCATCAGGGAACTCAACATGCATCAAATGGTCATCTTGCAGGGGTGCTTCTGCTAACTAATCAGCTATCACTTATCCTTTGATTGCATTACGATCCACATACTGAATGTCAAACTCACTTAATATCATCACCCATTTAGCTACTCTTCCGGTGAGGTTTTCCTTGCTAAGCAGATATTTCAAAGGATCAATTTTAGCTATGAGCTTGATGGAGTGAGTTAGCATATAATGTCGGAGCTACTGAGTAGAAAATACCACCGCTAAACAAGCTTTCTCAATGAAGGTATAATTGATTTCATAACCATTCAATGTTTTGTTGATGTAATAAATTGCTCTTTCTTTTCCTATAGAATCTTCCTATGCTAATAGTGCACCCAAGGATACCTCAGTTGTTGTGATATAAAGAAGTAATGGTTTCCCTTCAGTGGGTGGTACCAGGATGGGTGGTTGACATCAAGTATTGTTTCAATTGATTAAAGGTTGTTTCACATTTCTCATCCCATTTAAACTTGACATTCTTGTGGAGCAAGTGAGTGAAGGGATGAGTTTTGTCTGCTAGCTGTGAGATGAACCTCCTAATGGATTGGAATCTTCCCTGAAGGGATCTCAATTGACTAATGTTCTTTGGTGGCATCATTTTCATGATGGCTTTGACCTTGGCAGGATCCACTTCAATTCCCTTTCCTAAAATTATATATCCCAACAACTTTACGAATGTCACACCAAACACACATTTCTTTGGATTTAATCTAACATTGAATTTCTCTGGGCAAGTGAAAACTTTGTCTAGGATCTCCAAGTGTCCTTCTCTAGTGAAATATTTATCCAATAGGTTATCAACATAGTCTTCCATGAAAGTATGCATCATATCGTGAAAAATGGTGGTCATTGCGCGTTGATAGGTGGCTCCAGCATTCTTCAACCCAAAAGTCGATATTCCAGCAAAAAGTACTCCACGGATAGGTAAAGATTATTTTATCTGGTTGTACCTTGAGAAGCCATCCATGATTGACAACATTGCATATCCTACTGTCAGATCCATTATGATAACAATGTTTGGCAAGGGAAAATCATCTTTTTGGACAAGCCTTATTCAAATGTCTGAAATTCGTGCAAATCCTAATGCTGCCATCTGGTTTAGATACTAGTACAATGTTAGAAATCCACTCGACATAGTCTATTAGTTTGATGAATCCTGCATCCAACATTTTTTTCAAATTTTCTTTGACTAGCATGGCGATGTGAGGGTGCATCTTTCTTAACTTTTGATTTACTGGTTTTACCCCAGAGAGAAGAGACAAATGGTGCATGATTAGTTCAGGATCAATCCCAGGCATATCTGCATAAGAACAAGTGAAGTTAATTTTCCTTTCTTCAAAGAATTGGGTAAAGCTTGATTTCTCTTGTTCAGTCAAGGATGCCACCAAATGCAAAGTTTTTACTTTTTCTAGAGTGTCGATGTTGATAGTTTGTGTAGATTCTACCAGCACTGAAGATCTCTTGTGGTAATGTTCTGGCAGAGTGTCAAATCTTCCATCCTTCGGCACCTCAGAGAGGTCTTCACCGTCAGATACGCTCTTTATTTAAACTTTTTCACTATCTAATGCTGCCATAGAATGGTTTTCACCATTAGATCTATTTTCATTATTTATTTTGCAGCTAGAAGATTTGGCACTCCCCTAACTGGAAGCTTCATTATAAGATTCAGTGGTGGAACATGTTTCAGGGTTTTCAACGTAGAGATAGTTAACAATAGCGTCATCAACCACAAAAAACTAGGATATCTAGAGGTGTGGTTTGGTCCCAATTGTCAAGTTTGGGGTGGATTAATGGCAAAGGATCATTAGGTTGGTCAAGGTCGGCAGCGATGAGGATTAGAACAGAAAAATATTCATGGTATGCAATAGTGAGATCAAGGTTTATGATGTAACTCTCCTCCAAATGATTTGTCTCACTAAGAGTTTGATCATCTTCATTAGAGTCATCGATAGGTTGTGGTTTGAACTCAAGGGGTCTAGACCCTAAGCCTTGTCCCTCCATGAGCATGTGTGGATACCTTTGTATTACATCAATTTGTTTATCATGACAAGATTCTTCAGACAATGAATCCCACTCATATTCATTTGAGTTGGCTTCATAGGCATCACTAGCTTACAGTCATAAGATTCATTCAACAACCTTTTTGGCGGCCTCTTCTTTTCTTTCCTCTTTGGATTCTTCTTTATAGCCCAATCCCATCTTATCTTTGGCATTCTTAGTGACCAGTTGAGCAAGCTCTACAATACCCTCTTTTCTTTTCCCAATAGGACCACTACCTTCATAACCTATCTTTTCCAAGATAGTGAAACCCTTACCATAAAGGTTAGTTGGGATACTAATGGTTGTTGTAGTAGATGTCGATGCAGATTCATCTTAATCTTTGTAAAGCCAACTAAGCACATCCTTGTCTTCAGATTCTTCCATGGTACTTGCCTTTATGAATTTTCCATCGAACAGAGTCGTGGGTTGTGGAGATGGTTGTATTGATATTGATGGTTTCCCATATGCTTGGGGAGATGGTAGCAATTGTGAAAGGCACAATGTTTGTTCAATGGAATATTCACCTATACCTTTATCTTTCAACTAAATATTTTCAAATTGTTTGGATAGGAGATTTAATTGACTTTCATGATTTACCTTAGTGGAATTAGCAATGCCTTTATCCTTGGATTGGGTGTCTTTCTCAAGATGATTTGATGGACTATTTGATTGACTTCCACTACTTGAGGGAGCAGAGTCACTAATACCCTTATCCTTTTATTGGTCCTTTTTCTCAACCCATCCTGACAAGATATTTTGTTGTTTCTCACCATTGGAGGAGCTAGAAGCATTAGCTTCTTTTTTATGAGGCACGAAGTAGTCTTGGACCACTTTCAATGTCTTGCAGTATTGAGAGTTGTTTGAGTCAACCGAGATGGTGATTTTATGTCCATTAAAGGGGAACTTCAAACATTGGTGATATGTTGATGGCACCGCCTGCATTGAGTGGATCCATGGTCTCCCAAGGAGTATATTGTACGTCAATTCTTTGTCCAACACTTGGCAAGCTATGTCTTTTTGGATAGGTCCCACTTGGATAGGCAAGACAATTAGTCCCTGAGATGGTATTTCTTCATCATCATAAGCTTTGATGGTAATTTTCCTTCTTGCATCAATAACATTCTCTAAAAACCCAAGTCCACAGACTAGTTTCAAAGTACAGATATTCAAACCCACTCCTCCATCTATTAAGACATGTTTTACATGATGTTTGTGGATTATGACCTCGATATGCAATGGAGCATTATGGGGACGTGCGGGCGAGGCGTCATCATTTTTAGAAAAGGATAAGAAATGAGGTGTAGTTAAGTGTCCCACCATGGCCTAAAATTGGCATACTTCTAGATTGGTTGGCACCGTGGTGGCTACTAGGGCTTGTTCTAGAATTTCTTTGTGAGTTGGTGAGATTTTAAGCAACTCTAGTATTGAGATTTGTGTCAAGATTTTTCGTAATTGATTGACAATATAGTATTTGTTAGATGGGGTAACAGGTGCTCTTGATGCGCTTCCTTTTAAGACATATTTACCTTGAGCCCTTGTGGTGGCATTAACTAGTTGATGGTCTTGTCTCTCCCTGATTTTGATAACATTTACTTGATTGTCAGTGGCTGCAATATTGTTATTGATTGGGATGATGTCAAGGGTAGGAACATTGTTTTCATGATCATTGTTGTTTGGTGTATTGATTTGATCTTCGACTGCTAAGATGTGGAGAATAGTTGTGTCATAAACATAATTCACACTTTTATTCTTGTTGTTTGCCGAAGAAGATTCTCCTTTGTCATAATTGGGTAAAGGATTCTTAAAACACACCATGGTCATTGTTTGTTTGGGGACCTTCTATTTGTATGATCTTTTGGTCTATCAAATCTTGCACCTTGTGCTTTAACTATGTGCAATTATTTGTTAGATGACCTTTGCATCGATGAAATTCACAGTAATGAGCATCATTCCACCATGACGATTTCACTTTTGGATCAAAACCTCGGGTGTTCGGCAAGGTGATAAGATTTTCTGCCAGAAGTTCCTTCAATGCGGATTCGAGTGATTGATGCAAAGGTGTGAATTTCTTGCGATTTGATGGCGTTGGATATGGTGGTGGTTGAGATGGAGCATTGTTTTGGTTATTGTTCTAATTGGTATTCTGGTTTGTGTTTTGGTTGGTGTTGTTTTGATTGGGGGTTTGGTTGGTCTTAGATGTGGTTCCCGATAAATTGAAGACCGGTTTGGCATTGTGCATTTCATTTGAAGCATCGTTATTAGTATTCTTGTATTTTTTCCAAAACATTGGTTTATCATTGTGGTTATGATTGTTTGATGAGTTATCTTCGTTATATATTTTGATTACTCCTCTCTTTACCAACGCTTCTTCAATTTTAATTCCATTTTCAATTAGTTTCTCAAAGGTTGGTGGACATTTTAATTCAAGCCAATAGCTCATATCATCATTTAAATTGTCAATGAACACCTCCATCTTCTCTTTTTCTGGTATAGCATGAGGATACCTTGCAAATAATCTCCTCGACCTTTGTAATAATACAAGAAATGACTCCCTTTTTTTGTTTCACATTGCAAAGGTCTTTCATTGTGATCTCATGTTGAATATTATAAGAGTATTGGGTGATAAATTTGTTGACCAACTCTTCAAAGGATTTGATCCCTAGGGGTAATTGTGAGATCCATTGCATACATTGTCCTCCCAAGCTTCGTGGGAATAATCTCATCAAGTTTCCTCATGTGCGAATTCTAGGCTCATCATTCGAAAATCCCTAATGTGATCTATAGGGTCTGTTTTACCATTGTCTTTGTCATATTTAGGGAATTCACAATGTTTGGGAAATGGGATCATGTTTACACTTTGGTCAAAAGGATATAGAAATATGTCTTGTATCGAGTACCTTTTTGTGACCCCGTTTTGCATGTTTTGCATCTGTTGTTGAAGAGTTTGTATCTATTGTGTTAAAGCATCTATGGGGTCATTGGTTCTTGCTTCATTTCTTGTTTCAATTTGTGTTTATGTTTCTATCTTTTTAGGGGTTCTTTTTAATTTTGTGATATCAAAATCCTCGGGTAGTTTGACCCCTTTGTTTGCTAACATCAAAAGGTATTTTTCACCCTCCTTTTTAAAGATCCTCTCGATGAACTTATGAAAATTGGGATCTTGTTGTGCTTGTTCTATGGCTTCATCTATTATTTCCTCTATCTCATCTAGATTAATTTCGAAAAAGGGATTCTCTTCTCTTTCAACCATGTTATTTTGGGTTTCAAGTTCCTTCCCCTTGAGTCTTTGTCTCTATGATCTTGTTTGAATGGGCATGCAAGTGATGGGAATATACTAATCTTTGATCATTATTGGGGAGTTCCAAGGGGACAAAATAAATTTGATTACACAACATTCATTTCGGGATAAAGGATGATGAATCCTAATAAAGGATGTTGAATCCTAATGGTGAAACTTAGTTGCTAACCAAAGATAGATGTGATGATGGGGCACTTTTTAGATGTTTAATCAAAGTTTAAGTAAAATATTTTCACTTGAAAATGCTAGTTTTGACAAGTTTGAGACTCTAGTATGACTAGAGAATGGTTCTGTTTTGAAGAGGATCTTGACCTATGAGTTTAAAATTCAGATAGATAGGTAATTCAACTCTCTGGTTTGAAAATTTTATGAATGCACCAAAACAGTGCACGGATGCGCTAAAACACAGATGCACTAAGGAGTGACTTGGATGTGCTAAATGATGGCTTGTATGCGCTATAGAAAGGCACGAATGCACTACAAAAAGGGATGGATGCGCCAAATAGGCAATAAATGTGCCAGACTATGGAAGGTATGCATTGCAAGATAGCACATATGCACTAGAATAGGGGATAAATGCGCCAAAACAACAAATGGATGCATTGGAATATTGAAGGCATGCACCAAAATAGCCAATGGATGCGCTTATCAGGAAAAATGTTCTCTGTTTTGACAGTTTGATGGATTTTTCTATTTTCTGGCAGGGAAATTGATTGTTTTGTTTGGATGTTCTTCTGAATCAATGGTTGTATGTCTCAGTATGTGATGTTTGTTCAAAATTTATTTTAAAACATGCACATGAAACACATAAAGTGAGTACAATCCCTAGGGCTATGAAGGACAGTATTTATTGGATTCCCACTTGGATTTTTAGTCTAGTTGTGCTTACTTTTGGTGAATGATTAGAGGCTTGACCACACTGGCTCCCCCTTGCATTTCACTCACTTCTCGGGTCAACCAAGCCTCAGTCCTCATGAATCTCCCATGATGGACTTCTCATTTCTACCAAAAGCCACAAGAACATGGGACGGCTTCAGAGGTTATACCTCTTACACCAACAAATAGAAAAGGGATTTTTGGCATACTACAACAAGGGTTTTAGTAAAGGCATTTCATTCATGGGGGATCATCCATACGGAAAGAGACCATTGCTACCCTTCTTGTTAGAACAATCCTCATGATACTTGAACTTTCCTCAAGTACCCACACTTATATCCCAAGTGGAAGTCGCTTGGCTTTAGCATGTTCCTAGTTGGGTCGTTCCCTTGGGGTGATTACCTCTTTTCCCACGAAGGCAAGCCCTCTAAGGATTAAATTGCAAAAAGAAAAAGAATGGGTTTGGCTTTCTGATCACCCAGTTAAGAAGAGAGCATACACACCTACCATTCAACAATCACAACAGACATGGTGTTCATTTTCCCCTAATTAAGCTATGTTCCTAACTTAATCAAAATAAATGATAATAAATTCAACCTTGCAATCAATTGTTAGTAGTTTCAGCTTTTGAGTCTTTGATAGTGTTTCACCAGTTTTAGCAAGGCCTTTGACAACATTTCAAAATCTACATAACAGAGAAATGGCGATTAATTTCCAAAATAATGATTTTTTGTGAAATGAAATAGATGCGCCATAACAGAGAATCAATGCGCTAAAATACTAGACCTATGCACTATAAAAACCTATGAATGCACTAGAACAATCCATATATGCGTTAAAAGAGAAATTACGAATGCACCAAACTACTCCCTATATGTGTTGAAAGATGGTACGTATGCATTGAAAGGTTGCCCGGATGTGCCAATGCTCGTATGCACCAGAGAAGTTTTTGGATGCATCGGTGAAATTCATGATCGCGCTAAAATATTTCACATTTGAACCTATAAAACACACTTTTCCAGAAAACATTAATGAAAGGGGCTTGAGCCCCACGGTGGGTGCCAAATTTATGGTGTGGTATAAAAATGGGGGATTATAATAGAGTAAATCCAAAACACATCAATGAAACATTTTATATAAAAGGAATTGAAATAACAAACTAAGTTGCTATGACTATCCTCTCAAATAATCCCATTGCTCTAAGGATCTCTAAATTCATGCTCTCAGATTTGGATGTTACACATGAATTCACAAGATGACAACCTAAGAGACGAGAAGATTTGTTAAATGCAAAGCTACATGCCTACATTAACATATTTTTAGTATTTTTGATATGAAAGCTAAATGAAATATGAGATTGTTGCTATGCAAATGGTGCTAAGATGATTTTTGTTGTTGTAATGCAAATCTAAATGCCATTTATGATGAAAAACTAATGCAACACTAAAATGCTATAAAGTAAAATTTCCATGACAACAATGCTAAATGATATAAACTCTAAAATACCCTCAATTGCTAAATGGGGGATTATAATAGTGATCTCTCAGGAGCACAAAGAGGTTGGAGAAATTCATGGAGGTTGCTCCATTTGGAAGGGAAAATCATCCAAGTGTCAAAGAGCATCAATTAGAAAGAGGAGTCATGTGTCTCCAAGGAGGTTAGGAGGTTAAATGAATATTTCTAATTTAGAAATTAGAAATAAATGAAATCATGTGACATGTGATGATGTGGAGGGTGATTTGGAGGAAGTTAGAAAATTATGGAGAAATGTGACAAATTTGAATTAAAAATTCAAATTTAATGAGGAAAGGGAATAATCAAATAAAAAATTATTTAAATTTATGTATTTAATTAATTCAAGAGGGAAGGTGATTTTTGGAATAGAAGAATTAAAGGAGTGAACTATACAAATAAATTTATCAATTTATTTATATGAGTAGAGGAATTAAGATTAATTAATTAAATAACTAGTATTTAATTAATTTGTGCTCCAAACCATTTTTAGGTGTATACACAACCTACTATGGTTCCTACTTCTTTACCACCTTCTCAACCAAGTCTTCCTTCGGCACCTAAACCCGTGACTAAAGCACTTGGTGATTATGATCTTTTCAAGCAACTTCGTCTTACTCCAAACAAGTTCACACTTTGGAATTTGATTCAAATCACATCGATTTATCAAGGTATGCTTCAGGAAGCCTTGTAAAAGATCCTCTTGCTTACCTCCACTAGGACAATGGATGCTAACACGTTGATAGCTCATATTCGTGTAGATTCACTAAATATCATGCTCTATCCACAAGAACTCTCACGCTTGGATGTACAGAAACAAGCAAACCCTTTAATGATTATAGTTAGTGTTAATAACATTGGTATTAGGCATACCCTCGTTGACATCGATTCAACTCTCAACATTCATGGTATGGATATTTTACCTAAAATTAAAGTTGACTCTTCTTCTTTAGTTGCTTCTTTGTACATTCATAGATTCAATAACGCTGGTCATCAAGCCTTGGGCACGATAATGTTGCCTTTGCATTTGGTACCTCTTACCTTACCCACTCTAGTTTATGTGATGCCTAGCTTACTACCTTACAATAATGTTCTAGGAAGACCTTGGATTCATGCTATGGGAGTCGTGACTTCTACTTTACATCATTCCCTAAAGTTTGTAGCTAATAATCAAGTAATTACAATCAAGGTTGATCCTGAGGTTGTCAACCTTTGTGAGTTGGTTGCCACTGGTCGAGCCTTAGTTGTTTCCAATCTTATGGATTGCATTTTGTCGCTAACCTATAATTTTTTGACATGTTCTTTCGTGGTGTCACCCATAGAGATTGCCCTGAAAACAAATGTCCCTAAAGAGGAATAGTCAAAAGTGGAGAGCCCTAATTCTTCCCCGTTTGCTTCTTCTTTTGAATCAAATGTGTGTCTCGGTGATGATTGGGGATCTTTGGAGTTTTCTACAATCTTCATCGTAGAATATAAAGTGAACCCCATACACCTTTACCTTCCAATAACTTCAAGCACCTTTGTTAAGGAAGTTGATCATCCTCTCGTTGAGAAGGAAAGTTACGATCCTATTTAGGACCCTAGTTGTTCCCCTATCGAGGAAAGTAATCATACTTTTGCTAAAGAGGTCAATGTTTGTAATCCTAATGAGAAGGATGGTTGTGGTCTTGTAGATGTGTTTGACACCCATTAGTGGAATGACGCTCTCTATGTAGAACTGCCTAGACACATTACAACCCTAGATATAAGCTTGTTTCTAAATATGGCTACAAGCATAAAGGTCTTGGGCGTATCAAACAAGGAATTCAGGTCTATATCCAATCCAAGCCTCATAAGTGTCACTTAGGACTAGGATGCTCTTCTGAACAAGCTATGCAAAAACCATGGTGGAGTTTTAACGTGATTTTAGTTGAACCTGTCAATTTAGTCCATCCTGAATTGATCGAGGATAAGGTAGGATCTGTTGAAGTTCCTCTAGATGTCTTCCCTTCAGAGGAAGCACTAGAAGAACTCTTAGGTGCCTACTCCCACCTACCTCCCTTTCACCATAAGCAAAAATTCACTTACCGCTTACACAAAGAAGCGTACTTTGGAGAGTCCATCTTGAATATGGATGAGGAGGCTCCTCTATCTAATGTGGACGAAGATGTTCAGGTATACCTCACCCTGAAGACCATAGTCCTCTCCTCAAGGGGGATACTGTTGAAGTTCTCATGGATTCTAAATCCTTTGAAATGGTAATTAAGATTAGAAAATTCCTTTCTTTAGAAGAAGTAGATGAACACTCTGATCTATTACATTCTTATCCAAATATCTTCACTTTGTCATATAAGGATATGCTCGATATTGATGAGTCCATAGTGGTCCATAATATCACCTTATGTCTCTATGAAAAGCCCGTGAAATAAAATATTTGAAAGATGAATCCCAAGGTAGCATTGTTGATTGAGATTGAGATAGAGAAGTTATTAAAAGCAGGCTTTATCCATCCTATCAACTATTCACCTTAGATCTTGAATATCATTGTCGTTAGCAAACCTGATGGTCCTATTCATGTGTACATTGACTTTTGTGATCTTAATAAGGCTTCTCTTAAGGATGATTTTTCATTACCTAATATTGATATGATTGCAGACTCGACTATAGGCCATGCCTTCTTGTCCTTCATGGATGGCTTCTTGGGCTATAACCAGATTTGTATTAACCTAGAAGATCAGTATAAGACAACCTTTACTACCCCTTGGGAGACCTTCTGCTATGTGGTCATGTCATTTGGGTTAAAGAATGTAGGCGCTATTTACTAGTGGGTGATGACCCTAATCTATCATGATTTCATTCACAAAATTCTAGAAGACTACGTTGATGACATCTTGGAAAAATCTATAACTCATCAAGATCACATAGGGAACCTTTGTCTTATCTTTGAAAGGATCTAACTCTATAAAATGAGGCTAAATCCTCTTAAGCGTATCTTCGGTGTAGATTCCAACAAAATTTTAGGATTTATAATATCTCATTGTGCAATCGAGGTCGACACTAATAAAACTAATGCAATTGTTAACATGCCTCCACCTAGAAACAACTCTCAGTTGCAAAGTTTGCAAGGGAAGATTCAGGAAATTTATAGATTCATATCTTAGTTGGTTGACCATACCCTAAATCACATGCTTGTTGAAGAAAGATGTTTGTTTTATATGGGATGATGAGTGCCAGAAGGCTTTTGAGTCAATAAAATGTTATCTAGGCAATCCTCCCATCCTAATGTTGGCTATATAGGATAGACCCTTTCTACTTTATACTATTGCATCACCTTACACTTTGGCAGCCTTACTTGCTCAGTATGATGATGATGGTAGAGAGAGGGTAGTCTATTATATTAGCCATGTTCTTGTTGATTATGAAACTCATTATTCTACTATGGAGAAACAATACCTCGCACTCATCTTCACAACATAGAAGCTAAGGTGTTACCTTCTTCAAGTTGAAACTCATGTCATTGTAAAAAGTGACTTTTTGAAATACTTATTCACTAGAACTGACCTTGCTGGAAGGTTGGCGAAATGGGTAATGTTTCTTTTTTATTTTGACATAAAGTTTGTAACTCATAAATCGATAAAGGGTCAAGTGGTTGTTGATCAATTAGCAGACGCTCCCTCACCTCACTCCTTTCTTGGTCTGGACCTATTCGCTAATGAGGATATCTTTACAATTAGTCATGATCTTGTATGGGAGATGTATTTCGATGGATCGAGATGTCAGATGACTCTAGGGTGGGTGTAGTCTAATCTCACCTAAGGGTAAGCCAGTCCCTCTCTCCTTTCGATTGGATTTTCACTACACTAATAACATCACTAAGTATAAAGCCCTTATTACTGGCTTGCATGTTGTAATTGCTTTAAACATAAAACATATTTGCATACACGGTGACTCCAAACTTATCATGAATACAATTATAGGGATGTATCAAGCTAAGCAGAGTAAATTGTCTCAGTATCAAGATTTGGCTTTGTCCTTGATTGATTATCTTCTTTCGCAGGAGAGAAAATTGAGACACAGATGCCATGGCGAGTACTGCCTCCCTGGTACCCTCAGATAAGGAGATAGAAGAATACCACTTTGTGGTTCACATTCTTCGCTCTCCTATTGTTTCTAATCAACTTAAATTCGATGCTCTAGTGTGTGCTCACATAGAATTGAAGGAATGGTACTCCGATATTAACAACTATTTGAAGACTAGAAATTTTCTTGATGGTGCGACAAAAAGTAATCGCACTTGAATACAAAAACTTCTAGTCCGCTATATTATACTATCAAATGTCCTTTATCGAAAATTCTACAATGGTCTTCTCCTTCATCACCTCACTAAAGCGGAAATACCCATTTCCCTTTAGGAAGCCCATTCAGGCTTTGGGTGGACATTTTGGTGGAAAATCCATCTAGTGCAAAAACTGATCCACATGAGATACTTTTGGTATATGATGGAACAATATTCCTTTGCTTTTGTCAAGAAGTGTCTGCAATGTCAACAACATAGTCATCTTATTCACGCACCTACTCAAGAGCTTTAGAATCAGACCTCTCCTTGGCCATTCACGAATGGGGTTGGATATTATTGGAAAATAATCACCTCCTTCTTCTAAAGGACATGTCTTTATCATCACCACTACAGATTACTTCACGAAATGGGTTAAAGCTATTCCACTTTGATCCATGAACGTTGAAGCCATTTATAGCTTTCTTCTAAATAATATCATTGCTCGCTTCAAATTGCCTTCTACCTTTATTTTCGATAATGGTACACCATTTAAGAAAAAAGAGGTGAAGAAATTCCTAGAGAAGTTTCATATCCAATATAGATTCTCTACACCTTACTATCCTCAGTCCAATGACCAAGTTGAAGTGTCTAATAAAAATCTTGATCTCATTATTCAGAAAATGGTAAATAAGCACAATAAAAATTGGCATATTTAGTTAACATATGCTTTGTGGGCCTACCACACAAGCATTTGTACAATGATAGGAATGATGCCTTACAACCTTATGTATGATGTTGAAGTTATCATGCCTTTGGAGTTGGAAATTTCATCTTTACGGGTTTCCCTTAAAGGGTTAATTGATGATGAAACTTATTGGTCTAATCATTTGCATCAACTTGAGCTACTCGATGAGTATCAATTGCAGGCCCTCAACCACCTTAAAGCTTATCAATGATCACTATCTAGGCAATTTAATCAAGGTGTTCTTCCTAGAACTTTCAAGGTAGGTTCCCTGGTCCTCTTTGAGAACTAGATAAATGTAAACACGCTGTCTGATCAAAGGGAAAAAATTAGTCCTAATTGGTTGGGTCCTTACATTGTCATCTTTGTGTATGGTTCTAGTGCTTATGGATTTTTATCTATGGATGGGATGCCTCTAAAAGAACCTATTAATGTGATGTACCTTCGTCGATACTATGTGTAGTGTCTATGTGTCACATGTGTAATGCTCATCCTTTGTAGATCACAAGTGTATCATATGTTGACATTCCTTCATTAACACATCATTAGATTCATGTTATGATGTAATCATGTGTGTGTGAGAGAGGCATACATACATGTGTTTTACTATGCTCATGATATCATCTAATCTAAACATACATTCATAAGTATAACATTCATCACATAGTCATACATGAAAGTAAAAAGCATACACATAAGACAATAAACACCATGATATCGGAATAAAAAATCTCATGTATGTATATATATATCAAAAGTATGTCATGTATACATGTATCACACCACTGTTGTAAAAAAAAATAGTGGCGACTGTATATATGCATCAAATGTCTATACAAAATAATGTTATATAAATCATATGTATCATCGCTAA
The DNA here is from genome assembly GCA_007115665.2 of Sequoiadendron giganteum. Taxonomy (NCBI): domain Eukaryota; kingdom Viridiplantae; phylum Streptophyta; class Pinopsida; order Cupressales; family Cupressaceae; genus Sequoiadendron; species Sequoiadendron giganteum. The sequence goes on from CM021107.1 coordinate 303,002,513, forward strand.
AAAATTGATATACATCAAAATGGGCATCTAGCCCCTGGGTGCATGGCTCCTCGAGCCCTCTAGTCCTAGTGGTGGTGTGCGCACTTGAGGCTAGATGATAGAGAAAGACCAGGATTTGTGTAATCAAGAGACTAACATCGCTGCCCGTAATTCTCTGATCTCTCCCTACAAGCAAGCTATCTGTAGCTCAGCTCTCCTCATGACCTACTGCAACTATGGATCACCAATCGACATCACAATTATTGTCTACTCTCTGAGGTCATCAAGTTGGCTCTAAAGAGTGTCACGTGGCTCCTCGACACTCTTAAATCTCGTCAGAATGCCTCGTCTCTCTTGGAGAGCACGGTCTGTAGCTCAGTCGATAGCTAATCCCTTTGTCCCATGGTGGAAATAGCATCAATGATCCTTTGTACAACCTCAATCTGTGACTCCTTGTAGGTCATCCTTAGACACCCAATTGGCTTGAAAAGGTGAGCATGTCGCTTTGTTGAAAATAGTCTATATGCCTTTAGGACAATCCCCTAGATCTACACGGTGGGGGCCACCTTCGATATGTACTATGTGATGAGTGCAAACTACCTTTGTGTGTCCACTGCAACCATAAAGAGAGTGGACTCATTAGTACCACATGTTACATACACATATAAACCAAAACATAAGCATATACATGAGATACAACTAAAAGTATTGAAATGAAATGGCATAAACAACTCCCGTACTTGGGTCCCCCACCTGCTAGTGTGGGTCAGGGGGGAGCGATGTTGGGTCATGTGCTTCTTGAATTAGACATTGTTGTTAGTCCTGCTAGGGTCACTGCTGGATCGACAGATGTTGTCGGTACCACTGCTGAGGCTAGGATGGCAGTTGGAGGAGAGGACATCCTCCACTGCCGCCTTGACCTCACCTCAATTATGCCTACCTCCTTGCCCGACTATTGTTCTTTGCCTCTGTCTCCTCCTCACCTCAACAACATTGAATCATCTTGTACACTGAGATGCCCCTTAGGGGCATCCACTAGGAAAACTGGCAAAGGCTGGTGCACCATCTACAACATTTTTTAAGCCACAAGCAATGCCTATGTCATCTACGAGATGCACCTGAGCCTAGTATTGATCATCTATCTCATCATCTAAAGGGATGATGTCAACAATGATCACCCACCGATGATCACCTGGCCACGTAGCACTCCTCACAACCCGTGTGTAGGATGGGACCATGGGCAAGATAGTACGAATAACACTAAACTACCCCATAACCCTTCACCAATAGGAGGGCATAATGATATAATATGTGCAACTTAATAAAAAATGGTCATGTTGTAGGTTCATTTGGTACTTGTGATCATCTATCCATTTGAACCATATATATGGTCGCCATCGGATCTGGTCGACCCGCAAAGTATCAAACTATAAGTTCTAAAACTACAAATCTGTGTGCCTCCACTATTGCATGAGCTCATACCAGTGAGCCATGGGCACTATGCAATCCCTCACCTAGGGATACCCAGTTGGTTGTGTGCATGCAATGTGAGTGAATTCCCACACCTATAGTAGGGTGCATGTGGTGAGGTTCACATACTCATAATGTACAAACCTACCCAACTCGTGGTGCAGGTGCACAAGCATGCTATGACCCCACATGAAGATTGTCTAATGATCCTTCATTGCACTAATGTATGGACAAGGCCCCCATGAAGGTGAAAGCATTGCCTATCCATGGTTACATGCATGGCCACTGTGATGACCATCACTTGCTACGCAAGGGTGATCCCACAAAACTGGTTTACAATTCCATTGAGGAAGAAAAATTGCAAAAACTTCCCCCATAAAGAAAAATTTGGATTTTGGGGGGTTTGAACAAACTTAGGGTCTGAACGAACCAAAAGAGGGTTTGCTCGAACACCCTTCGAGTGAACCCTATTAAATGATGGGTCCCTCATTTTTCACGTTTTCCAAAATAAAAACAAAGAGAAATTTTGAAAAAAGGGGGGTTCGCTCGAATCCCCCTTCAAGCGAACCCCCATTCGTTCGAAAGGTCAAGGGGGGTTCGCTCGAAGAGGGGTTTGAGCTAACCCCGCTTTTTCCCCCTTCTCCCCCTCTTGCACCAAAAATTTTCTTTTCGAAGCTCAGGTTGAGGATGAAAATGGAGGAGACTTCACAAACCCAACTGAATGATGGTAGTCTTCAGAACGATCTATCCATCGAATATAATTTTAATATGTTTTGGTTTTATTATGTATTTTATTTTTTACTTTGATTAAAAATAGGTTTTTCATCGAAATCAAACTCTATGTTCTACACATGTGGAAAAATAGCAAATTATCAAAAAAAATTGAAAAATATCAGTGCACTAGATATTGATGTCTTTGATCCAACAAAAAATAATAATTTTGATGCATACGAAAAAAGTTATGCTTTAGCCAGTGAATCATGTGTAAATTGTAAAAGGTTTGACTTTGAAACTTAATTAAGAAAAAAATATTCAATGAAATGTTATGAAACCAATTCCATGCACTAGATATCATAGTTACGAATCTAAATTAAAAAAAATAAAAAAGTTATCCTTCATAGAAAAAAAGCTATGTGTTAGCCAGTGACGCCACTCTTTAAAAATGGTGTTTACTGCTAAAAGCTAGTTTTCAAAGGATATGGAAAAAGAAGTGCAATCTGATTCCAATTTTTTAAAAATAAATATATTTAGAATCTACAGATAAAATGTCACAAATCACTAGTTTGCATCATCTTCAAATTCTTCATGGTTTATCCACTATAGGTGCCTGAAAGTGAAGATTTAGTTAAAAAAAATTAGTTCAATGTCCAATTTGGCCAAAAATTGTAAACCAGTATTGTGGGATCACCCACAAGGGGGATCACCATTGCAGACTGATTATATCCCCACAAATAATATCATGTTATCCATAATGCACACACTCATTTTAAGGAATTCAAAAAAAAAAATAGATATATAGTCTCCCCACTAAAATACAAGCATACATAGTAACCAGGGATTAAATTCCTTTAACAGTTCTCTCAAAAACATATGATGATAAAATAATTAGCTTTGAATTAACAAGGATAAGGACAAGAACTTATGATTCACCTCTAGACGTAGAAGGGTGCTTCAATTGAGCACCCCCCATGTAGCTCTCCTCCCTTCCTCTCTTCATTTATATGACCACCAGTCTCACCTCAAGCTGCTCTTGCAAAAAAAAAAATCATATTCATTACAATTAGTCTATGTTTCTTGTTTCTACAACCCCCTCCTCCTCCTTCCATTACAATCACAAAAAGCATGAATCCTTCATAGACAAAACCCCAATTCTCAACAGTCAAAATGGATATAACTTCAAAACCCAAAAAAACAAACCTAATAAAAACACAAAATACTCAAACACCAAAATTAAGATCAGGCTCCTCTAAAACCCAAGAAGAAAAAACAAAAAAGAATCACATAAAATTGAAGCTTCTGGAACAAAAGTATTCGACCACATATTTGTGTCCAGAGGTCAAGCGTTTCCCTACTCTAAACAATGTATGTATGTGCGCTCAGTCCCATCACCATCATCCTAGCGCCTTGTACAGTATTGAACACTCTCTACATGCTCACGAGCAGAGCATGTGTCATCTAGAGACGCCTGCCATCCACATATGGTAGACCAGTGATGCGATATATGTCCTCCAAGGTGACCATCATCTCACCCATCGGTAGCTGAAATGTTGTAGTGGTTTCCCACAACTTCATCAAGGCCATGAGCATGCGATCATGGAATAACATCACTGGCATGGTGTATACATAGAAGAGGTTGACTCATCGTAAATGCTGCTACTCTTCCTCTTACATGTTTTGTGTATGATCTTGTATCATCCGTAGCACCCATCCATCGGGGTGCTCCTTGATCTCTAGATAATCCTGCAAAGATGGGAAAAAGATTTAAGTTAGAAACATGTTTTGCATTAAAAAAAATAAAGTACGTCTCTAAGACACAGGCACGCCACACAGACATTTGTGCATTGCGTCTTCGTCTAAGGTTTTCCATTAATGGTTGGCTGGACACTAGAACACCAGGTAGACTCCAACATGGATAAAGGCCTCCAACACGCAGGCGGGACACTAGTGCACCGTTGGGATGCCTATGCTCCTCTATATGCAAAAAATCATTAAAAAATGCACAAAAATCAAGATTTTTGGACTTAATTGAGCAACCTCTTGGCCCTCAAAAACTGCCTGTCGCAGTTGGTCGATCCTTGGCTCTGTGTAATCTTGTCTATGTGGCATTTTTTTGGCTTTTCTCTCACAAAAGATAGTAAAAATCTCATAGTGAATAGTGAAAATGACCCTCCTTTGGGCCCACATGGGTATATATAGGCCCCCTAGGGAAAATTTTTCCTAGTAATCATGGTTCCACTGTTTTTCCTGATTTTACCCCACCAAGCTGGGGGAAAAACTAGGAGGGGGCATATACTCACTCCTTCATCATAGTTTTTTTGAACCACCAAATTTTTTTGATTTTTGAGCTGACTTAAAATTTGAGCTTTACAGAACAAAATTTTGCATGAGCTTTCACGTCAAATGTAATTTTTAATCAAGTTCGATCACTTGGGGCATCATCAGTACCTGCTTGCTTGACCTCTATGACCTCTACATTATCCTTTTGACATGCAAATCCATAAAAAAAATTGCGTTTGCTTTGTGTGATCTCTTCTCTACTTTAGTGTGGCTGATTTTTCCCACAAATGAGCCCACTAAAGTGGGGGAAAAATGTAATGTCATAAAATTGCACCTTGGGAGCAATTTCACATTTACGCATATGACCCCGCATTTATTGCACCTAGCTGCATTTATGACAAGAACCTTATGGGTCATAATTTCACAATTTCAACCCATAAGGACCAATGACAAAGCTATGACAATCTGCCACCTCATTTCTTGACAAATGATGAGTTGGATGCCTACATGGCATGCGGATGTCTGCGCAGTAAGAGCTAGCATCCTTATGTTTTTTCAAGTTGAAATGAGGAATCTTGGAATCCTTGACCGACAACACGTGTCTCTAAGGTCAGGTTCTGAGAGTAATTGATCCTCTCATTCATACAACAACACAAAACTCTCTCCTTTGCTCTCATTTTGGTGTTTCTCTCTCTAAATTTCACTTCATTCTCTTCTCAATCTTGCTTTTACGATAATCTCTACTGGAATAAGGTCCTTCCAACATCCAAGTCTCTCTTGCAAGCATTCAACAGTGCATTTGTCAAGTCAAGAGGGGGTCACAATCTGTTGGTAACACTCTCTTGCTTCTTGTCTATTTGTGAATAATTAACTTGCTACTTTTCCATCTTGTGATACAAGTTCTCCTCCTTAAGTGGGGTTTTCTTTTATCACTTTGTATTTGTTTACTTTGTCCACTTTTCTCTATCTATATGGCTATCCATGGAGGTGGGAACACCAAAAAAAGGGTTTGACTACAACAAGCCTTGAAACAACCCCAACATTTTTCCTCGTTCGTCTTGTGTGCAGGTTGTCCAATTGAAGCTTGGAGGAAGATCTCAAATGCAAGACCTGTCATAAGTCGGTTCTCCCTTCCTTTGTGTATTTCTTGTATTTTCTGCATTTTGTCAATTTAGTTGAATAAACAGATCTCAAAGTGGGTCGGTAGTATTTTTTTCTGAAGGTTTACACTTCATCCGTAAAGGACACCAACATGCCTCTCAGACTCCAGCTTGTCATGTTGGCATCCTAATCCCACACTGCCATCTTTTGGTCAAGAGTTTCTCCTTCTGTGATAGAGATCTCGGTATCTTGCTCTTTCAATTTTTAATGTTTTTTTTTTATCACTTTATCTAATATTCTACCTTCGGGCTATTCTTTGCAATTTCTTCATTCTGCCTTCCAGTCCTATTTAATGAAACATGAGGTAGTTTAGGGAAGTACCATCCTTGAGATTCTCTTGGAAAGTAAGAGAATCATGAGTAACATATCCCCCCTCTCTACAACACCTTTTTGAGCGAACACTTGAAGGTAGTGATGAGGTTTTTTCTCAAATATAAGTTTCAAGACTCTCATTGCTCTAGGGTCTTGCTCAAATTCTTGAAGATGTTTGGATGAGGGGTCTTGACCATCCTCCATAAAAGGGACCCTTAAAGTGTCATTATGAAAGAAGGGTAGATTTTAAGATGTTCCTTGCTCTTTTTTACCCTGCTTCTTTAAAAAATTACTCTTCTTGATGGGATTCCTTATTTTTCTTATATTGAGACCTGGTAATTGGCATATTCAATATAAGACCTTAGATAAAATAAGATTTGATTTTTGATGCTTGTTTTGTTTCTCAAAACCAAAATAGACCAAAGCTAAGTTAGACTTCCCAATGATGATAATGATATTGATTGATAAAATTGACAACTCCTTACTTGAACTAGACTTGTGAGTCCAAGCAAGATGACAAAGATCAAAATTAATACAGTGTACTTGAACTAGACTTGTGATTCCAAGCCAACTTGATAAAGAGTGGAGGTTTCCAACTCAAGAGTAGCTTTGAAGCTCTCAAGCCGGTATATCCATAAATGATATTTTATAAAGATAAAAAGATAGGAGACCCAGTTTGAAATTTGATTAACTTTGATAATGATATAACAAGATACAAAAAGTTTCCCACTCCTCAAATCTTATCAAGGACAATCAAATAATGCCAATAAAATATTTGTTTTAGCTCTGTTTATTTGATAATTTCATACTTATAATAATTTGATATTTTACCTTTTATTTTCACTTTGTTTTGGAATATTTTTATTTTTAATGATTTTCGAGTTTTTACAATTTATTCAAAGATTAGAAACAAACAAAGAGATAATGAAAAAGACAATGTCCTAGGCCCAATTTTCAATAGATATCTCCCCTTTGGTTTCAAGTGGAGATGGTGATCTAAACAATCAAACATGCAAGACATAGTAACAAGCCTACTCAAGTAGGTATGATCAATAAGTTTTGACTAGGATTTACAAGCTCAACTAAGGGTATCCTCTTGATATACCACAAGGGTATGTGAGGCCTAATCCATAGATAAAAGGGAATAATGCAAAATAGTGGAGAGGAGAGGGTAACCCGCTCTCTAGGTTCACTTCTCTAAGGTATAAAGTTCTTACAGGGTTAGCCTAGATTGACAAGATTTCACTTCCAAGAGGCATTTCTTTCGATTCACCCACCACTCTTTATACTTCATCAAAACACAAGAGAGCTTGAGGTTGTCCCCTAGAGTGATCACTTCTTTAGGTAGCCCCCCTGAAAAGAAAAACAAGATCACTTATTTTTTATCCTTGAGATCATCGTTGAGCGTGAGAGGAGAGCATGCGTAAGTAGATCTTGAGATTTAAAATGCACTTATTTTAGAGCCCAAATCCAAATGTGAGAGATTAATTGTAGCCCAATTTCTAATGTGAAGAAGACACACCAAGAAAGATTGATTGAAGTAATGATACCAAAAATGACAAATAAATAATAATTACTTTGAAATTTTAAGATAGAAATGGTGATTATAACAAAGGTACCCAAAGTCCAACACTAAATTTGAGAAGATAATTTGATTCAATGCAAAGAGCTCCAACTAGATTTTGCAACTCTTTGAATTTTCAATCTCTGCACACAAAGGCCAACAAACAAGCCTAGAAAATAAAAGCAATATTACTTATTTATGATCCTCAAGATCACTCTAAGTTGCAAGAGGAGAGCATATATAAGTAGATCTTGGGGATTAAAAGCAAATGGTAAATTTTAAGCCCCAATTTCAAATGTATGAAAACATGCAAAATAAGATAGTCTAAGGCAAACAATGATAGCACCAATATATTACTTATGATTTTAGAAATGATAATAGAACTCTTGCAAAGATCACAAAATAATTTTATAATCTAGCAAATAGGTGTTTAGAAAAAAATATGTTCATCGCAAGGTTACAAGTTTGTTTTTTTAATTTTCTCCTAGTCAAACTAGATCTGATTGTTTTACAATATTTTATGTCGCAAAAATAAAAATACAAAAAATAAACCTCTACTAAAATTCAGAGAGCTTTCAAAAAACGTAAAAATATCTAAAAATCATTAATTTGTGCCCTAAAAAGTATATTTTAGGTGAACCCCTAATTTCTAAATATTTATTTTTTTGTCACTATTTCAACATCAAAAATTAAAACACAAAGAACAAACCCCTATTTAATTTCAAAGAGATTTCTAAAAATATAAAATTCATTAAAAAATTCATTGATTTGCAAGCTAAAAGTAAGATTTATGAAAAACCTTAAAATAACAATAACTCGCAAAATATTGACTATCTAAGTCTTTACTGTAGTCTCTTGAGATGATTCCTAACCTTCAATAAAATTATTTTGGAAAAATTCCAATTTGTTTCAAAGACATGATATCACCTTTCAAAATTAGGTTTTTTCTTTATTTGATAATTTTATCACTATTTTGATCTCAAAAATTAAAATACAAAGAAAAAACCTTATTTAATTTATGAGATCTTTCCAAAAATATGATTTTTTTCAAAAAAAACCATTGATTTGTGACCTAAAAATCAGATTTATGAAAGACCTTAAAATTTCAATAACTCACTAAATATTGATGATCTAAACCTGATTTGTTTATTAAAGCATCTTGAGATCATTCAAAACCTTTAATAAAAAATTTATAGAAAAATTTGCAGTCATTTAAAAGATATGATGAAATATTTGAAACCCTAGGGTTTTGCCTTCTACCTACAAAAGTTAGCTCCATTTATTTTTTGCATAAAAGAGCTAAAAACAAGCAAGATAAGGTTAGCAAAACCTTAAAAAAAAATATCTAATAAGGGTGTGGGTCCCACCGAATGTGCCAAAATATGGATGATGAAAATGTGAATCACAAATAGTAACAATGCAATGAAAGTACAAAATTCATACTTCAACAATCACTCAATAAAGCCTCAGATCTATGCATAAAATAAAACAATAAACAAAAATACCATATCAAAGACCTTAGATTTCTCTAGATTGTTTCTTTGATAAATACTTGAATGTTTGATGTAGATTGCTCTTAAATTTTTAGCATAACCTTGATATCAACATGATAGAATGAAGGCTTGATGCTTGATAATGGATGCTTGCTTGATAATGATAACTTGATAATGATAGCTTGATAATGTTTGATGGTAAAAGTGCTAAAAAATTATCATGAGAGTGAGATATATATATATATATATATATATATATATATATATATATATATAACAAGAGTGATAGGGATATTTTGATCATGAAAGTGTTAGGGATATTTGACAATGATAGTGCTAGGGGATATGAATGAAATGTGTGAACGAGAATATTTCGATATGATTAATAGATTCAAATGCAAATAGGAAATCACAATCAATAACCCTGATCCAATTATTGAATAGACCTATTACCAATGAAGCAATAATGATAATCAATTAAAGCAAATCAATAATGTAAGCTAATCTAACCTACTTTTACCTTACCCGAAATCACCAAGCCTTACTCATTGTCAAAAGTATAAGATTATGATTCTTGATATGATATGTGGATTGCTCATAACCTTAGCATAACCTTTTTGTTCAAAAGCAAGATTGATGATGATGTGCTATGGGAGATTGGATGCAAATTTGAGGAGAATGAATGATCAAAGATGTTTGATTTATAATTTTTTAGGATGTAAGATCAACGGTGTGAGATATAAGATCAGATCGATGGTTGAGGATGAATGAGAGATTGATGAAGAGGGAAAAGGGGTACTCTCCCTTTGTTACACCCCACACTAAATTCATAAAAACTACTTTTCACTTTAAATGGTAATTATTATGATGATTCATGAGATTATGAAGCCTTGGAAATATATATTATGATGGATTGTGCAATATTATGTTACTGTATTCAAAAGGAATGATGATGATTATTTGATGTCATGAATATGTTGAAACACACTGAAATGATTCTATTTATTTGAAGCAAATGATTAATGAAATTGAAATGAAATGATCATGAGGTAATGGTTTCCAGTCTAACTACCTATTTGTTTTCTTGAGTGAAATTGCAGGAGAAAACCTAACACTTGGGTAATCCCACAATACTGGTTTACAATTTTTGGCCAAATTGGACATTGAACTAATCTTTTTAACGAAATCTTCATTTTCAGGCACCTATAGCTGCTAAACCATGAGGAATTTGAAGATGATGCAAACTAGTGATTTGTGGCATTTTTTCTATAGATTCTAAATATTTAAAAAAAAAAAAGAATCAGATTGCATTTTTCTTTTTCCATCTCCTTTGAAAACTAGTTTTAAATAGTAAACACCATTTTTAAAAAGTGATGTTCATCGTATACAACATAACTTTTTTTCTATGAAAGATAAAATTCTATTTTTTTCAAATTTAAATTTGTAACTATGATATCTAACACTTTCATTTGGTTTCATAGTTTTTTATTGGATATTTTTTTCTTAATTAAGTTTTGAATTCAAACCAATTACAATTTAGACATAGGCAGACAGTATACGACATAACATTTTTTGCATATATCGAAATCCAATTTTATTTTATTTGCTAAATCAAGGACATCAATACCTAGCATGGACATATTTTTTAGATTTTTTTTGTTGGTAATATACTATTTTTCCACATGTGCAGAACATAGAGCTTGATTTTCGGTGAAAAACCTACATTCACAAGAAATAAAAAAATAAATATACTAATCAAATTAAATAACTTAAAATTATACTTTTTGGGAAGCTTGTAATAAGGACTACATACTTACAAAAAATAAATTTTAAATGAATTCATTTGATCCCCCAAAGGGCAAAGCAAAAGTGTTTTTTTAATCAACATTTTGATAGGTGTAAATGAGACTATGTTATAGGTATGGTTTAAAACTAGTGGGGTTCTATCCAAGAGGGTTTGATCTAAGGTGGTTTGATCAAACCCTCTTCAATTGGAATCCTTTAAATGGAACTTTTCAAGGCTTAAATCATTATATTTTCTAAAAATATGTGATTTTAGCAAAAATCAGGATGTCCCAAAAAGTGTAAACCACTATTGTGGGATCACCCACCTTCAGAGAGAAGAGGGGGAGTATCACCTGGGAGAAGGATGAAGTTATGAATCCTCGGGAGATGCCATCTAAGCTCAACTTTGGTTAAGTAGTGATTTCGTAGACCTAAGGTGTTAGGTTGTTATTAGCATTATTGGGGATAAATCAACCTAAGTCAAATCAGTCCAACTCAACCTTTATGTTTGGTGTGATTCCTTTTAGGGTTATTAAATCTCTTATTATACAAAACAAATGAATATATGAATGAAGGTATATATGAGTTAAGGTAAGCATATGTACTCATTTACATGCATATGCGTGCATGGACACATATGTGTGCACAAAGACATAGATACCATCAACGTACAAGCATACATGTTCAAGCACATATGGATACATGTGTACATGCATAAGTTATTACGACAAAAATGACTCACGTATAAGTATGTTCATATATCTATGATGTGTGATATTTAATGTTTATTTTGATGACTCTCATAGTGATAATTGCATAAGGATGTTGATCATAATGATCATATTTGAGTATACATTGAGGGGGCAACTACGCTTGTGTGTCGACGTGATAACAAACATCATCGACCTTGTATGGTAAATTTGAAATTAATCTTGAAAGTTTTAATATTTATATATAATATGAGATTATTCAAAATGGCTAATCTAGTCGTAGAACTTATTGTTTAGCTCAACTCTTATGTGAGGAGCACTTTTTGTATTTAAAAGGATATCATCTTTGTTTCCAATGCCAACAAGAGCCCTAAAAGACCACGACATACTAATTTATTGTTGGCAATAGATTTAGAATGTTTAAAAACACTAATAGTGGCCATCAAGGGTTGTAGGCACAATTTCACGAAGGTGGCATAAACCTTATTCAATAGCAGTTCAAATTCTCCACATTCAAACCCCGTTTCTCATCAAAGTTAGCATGGTAACTGTTTTTATTAACAAAATGTATTTTGCAAAGTAAGTCGATGGAATATTTGGGGGATAAGAATCATGTTGATTAATTGAAAATGAATTTCTTGGAAACCATTTGTAATCAATCTCGCCCCAGATAAACCGATTCTTGATTTTTAGAATTGGGGGATCAAGAGGCAATATGAGGCGAGAGAAGGGTAACTAATAAAAAGAAAATGGTTAACTCTGGCAATGCAATCTAGGGAATGGGGGTTGGACGATAGGAGCAACAAAACCAATTCTTGGCGATTGATATAACATATTCTTATCCCATTCGTTCGACATTTTCTCAGTGGAGCCAAGATATTGATGTTTAGAAGTTGGATAATGCTTCAGTTATTAAAATTATAGAAGGCACGATAACATTAGAGTAAGGGAGCCTTTCAAGAGAGTTTGGAGTTTTCAGAAGTGGAATTTATTTCACTAATGGGGAATCTTGTAACGTGCAGTGAATGAATAGAATTCTAACATCAAATTTGGATTCACTAGTTTCCTTTTTGCGGGTTGATTCAATACCCCATTACATTGGAATCTCACCAGGTTACCTAACTCCTTCCAAAAAGTTCGTTGTTATGTTATGCTCGACTATGTTGTAGCAGCAAGACCTCGGGACAGATCAGAGACATCATTATAGTAACGCCTCCATGAGCACACTACCATGATGGTATATTATGCATCGACTCCTATGTTTATTGAAAGTTGTATTGTCCTAAGGCATGTGGTACCCAATAGTGTCGATTGGTTATCCAAGGAAGTTAATCCTCGGCATTAAGAATGAGGCTAATATTATGATTATTGAGCTGGGAAGGCTTAGTTCAAGATCTTGCTACTTCCATATGAACTTCAAGTTCAAAGTTCAAATAGAGGAGGGACGACTTGGGTTATCACATTCATCGTAAGGCAAGTAATCCTTATTTTCTTTAAAATGGATATAGTCTTTTATCTGTAGGATTATATATATATACATTGTGAAGATAATGGTGTATTAAAAGTAGTAGAGAGGCAGTATTGCCTACAAACCATCTCATGTGATAATCTTTCTTAGTTATCTTTAAATATCCATGTTGAGATAGCATAATTCTAGATTTCTTTGGAATGATTTAGTCTCTTAAAGACCAGTTCAAGGTATTTTACCCTCAAACCTTCCTTGGCATAGTTGAGCCTAGGATTGATTCATGAAAACTATCATAGTTTAAATGAGACTTTACACTTTTAAAGAAATGGTTTGGTTTTCTTTTCAATTACTAGATAAGTCAAATCCTATGATTTTGTTGGCAAGGAAAGTCTGGAGTCCTAATCCTGAGAGTATACACTCTTTATTAGAGTACACATCAAACCAGAGACAGTCACCCAATCCAAACAATTGTAATGTATAACTTAGAAGTTCGATATGAGATGAACTAAATCAACTCAATTGATTTGTGACTTGAAAGTCAAGTAATGTAGAGTAAAAATTCCTCTTTTTGTTTCATAATGATCAAACATCAAATGCAATTCAACATGAGGTTTGAACCTTTTAAATGACCAGATGAATATTCTATTAATGGCACAATGTTATCAATATTGTTAAGAAACCTAAGAATATGTGAGAAGATAAAACCTTTTGTTTCGTGATAGGGTTAAAATTTGAGGCAGTAGCCTATACCCTAGAGGTTGCTAATGCATGACAAGGAAATTTTATGCCTGAAGTATTCTTTTACAAAACTAGTTATATTTCAACTTAGTGGGCAAGGATGTATGTTATGCGAAATTAATGCAAAGTGAGACCAGTTGGTCTACAAAGTGTGTTTATCCTTAGTTAACAAGATTTCATTGAAAGGCATGAAAGACCAAAACTAAAAGGAGGACATATTCTTGAGGGAGATCTATACTTTCTAAGTAAACATTATCTAAGTAAAATTCATACTACGTTATGATTGGGAAGGTCAAGAAGATATTGTTTCATGACAAGATTTGCTTTAAGGTTATATCAAGAGTAGTCTCTCTCAAGGGTTAGGGTTAGGACTCAAGCAAGTGGTAGTAGCCAAGACACAGGTAGTTATGTGAAAGTAACTCGAGTGTTTGAGTCAAAAATAACCGATGACCTAGATGAGCTAATCACTTAACGAACCTTCTCTAGTTGAGGAAGGAGTCTTTAATTAAGCCAGTTCGTTGAACATTCAAGACTATAAAAAGAAGAAGGAATCTTCAACTTAAGTTAATATTTATTATTATATATGTTGAACATTTGTATGTTCTTTTAGTATGGATCTAAGTGAAACTAAGCCATTGGCAGTAAGTCATCAGTAATAACTCTATGTGCACAGAGTAAGAAATCCAACATTCTCATGGTTAATGCTAAGAACTTGAACTAGTGGTAGTTGCTAAGACCCATTAGTCACACTAAGTAATGTGAGGGTTCGAGAATGGTCTAAAACCTTATCAACTAAGTAGAGCTATGATTTATAAGACAAGTTTTGTCGTATTAAGAGTTCTTTGTATTTATACACTAGGTGGAATAGTAGTTCTAGTATACCTTAGGTTACGAAAGGCATACCAAGTTGAGTAGGGTGGGTGAACAAACGACCTCACTCTTGGTAGCGATTGTATCAACAATACAAATACTATGGCCATAGTCAGTGTAGTTGTCTCTACATGCACTTGTCGGGTCACCATGACCTAGATACTTAGCTAGTTAGAGATGCCATACATAGTTGGAAGGTATCCATGGTTGTGCGACGGTATTAGTTATGCAAGGCACAACACTAGAGCTCAATGGCATAACTAAGAGGGTTCCTTTCTTAACCCTTCGATGAAGGGAGGGCCCCTTCTAGTTAGGAGGTGTGTGGGGGACCGCTTAAGTCCATGGTTGGAGGTAAAACACCTGGGTGATGCTCTCCCTCTTGCAGATGACATGTCGAGTCTTGGAAGATAGAAAGAATCCAGATATGGGATCTCCAACCTTATTCCTGTAAGTTATTGTTTTAGCTTAAATAGATGTAATCATTTAATTGAAATACAAAAGTGATAGATGTTTATTCTTTTCAGTTAGAAAAGATTGTGTAAATACTTTGTTATATCTTATGGTAACAGTTATGCAGGAGCATGTTCCATATTTAAAGAAAAAAAAATGTACCTCTTTTCATCTATGTTTGTAGTTATTTACTCTTTGGTGAATAATTCATGGTAACTCTTTGTAAGAAGTTATAGTATGTTACACCATTCAAATCTAAAATCAAACACTTCAACAAGATATTGCAAGAAGGCATAAAACTACTTTTATATTTCAATAATAAAATCAACATACAATATTCCTTATAATGGAAAATGAAAACATAATCTTGAAGCTCATGAGATTCCTTACAATCCGAGCTCTCAACATACAAAAATCTACAACATATGCGTCTTCAACAATCTAGCTTCATTTCGACAACATCTAGGTATGCAACTGCAACTTCTCCAAAAGCCCCCCTTCTCCAAATGAACAAGCATCAATATATCTAGAAGAGTGTATGAGAGGAAAACCATTATTGGTTTCTTAAACAACCTATAAAAACCTCCAAGAAATACCATGCCCAACTTGAGGAGAATAAAAAATATATATATAAAACACTTAATTGTTTCCATGACCCTCACATGGGCACCTATCTTTTGGCCAATCATCTTTGGTCAACAATGACACCTCCATTGATTCTCAACAGGCTTTGAAGGCTCCAAATATGGATATGCACCAACATGCAAAGCCAATGGGCCCAACATGCAAAGTATGCAAATGATCATGCAAGAACATGCATGCAGCCTTTAAAACTTTTGTCGAAGCATATTTCCTCCAAAAATTACATTTGCAAATCACCACAAGCGAAAATTACAATGTTGCAAACTAAAATGTTTATTTTCTACACACCTTAGCCCTTATTAAAAACAACAAAAAAAATAACAATATTTTTGGTGATGCAAGATTTCCTTACACCTTGAATGCTCTTGCATCAGAGATCAAAAACTTGTGCATGTGTTTGCCTGAAAAGATGAAGTGAATTGAACTGAGGTTCATTCCCTCCTTCTAGGAAAGATCCCTAACTTTAGTTTAGTTTCTAAATTTAGGATTTAAAGGAATACAATTAGGACATGCTTTTATTAGGATTATTTTTTGAGGAATGTGCAACTAAATAAATTAAATAATTTATTTAATTTTAGAGGAATATTTAGCTAATTAAATATTTAAGAAATTATTAAATTGTAAGAGATGAGAAAGAATGCATGATTCTTTAATTAAATAATAATAAATATTTAATTATGAGGATAAGAGGAATTAAATAATTAAAACCTCCAAGAAGCCTCAACATCACTCTTCTCTAAGAAGCCAATCATGTATGCCTAGGAAGTGGTATAAATTGGAAGAGAGAAAACCGTTGTTGATTTCTAAAACAACCTACAAAATCCTCCAAGAAGCCTCAACATCACTCTTCTCTAAGAAGCCAATCATGTATGCCTAGGAAGTGGTATCATAAAACCTAGGGGTTTTTCTATAGATATAGATAACAAAGAAAGGGATAAAATAGGGATGATTAAAGATCAATAATATTAGGGTTTTTTCTACAAATTAGGAAATCCTATCTAAAAACTTGTATGGTTAATATTTCTTCCATAATATGATAGATTAGAAAATCCTTCATAATATGAGACAATAATAGTGAAATTATATGGGAAAATATAATGTTCAATATTTTGTATATTCATCTTCCACCTATTATGGTATAGAAAGATCTAACGGCTAGATCAACACCATTTACTTGTAATAATATATAAGTAGAGCATATATTTTCATCTTCTAATGATAGCGTGATTGTTTTTAACCTTGCATTTTCCATGAGTTTTCAAATTTCCTCTAAATTGAGAAATCACAACTTGATCCCAAATATGACAAGCAGTGTCTATAAGAATGATAAAGTATTAAGCACCTATGTTAGTTGAATTAAAAGTGAATAATTATGAATGTATAATATAAATAAACATGAATATATCCTTTGCATTTATATATCCATACATCCTTAAGAACCACATTAGGGGTTTTTTTACAAATTAGTTTATCAACCTAATTTGTATATTATCCTAAGAATTTTTGTTAGTGTTTCTACATATTAATTTGTATCCCTATATTATATCAATGATTGTAAAATGTCTTCCTATGGTGTCATCTCTTCATTATTAGTGGTTTATGGTGTACTTATAGTGCCTCAAACTTTAGGAATTACTGTAAAACACATATTCTTATGTCTTATACCATCTAGGAACTTTTTCCCATTCACTAATTTTTTTTGGGCAATACTAGAATATTTTCCCTGAGTGTCTTTTAATGGAATCAAACTATGTATTTTATCATTCTTCATTATAGTGTAAGTACTTTCTATCCCATTATTGATAAAAAAATTCATGGTCTCCCCAACAATAAGTAACATACATTCATTTACATTTTATCACACAAAAATAATATTGATTTCTAATCATCTATATTTTTTCCTCATTTCCACAAATATTATTATGTTCTTATAAGACCAATACACATTTGCTTTATTGATAAACATGTTGATTATGTTCTTATAGTGGCCTTCAATCATAATTTTATTGCACCATGTTCATGGGTAAGCATGTTTCCAATGAGAGATGCCTTAGCTTTTGAATTATGGTGAGTGAATATGAACTTTATTGAATAGTGGTGTTTAGGAACACTTTTGATGAGTTTGCTAGGTAAGGATTGATTCTCTTTTGGTCAAAGCCTTAGGATACTAATTTGGTGGCTTTTAGAAGAGATCAAAGACAACAAGTAGTCTTGTAAAGTATGTCTTAGATGTGGATGCAAACATGGAATGCAATAATGATGTTATGTTTATGCCAATAAAATTTTCAAATGTAAGCACAATATCTAAGTACAACTAGATTCTAAACTTCACGTTTTAATTTGAATGAGAATTTTAAAAAAATTAGATCTATTTCTATAAATTGAACGAATAAACTATCAAAATTAGAAATAAAATTAAGACTTGAATTATGTACCATTTTCCATAAAGACAATAAATTGACCAAAAACCCAAAACGATGGGGGAAAGGAATTTTTACCATTACAATAATAATATAATATTATGGAAATGCCCACATTTTATATTAATTTATAATTTATTTAGTGAAAGACGATGAGAAGTTGTATAGAATAATCCGTGAGAGGGTCGCATAATGTTATAAAAAAATCAAATAAAAGACAAACCGACATTGCATATCTTGTTTAACCATATAAAGGAAGAAAAGTGTGGCTACTTGCCAGGCATCAAATTTCTTCGGCTGCGATTTCACGAGCGAATTCCAGACCTACACGTGGCGGTATGGTTTTGCAGGGCCTCGGTTGCATGTTAACCCCAGGCTGAGTCCCAGTCCCTCATATGTCCAGTCGGTGTGGGAATATTCCTCCATTTGTGCCGCGAGATTAATAGGGGCAATGGGGTAAGATTGAACGTTTTACAATATACAAAAGCTTTCTTCGTTTCGTCTCCACTGCAGTGGCGATTGACAGATTATTCTTTCTTTCTTCCTTCCTCAGCCTCTGCCTCTGCTTCTTCCTGGGATTTGCGCAGACGCTGGGGTTTTGTTTCAACTTGAGCGATATCTTGTGCTAGCTCCAGGACAATTGAGGCAGGGCAACTTGTGTTTTATGGAAACGCGGAGCCGGAAGCGGGGCGAGGCCAAAGCAGCGCAGCGGCCCTCCTCCAGCGGCGCCCCTGTCGCCAACAAGCGAGCTCGGCTGGAAGCGTCGGCGTCGGCGTCGCCTCCTCCCGCTCGCCGCGCCACTCGATCCTCCGCAGCAGCTGCCCGTGCCATGGATGATGAACCTGATTCTGCCAAACATCGCAAGGAAGAAATTGAGAAGAAGGGAAAGCAAAAGGAAAGTGAAATTCAGCGGGATGTTGAGATTGCCGATGCAGCGCAAGGTAAGGAAATTCTGAGTAGCGAATATGACGAGGAGGGAGAAGAAGAGGAAGGCGCCTCCGATGATTTTGACGACGACGAATATGATGATTATGGCGATGGCACCGCTGAGGGCAACCCAGGCGGGCATTTCGGTCGGTCGGCGTCTGAATTGCATGGCATGCTGAGACGGCTGGCGGTGTTCGGCCTCCCGTCCGGAGGGGCGGAGGAGGTGGGGAAGTTGAAGCGTATTTTGGCCAGTCTGAGAGACGAGGCGGACGATTTCAGCCAGATTGGCGCGCTTACGGAGTTGTGCGAGATTCTGCCGTTTGCTTCGGAGGAGCTGCGGGACAGATTTAATGTTGATTCCTTTGTGCCCATTTTGGTGGGGTTTTTGAATCAGGAGGGTAATCCCGATATCATGCTTTTGGCGGCCAGGGCTTTGACGCATATTTGCGATATTTTCCCTTCCTCTTGCTCTAGTGTTGTGCATCATGGTGCTATTCCCTGTTTTTGTGCACGCTTGCTTACCATTGAATACATGGACTTGGCCGAACAGGTACTCTCATCATTTCAAATTTATGTTTCTTAGGATTTAAATACTATTTTTAATTCAACAAAAGATTCTTGTCTCACTGAGTTAAATCGAGTGCATGCATATTGAGAACATAGGTCCCTTTTCTTAATAATTTTTTATTTTTCAGCTTGCTGGAGTAGCTATGCTAATTTTATCTTATAAACTTTTTATTCTCTAGAGATGTAAAGGCCTGTAAATTATGAACAATTGTAGACGCTTCTGTTCATTGGAGGTCTAATTTCAAATCTATTTGTTATTATTATTTTTTATCATATCATTTTATAATTAACTACGGATTTAAAGCCCTGTTAAGTATGAACAATTGTGGACAATTTTCCTCTTTTGAGGTTAAATTTAAAATCTACTTTTAGGTGAGTTGAGGGCATCAATCTAGAGTACTGAAAAGTTCAGGATAAATTAGCAACCTTTTTCTTTCAAAGGTAATGATTTTCTGGCTATATCCTCTATTTTATTAGTGTTGGAAGATACTAGTTAACAATTCCTCATTAGGGTGGAGAAGAATTAGAATCGATACAAGCCCTGATCTATTGTCATGATAAAGCAATTGAAATGGTGGCAACAATTGCGTGCCGCACCCCACAGTTGTTTAGAATCAATTGCATGCCCTACGGTCCTTTTCGATGCATTGGTAGTATTGTCTTTTCAATGGAATTTCTAGACATGCTATAAATTCCGAGATATCTATTCCATTATAATATTATTACTTTATTCTTTGAATCTCTCTTGTAACTCTTGCCATTGTTTGTTTTATGAACTCTGTGGCATAGAACAATGCCCAATTATTTGTGCTTGTCTCATCAGACCTTGTATGTTTATCTTCTATATAACGAAGAAAAAACTTAAGTATGATGTATATACATCTTACGTTTGCTAGTCACTGACATTTTTTCATCTGTAATTAGTTGTCCGTGATTATTTCATGGGATATTTTTTCTACAGCACAAAGTTGACATGAACACAGTTAGAAGTGGATTATACATAGTTGAAGCCATTCGAGAGTGTAAGATCTGATAGACATTAGAGTGCTATAAGTTCTAGAATATCTTCTGATAAATGAATTTTTAACTAGAATACTTAGTTGTCATAAGTCTAATGAAAAGAATAAAGTTCTTTAAGAATGGTTTTTAGGCTTTAGCCTATGTATTCTGCATTCTTCAGGATCTTATCTAATATAGTATGACTAGTATAATGTTTTGGTCAGCCAAGTATAATTATGTTATGTTAAAAGCTTCAACAGGGTTTATTTTAATTAGAAAACAGGGTTGCCTTAAATCTAGATAAAATTGTTTTTAACTTACAAATATAAGATCCACATTCATTTTTTATGAAGTAGATTCTTCTAATCGTTATGCGATGCACTACAGTCTTTACAAGCTTTGGAGAAGATCTCTCATAGACATGCATCCGCTTGCCTTCGTGCTGGTGCTCTTATGGCAGTATTGTCATACCTGGACTTTTTCTCCTCTGGTGTTAAGGTAATTTCTTTAATGCGAGGATTCCTTTTCAATCAATGAATGTGAAAGTACAATCTCATGGATAACAAAATTGAAATCTCTTCAGAGAGTTGCATTGTCAACGGCAGCAAATATTAGCAAACAACTTTCACCAGATACCATTGATTCTGCAATGGAAGCAATTCCAACATTGACAAGTCTTTTATCAGATCCCGATGCCAAGGTAATTATTACCTGTGATTCAAACAGCTATCTTATTGAATGCTTTTTGGTGATTTCAATCTGATAGAAAGTTACTTTTTTTTCTTCATTTGATTGGGATACATGTAGAACTCTTTCCAGTGGAAAATTTGTTTGTTTTCAGGTGGTGGAACATGCATCAGTGTGTTTGGCTCGCATTGCAGGAACTGCTGCTTTATCTCCTGAGAAATTAGAGAAACTTTCTAGCTATGGTTTGGTTTCACAAGTTGCAAGTTTGATTTCTGTTACCAGCTCAGGCAGTGGACAGGCATCACTTAGCTCACCAACCTACTTGGTATTTTTGTCAATGTTTTGAGGAAGTACTTGTGAATCTGAGGAAGATTTTTTTTTGTTTGAAGTGCTAAATTGATTCTTTTGGTTTGGTGCAGGCTGTCATTGGTCTTCTTTCAACCTGTGCAAGGGGCTCTGTTGTGTTTACAAGGGAGTTGCTTGAAATGGGCATTTCTGGCATCCTTAGAGACATTCTAACTGGTTCTGGCTTTGTTTCACAGATTCCTTCTCCTCTTTCTATGAATGGGCCAACGAACCAGGTTGCCTTTTTGTATAACTGTTTGTATTCCAGCTCTATTTGTTTTGTATGTTCTTGTTCCATAGTTATTTGGAATCTCTGCTTTCAAACTTTGAAAGGCCCGATAATGATGTTCATAAATGATTTTCATAGATAGTGGTGATGCTGTAATGTGTCCAACAATGAAATCTAGTATAGATGATAATGTCTCTGTTAACTTCAGTTCTTTTTCTTTCTACAGTTGAGTGAAATCGTCTCCTTGGTGAATGACCTGCTTCCATCCATACTTCATGAGACTATCTCACTTCCTACCATACATATTGGTTCCAGTCATTCTACCAAAAAGCTTACCTCCAGAAGCTGTACAGATAACTCTGACCGTGAAAAGCTATTTCGAGAAAACCCAGATCTCTTAGTGCAATTTGGAATGGATCTTTTTCCACTTATGATTCAGGTGACAATTGTTATGAATCGCATCTTCATTCAGAGTTCTGCATTAACATGAGTTTGTAGGTTGTAACTAAATGTGATTTATCAGGTATATGGTTCAAGCATCAATACTCAAATAAGACACAAATGTCTGGCAGTTGTTAGCAAAGTAGTGTGTTTGAGCACTGCTGATATGTTAAATTCTTTATTACAAGCAACCAACATATCAAGGTATGACTCATCCAGTGCGTAGAAATTTTAAAAATTTAACTTTTTGGCTGTTATGTTTCAAGCACCAAAAACTTACTTAGGTTTTGCATTATCTGCAGCTTTTTGGCAGGAATTTTAACTGGAAAAGATACTGAAGTCTTACTTCCAGCATTGCAGATTGCAGAAGTTTTAGTGCAAAAACTTCCTGAACTGTTTTCAAAGATGTTTATGAAAGAAGGTGTTGTTCATGCTATTGATGCACTTATATCTTCAGGGGCTACTTTGACAGGAAAGGATAAAATTTATGCAACTGGAACATCATTGAAAACACGACGTAACAGGAAAATCTCTGGGGGATCAACAAGTGAAGTAACTGGAACGGAAGAGACTAAAGATTCAAATGAGACAAAAACTAGTTCATCTCCAGCCTTGGTGCCGAGTGCTAATTTGGATCTAAAAGGTATCATCAGTGCTCATGCAAGTCGCTTTAAGGATACATACGTTGCTGCAAATTTGGGTTTTACTGAAGCTGGATCTACGGATAGTCTTTGCAAGTTGACAAATCTATGTAAGAAGTTAAGTGGTTCCTTTTCCGATTTGAAGGGCAAGTCAAAAGGCAAGGGTAAAAAGAATAGGTTTGTGGCTGATGGTAATGATCAAATATCAAGCATTGCTGATATTCTGGCAGAAGTTAGCAAAGATGATGGTGTGTCAACTTTTGAGTTTGTTAAAAGTGGGGTTATAGCATCCTTAATAGATTATTTTGCAGGAGGGGGGGCTCGCAAAGAAAACATGTCACAAGCTGATCTGATGAAGCATCATAAGGAAGCCTTGAGAAGGTTTCAGTCATTTGTTGATCTCTCACTTCGATTGGATTATGAAGGGAAAGAAGCTCCTTTGATAACTTTAATTCGGAAGCTACAGGATACACTTGCCTCCTTAGAACATTTTCCTGTGGTTCTGAGCCAGGGTTCAAAATCACACAGTGATAATCCTAGCAGTTTGGCTGGATTAAATGCATTTAGACGGCCTTTGAAACTGCGGTTGCGTAGAGCACAAGGAGAAAAGTCTCTGGGTGATCACATGTCTAGTATTTTACATATAGATCCATTGGCTGATATCACTGATGTTGAAGATTACCTTTGGTCTAAAGTACAGAAAAATGAAACTGAAGTCAATTGTGCTGTGGTCGAGCCTGTAGCATCTACACAAGTTGCTTTGGAAGGCCGACCTTCAACAAGATCAAGGTCATCAACAGCAACAGGAAGTGCTTCAACCAATAGCATAGACTCTCTAAATTCTAGATCATCAAGGGAAAAGGGGAAATCTGTGTCAAGAAGTGTTGTTAATGATTTTGATGGCCCACAAACAAGAAGTGCTGCTCGAAGACGAGTAGCATTAGAGGGAGAGCCACAACGCAAGCAACAAAATGTACAATCTAGTGAGGAGGTATCCAAGCTTCATTTTCCATAGTTCCAGTCTACATTTTCTTTTCTGTAAGGGAATTTTTGTTGGTATTTAGCTATGCCGAGAGGTGTTTTACAGTAGCAGCAAGGCACACAGCATCATGTTGTGACTGTATATAAAAACCTACGTTCTGGAGGGACATGAACCTGGCTCTTTTTGATGTTTTCCTGTACGGAGGGATGGGGACACCTTGAAAATGTCCCCACTGCCCCCTATCCAATTTTATATGCCAAAATGTCACAGAAATGCAGGTACTGCATGGGGATGGCTAGCTGTCCCTGGGACAGCTGGGGACATCAATGATGTTCCTTGACTGTCAGCTGTCCTGGGGACAGCCAGCCATCCCCACACAATAATGACTTGATTAATTTCACATTCTGCCTTGTTTAGATTATTTTTTATGGAACAGCTGGTTGCAAACAATATAACACACTATATAATTTCATTCCCTTCAAACACTCACAATGCAGCTTCAATGTTCCCTCTCTAATACACCAATCTTTCCAATAAAATTTTAGTCTGCTGCATGGTGCAATTCCAGGAAACATATTGACTCTTGAAATATACACAAGAGCTGAAGTTCAAGCAAATGATCCACCGATATTCTAACACAAAGGAAGCAAACTAGAACAAGCACTCAGCTCAATGCTAAGCTCTTTATGCATCTTGAACAATTTGAAAATTTTAACAAAGCTTCTAGAATCTAAAGTGTAAAAGCACCCTGCAAAACTATACAGATTCCGGGATTTATATTTATATCAAGAATGTTGACAAGACTTCTGATCTGATTAAAGTTTTAAACATAGTTACTGTGTACAGACTTTTATGACAGTGTGTATCTGAAATCAAAGCCAATGTTGAAGAATTGCTTCCAGCTTAGTGTAGACAAAGATAAGGCAGTGTGCTTGTGAGGATAAAGACCTCACTTAGGATGTGCGGCAAAATGTTGAAACTCCGTGCACTGATGAGGAATTCAGCTTTGTGATCCAGCCTGGCATGGATATGATAGGCATACAGAATTTTTAATTGCAATGCCGAGATGCAAATGTAGCTCCCAGCAATATAAAAGCTTGTTGAAATAGCAATGATGAAAACATATAATGGCACAGGCACATTCAATGTTGGCATATCATTCCAATTTTTATAATGGATGGCAAGCCATACTAAAACAAAACAAAACAATTACTGAAATAATGAATGGTAGCTTTTTCAAAAGTAAAATTAAAATTTACATACAAAAGTAATGTAACTTTTAATATAAAAAAATGTAAACAATTAATGATAATCTTCTTTCATGTTCTGATGAAGACAGTAGCTTTTGATGGATTTATTAATGTACTAAATATGTTAAAGAGTTCATTTGGTAAGAGAAATTTAGTAAAAGAAAGTTGAAAGAGAAATTCAGTAAAAAGAAGTCTTCAGTTGAGTTGAAATTTAAAAACCAAAGCTACCATAATTAATAGGCATTTATAATTTATTGGAAAATTGTATCTTTAGTTTGATACCCTGGGTTTGAAGTTATATTTATTCTGTCTTTCTCTCTTGTCTTTTTTATTGTTGCAGGATGATGATTCTTTTGTTGCTCCTGTTGAGCTTGAACAGACCATGGCCTTGGAAGAAGAGGGAGATGATGATGTTGAAGAGGTATACATTTTACAAAGAATCAAGGGATTAAAATATTTTTTAACTATGTTTGTATGTCTTGCTAGTGTTTTACTTATGCATCCACCATTTTTGTCTATTTTAACAGATGCTAATGGAGGAGCCAGCTTCAGTTTGTGTTGTGGAACGAGTGGCTGGTGTAGAGTTGAGAGATCTTGTAGGTGGAGGTGCAATGGCTTCAACAAGTGCTGCTACAGGTTAGATTGCAAATGGTGTGTTTGGTCATTATAATTAGAATATTTTATCTTGCATTCTAATTTTATCTTTTTGCCATCTTTTGCAGATACTATAACAATTCAGGCATCTGCTAGTTTAAAAGGAGTTAGCAGTTATAGAGACCATCCCCGACTGAACTTCTTCATTGGTGGGAAACAGCTAGATAGATCATCAACATTATTCCATGCAATTCAGCATAATGTGGTACCAGAGGGAGATGAGCCAAGATATGCAGGGTCAGAATATCCTTTCAGGGAGAGATTTTGGGATGATGTTCACACAATTACATATCGAAGGGCAGATGCACCAGCCAAAAGGAATTTGAGAGAACCTCAGAAAATGAGTTCTACTTCTATGACTATTAAGAACGTGTCTTTTATTGACAATATTTTGCAAAGAAAGCTTCCTTGTGATTTAGAAAAGTCAGATAGTACACATGATATTTTGTTGCTACTTCGAGTTGTAGAAGGACTTAATGGTTTAGCTCCTTGTTTGAGATCTCAGAGCTTATCTGATGCATTCGCAGAAGGAAAATTGAAAAGCCTAGATGAGTTAAAAGTTGATGTCCATCGCATTCCTCAAGAGGAATTTTTGAGTGGCAAGCTGACTTCAAAGTTAGCACGTCAACTGCAAGATGCTGTGACATTATGTAGTATTGGTCTGCCACCTTGGTGTCACCAGCTGATCAAGGTCTGTCCATTTTTGTTTTCATTTGAGACAAGGAGGCAATATTTTTATTCTACTGCATTAGGAGTACAACGTGCACTACATCGTTTACAGCAGCAACAGATTTCTCAGAATCTGAATGTGCCGAATAATCGAGGACGCCATGTTGGTAGGATACAACGGCAAAAGGTTCGTGTTTCTCGAAAACGTATATTGGAGTCAGCTGCAAAAGTGATGGAGCTGTGCTGTGGTCAAAAGACGCTGCTTGAAGTTGAGTACTACAATGAGGTTGGCACTGGTTTAGGTCCAACTCTTGAATTCTACACTCTTATTAGTCATGAAATGCAAAGGAGTATGTTAGGCATGTGGAGAACAAATTTGTCTTCCACTGGGACTGGGGATACTGTTCAAAATGGAGATTTTATCCAGACATCTCATGGATTATTTCCTCGTCCATATCCACCACATACAGATTCATCTAGTGGAAGCAAAACTTACAAGGTGATAGAGAATTTTTGTCTTCTAGGACGTCTAATGGCTAAGGCTCTTCAAGATGGCCGGCTTCTGGACTTGCCTCTTTCAACAGCTTTTTATAAACTAGTCCTTGGAAAGGTAGTTTTATATTTTCAAATCTTTCTTTTAATTTAAGTTCATATTAGCTGTAGCTGATCAATTTTGTAATATTTCTTCATTTGTGTTGGTACAGGAGCTTGATATATACGATATTAATTCCTTTGATGTTGAACTTGGAACAACATTGATAGAAATGCAAGCACTTGTTCATCGGAAACAATTCTTGGAGTCCATTTCAGTAGATAAGAAAGAGGAAATATCATCTTTACATTACCGTGGTGCACGAATTGAAGACCTTTGCATTGATTTCACTCTTCCTGGTTTCTTGGACTATCCCCTAAAACCAGGAGGGAGCAGCATCTTGGTACTTTATGTTTCTCATTTCTATCCATTTTCAAAAATTATTAATCTCCTTGAGCCTTTATTAATCTCATTTCTATCTATTTCTCATTTTTGCAGGTTACCATAGACAACCTGGATGAATATGTTTCGTTGGTTGTGGATGCAACTATTAAGACAGGAATTATGTCACAGATTGAGGCCTTACGATCAGGATTCAATCAGGTAATTGAAGTTTGGTCTGGCCTTTTTATTTGGGAATTTCATGTGCTTCAGACTAATTTAATTTAACATTTTTTTTTATAAATTCAATTTTGTTCAGTTTTGCAGATGCATTTTTGTTTGCATTCTTTTCATATCCATTTGATTTTTTGGTTGCTAATTTTCTTGTGAACACTATTTTCAGGTGCTTTGTATATCAACTTTGCAAGTGTTTACAGAAAATGAGATGGATACTCTCTTATGTGGTGTGCGTGACTTATGGGTGGTATGTAGTTGCGTACAAACAGATCTCTTTGCAAGTGTCATCAATTCTTGAGCATGTTTTGTTACTAGGTTTGACTTGTGACATGTTTTAGCAGGCTGAAATGCTCACTGATCAAATCAAATTTGATCATGGTTATACGGCTCAAAGTCCTCCCATTTTGAATGTGAGTATTTGTTCATAAGGTATTATCGAATATGGATGTCATTAAGTGATTTGTGTTATCTTAATAAATACTGTGGTGTGATATTTTCCTATTGCCTGTAGTTTCTCGAAATCATGGCAGAATTCACACCATCCCAACAACGAGCATTTTTGCAGTTTATTACTGGTTGTCCAAGGCTTCCTCCAGGAGGTTTGAGTGCTTTAAATCCAAAATTGACAGTCGTTCGGAAGGCAAGTGCACTGCTAATATTTGCACTTTATCTTCCTTAAAAGTGAATTTGTGTCAATGTGCTGTAAGTTTTAAACCTTCTTTTCACTGGAATGCAGAGTTCTGCAGGACCCACCGATTCAAATGCACTAGAGGCTGTGGATGCTGACCTACCAAGTGTGATGACTTGTGCAAATTACCTCAAACTTCCTCCTTACTCAACCAAGGTTTGTTTCCTCCTTGCCAATGTTTGCAAGTCTTGATGTACACTCTTTGTGCATTGATTCTAATTTATATAATAAATGCCGTTTCTAATAATGAAAATATATGACAGGAGGTAATGCGTGATAGGCTGTTGTATGCCATTACTGAAGGGCAGGGATCTTTTGATCTCTCTTGAGTGTAGGAGCAATATTCTTTGGTTTAAAAATTGGTTCATATTCTGCACTGGTTGCAAGTTTTTATGCTCCATGTGCCCGTAAGTTTTGAAAATCTTCATGATGTAAAAATTTGTAGCATGTTCCTCAACTAAAGTTAGATGGCTAAACGTTTTTGAGTATGGTGTCTTATCATTCAATGAAAATGAAATTTGTTAGCCCCTCCTTTTGCTGTCAGCAAGGTGTTCAGAGGTATCGGTGAAACATTCTTATTCCTCATGCTTGCTATGTTGGCAGCAAAGAATTCGATTGAACCTATTACAAAATATATGTTATTACATGAGGGAAACATCACTATAAATAGTTATAGCATAGAATGGCGGTGCAAGGGTGCACAGCTGTGTTTTCTTATCTGTACAGCTCATGCTTGTAATTCATTATGTAAATTTGAGTTATTTGTTTTGTTACTCATAAATCTTATGAATGATTACTGAAGATTTATTGCCATCGTTTCCCCGCTGTCTGGATCGTTTTTTGTTAATTATCTGTTAATCTTCAACATTAATGTATGCAATTTTGGTGAAGATTTTTTTTAAAATTTTCACACTGCTCTGCAAAAACCATTCAAAATGTTAGGATCACTTAAGCTTATTTGTATGAACTTTACATTCGATTTGAAGGCTTTTCTATGGACTGGTAAATCAATCTGTTGTTGTGATATATATAGATGTCTTTGATTAGATTAGGCAGCAAGAGCATCGTGTGCCAAATGCATTTTAAAACGAACTGGATGTAGGTTAAGTAACGGCTGACATAACGCATGCAAAATCTTTCAATGTATCTCTACAAAGAACTTATTTATGTCAAGTACATCTTGTGCGGTTTTTGCTCACTCGTGAAAATATATCGTTAAAAACAGTTTTTCTTCGTTAAGGGAAAGCTGATTTCTTGTTAAAAGCAATAAATGCATTCGAAACAGCATAAGATAAGGACTTGGAATGGCGTACGTTGAGAGGATTGCATCTTGTGAATTGGACTCTTCCTCTCGCCGAAAGCCAAATAACGTATATTTTAAATTTTTTAAATACAAGAGTCCATTTTATAAACAACCTGGACAGATGGATTGCATCTTGTGAATTGGACTATGTTCCTCTCGGCGAGAATCTAAGGGTGTATATTATTAAATATATAAGAGAACATCTTTCACACGGTCTGGACACATGGAGATTATGATGTTAGTCATTCTCTCTTCCCATCCTATCAGCATATCAATTATCAAAGACAACGAAATCGAAGAATTTAGACAATCTGGTAAGGAAAATGCTGGAAATGATATAAACAAACACATTGAAAATTGATGTTACGAACGGGTTAGATGCCTCGAATAGGAAAAAGAATGCACATTGTCAGATTTGACACAAATACCGCCCAACAAGAGAAGACTGAGGTTCTCTGGCATATGGGTCTCTTGGATTGGCAGAAAGCTCTCCATATTACTTTTATCGAAGAACGTTTACACGACTTTCAACTATTGCTAACTCATTTATGCATGCAATAATTTACTAATCTTCTTTAAGCATAAATGAAATCCTTAAAACCTTGTTACATGGAGAGAGAGAGTGTGTGCGTGCCAGAGAGAGAGAGTGTGTGTGCCAGCCAGCTTACAGAGTTGACACTAGTACCACCAAAGAGAAGAGCTAGGCTACTCGGTTTATGGGTCACTTGATTTGAAAAAAGCTTTCCATAAACTAACATTTACATGATTTTCAACGATTGCTATCTCATTTTCTTGTAGAGTTTATAACAATTCATTAATTTTTGCTTTCAGTAGCAATGATATTGTTATAACCTTGTTATTACGTCAAAAGGTGTAATTACAGTGGTAGTAAAGGTTGGAGTGTAATAGCGCGAATATGTTAACAAAAAATATTAGAGTGGAGATATAAAAGTAATAAATAGACTAAATATTTTTGAATCTATAGTTAAATGATAATAGATGTGGTAATGTATGTATGAAGTATATAAAGATTAGTTATAAACATGTTTAACCATATTTAAGATTTTTTAAATGTATAGAGAAAGTCATGAAAATGATGAAGTGGTTCCCCTAAGAATTTGGGAGTAGTCTAGCGTTTGATATATCAACAAAATGGAAATTGAATCTTGCTTACTAATAAGTTATTAATAAAATAAATCAATATATTTATATTAAAATTATTAAATAGATTTAATTAAACTATCATACCTATTTTTAGAAAAATCTATATATAAAATATGTCAAAAGATATCATTTCTAGGTTACCTATTTTTAGTAGATTTGTGATTTAAGTTGAATATGTGCTTAATAATGATCTCTCTTTTCACCTTATGTTAATTGTGTGTGTGTATGAGAGAGAGAGTCCTAGTTGATGTGTGTGTGTGAGAGAGAGAGAGACCTAGTTGGTGTGTGTGTGTGTGTGTGTGTGTGTGTGTGTGAGAGAGAGAGAGAGAGAGTCCTAGTTGATAGATAACACTAATATTTGCAAAGAGGGATGACCATGATTTTTGGAGCACCAAAACCATCTTGCAGAATCTTGACCTAGTGATTCTTAACAAACATCTCAAAGTTGATTGATATCTAATTATTGCTTGTAAGCAAAATCTAACCCCAATTTTGGCTTGATGGAGTGAGGGATGTGGAGAGGCCCATGATATTTAGAGCATATCAATCCTCAGAAGTTCTTCGATAAGGAGCTCCAAAACCATATTAGAAGAATCTTGACTTAGTGTTTCTTAACAAACATCTCCCAAATGACAAATAACCTAATTATTTGCTTCTGAGTAGCATTTGATACCAAGGAAACATTGCTTAGTTGATAGATAAGCTAATTATTTGCTTTTGAGTAGCATCTACCACCAAGGCTATCCCTCTTTTGCAAGAAGATATTATAGAGAGAGGTTTTTAAGCAACATCTTGACCTTTTTCCAAAAGCAAAATTCTACACTCATCAACACACAAGATTGCATTGCAATGGTTTTATAAGCCTTGTAACTTACTAACTACCTATAACCACCTAACAACTAACCAATAACTAATGATTATATAATAATCATTTATATTATTGATTGTTAATCATCAACTTGTGTTAAGCATTAATTCCTAATGTCCCTTTAGTCTGGTTGCATTGATGATAAACCTTTATCATCTAAGTAGTTGTAAAATCCACCATGTTTGCCTCCCTTCAATAATAATTTTCAAATCTCCTTTTCAGTCACTCGCTTTCTTCTTATCCTTGTACTAGTTCTTGTAGAAGTGCCTCTTTTAACTCCTCATTGAAATGTTGAACCCATATAGTGTTGATCATGTGAAGATTGTGAGGGGTTTTGATGTAGGCCACTGTACTTACAATCACCATGGGCAGAGTCTCCACAATAGTCACTGTCTTGTAGATCTACTCCTTGTGAAGCTTGGATTTGGGCTTCTTTCTATAGCTGCCAACACTGTTGCCTCCCTCACAATCATATATAAAAAATTGCAAACCCTTCGTCAACAAGATCCACAAAGATATGTGAAACACCATAAAAAGAAATTCAAATTGTTTTCCCCATTTCTCTAACCACTCCTACTGCACCACATTGAATCATGGAAAATATTCAAATAACAAACTCAATATAGAAATTATTATAGGGGCTTTAATAGGACAATAACCAAAAAACTAAATCTAAACATGAACATAATGGTGGAAATACTATGGAAAAAAAAATAGAATGGAAGAGAAAGATGATGCATATGAATGGTGGATATCAACGGGTTTGTTACAAGGTTTGTGGTATCCGTTAGTACCACTGACAAATATGCAAGAAAGGTGGATGCTACAAACTCTAGATTTCACACGAGGTTCGTGGTATTCACTAGTCCTTTGTTTGCAATGCTTTACATCAAATGAATGGGCACCAAAAAAGGTAATGGGGTTGTAGAGGTCCATGGTATCCACTAACCCATTGCCTTAATCAACTTGACAAACAAAGCATGAGTGGGTGAAACTTTAGAGAGACCTCTTTCAAAACTTGCTTTGATACTATATTGAAATGATGACAAGAGAGCCAAATCAAACCCTTCAACTTACTAACTACCTACAACCACCTAACAACTAACTGATAACTAATATCTACTAACTAAATTAATCACTTACATTATTAATTATTAACTTATGTTAAGCACTAATTCCTAATAGATACCAAAAAGAGGGAGGGTAATTATTTGCTTTCGAGCAACATTTACCACCAAGGTTGACCCTCTTCTACAAACAAATACCAAGTAGAAATAGGTTCACTAGACAAAATCTAGCTAAAAGATCATTACCATATTTCCATTCCAAAATAAAATACCTTTTGATTCTTGGTAAATCTGCATGAGTATTTTAATTTTGACATTACTTAGATTAGTATTTATAATTAAGGAAGATTTATGTGAAGTAATAATGAGATCATCTACATTAAGAATAATAACAGTTTGATTAGAAGAGCGACATATAGATTTTGGTCACTTTTATTTTTTGTACATCCCTACAAAAGAAAATTAGCAATTTTTTAAAACCATTCACTACAATTTTTAAAAAAATCTATAGGCTATTTTTTTTAAATTGCAAACTAAATACTTTTTTCCTTTCATAAAAAATTGATACATTATCTTCAACTTGTTGTCCTAATTGATTATTCTCATCATCCTCTTGCAACAAATCTTAGTTTTTCTTTTTTATACCACCTGAAGGTTCATCAACTACGAGTTGCTCTTCTTTTACCTGAAAAAACTTCTTTTTTTTCCCACCAAACCAGTTATCTTGATAAAGCATAGGTCCTCCTTTGTAAAGGGAAATGGTGCTAGGACAAGAAGGTTGATCTAGTGGATGATTTTGAGAACTTTTTTGAGGAAGGAAAAGCTCTTGAGGGGTCTCTTCAAGTGAGAAATAGTAGACTGAGTTTTCTCAAGCATAGGCCCTTGTAATGGAAAAGTACCTCTAAAACCTAGAATTTCAAATTTAGAACACTTAGAGAAACAACAAACTGAGTTTTCTCAAGCACAGGCCCTTGTAATGGAAAAGTACCTCTGAAACCCAAAATTTCATATTTAGAACACTTACTTTGTTGAGAAAAAGGTGTCTCAACCTTTTATTTTTCCGTAGCATGTTTAATTATTTAATATGGAAATTATATTTGATAATTATCCCATGATTTCATTGTGAGTTACAACTTGCAGTTTTTATTTTCAAGGAGTCAAGTTGGAAAGTTGCAATTACACATGGATTTGTGCATGAAGGCAATTTCTATTTCATGTTGAGTTTGCATGGAATGTGAGCTTTGGAGGTGTAGTTATATTTTGGTGGGTGCATCTTTTGCATGTGCAGGTTTAGTGACAATTGGTAGTTGTGGTATTATATGTAGACAATTGGAAACTTAACATTATGCACGTAGTGTTTTTGGCGCTTTCCATGTTGCATCTTCAGCCTTTGACTTTTGAATTTAGAATTGTCTAACCAATGCATTGTAAGCTTCTATATATTGAGCACTTGTATTTTGGAGTTGTATGTTGCTATTTTATTGAAGTACCATTATGTTGTTGGAATTACTCCAAAATTGAGAAGTGTGAAGACTCCTGCAAGAGCATAGATTTTCAATTATATTGTAACTTGTTTATTGTTGTTGAATATTGTGCTTTGGAGTGTGGGATTTTTCTCCCGAAAGGGTTTTTCCCACGTAAAATTCTATGTTATGTTTTCATTGTTTATTTGTTTATGATATGTATGTGCATCTAAATCTGTAATAGTTAAAGGTGTTTATGATTTTTTTGCATCTCTCTCTTGCTTAGATTGGTGTAGGAAGTTGCTTCCACTTACCTGGCCAGTTTTGATTCTGTTGTTGGGTTTGAAGGGTTTTTCTAAGCTATTCTTTGTTTTAGTGGGAGTTTTGCAAAAGAATATTTTGTGACCTTGTTACAAGCAAAAGATGACAAGCACATTAAGTAGAATCAAAATGGAGAATTTTAATGGTGGAAACTTCGAGTGTTGGAATTGTGGAAATCTGGCTATTTTAGAAAAGAGTGCAAGGAAGAGAAAAAGAAGAAAGAAAAAAAGAGTCAAATTCTGACTTTGATAAATCCTCTCAAGATGACATAGGTGCATTTGTTGTAGCTTTGGCAACACATGCATTAGAAGATGTGTGGTTGATAGACTCGGGTTCTTCTTTCCACATGACCTCTCACGTCAAAGGTTGGTTTTCAAAGTATGAAGAATATGATGGTGGGAAGGTGTACTTGGGTGATGACTCTCACCTGAAGGTTGTTGTTCGTGGAAGAGTAAAAATTAGATTCCCTGATGGAAGAGTGAAGGGGATTGATGGTGTCTTGCACATCTTGGATTTGGCACGAAACTTTTATGTGAGTAAACTAAATCATTCGAGAGTGCAAGTTGTGTTCTCTGGTGGAGGATGTGAGATGACAAGAGGAGCTATGGTGTTGGCTAAGGGTGTTTAGATTGGCACCTTGTTCAAGTTGGATGCTTGCACGGTTCAGTGCAATAGTTCTTCTAACAAACCAAAGAATAAATCTCTATATTCTTCATCCTCACTATCAAATCAAGTAGAGAAATCTATTGCAACTACATTTAATGGTCATGCATTTTGGGTACCTAAGGGTGTTCATTCATTGGAAATGAAGCTTCATGAAAAGAAAATAATGTTATGGCACCAACAACTTGGTCACATTGGTGAGAAGGGTCTTAGAGCCTTGTTGAAGGCCTTGATGATTGTAATCTCAAGTTCAACTTTTGCGAACATTGTGTTTATGGAAAACAACACCATGTTTCTTTTCACTCTAGTTCTCACAAGTCTTCTAGGGTTTTGGAATATGTTCATGCAGATGTGTTTGGTCCTGTGAATGTTCCTTATCAAAATTTGTATATTTTGTTTCTTTCATAAATGATTATAGTAGGACACTTATTTATTTCCTTAGGAGTAAATCTAAATTTTTTAGTCAATTTAAGGAGTTTAAAGCCTCGGTAGAAAATCAAACTAGTAGAAAGATTAAGTGCTTGAGGATTGACACTAGCGGTGAGTTTTGTTTAGTAGAATTCAACAAGTTCTATAAAGAGCATGGGATTGAGAGACTTAAGACAAATCCATACACCCCATAGAAAAATGGAGTTGTAAAGAGGGTGAACAGGATGTTGATGGAGAGGACTAGGAGTATGTTGAGTGGTGTTGGCCTTAAGTAGAAGTTTTGTGTTGAAGCAGCAACCACTACATGTTATTTGATCAACTAATCTCCTACATTGATGCTTATTGATAAGACACCCATGGAGGCATGATCTGGTAAAAATCCTTCAATAAGACATCCTCAGAGTATTTGGTTGTGAAGCTTATGCTCATGTTCTGATTGAGAAGAGGTCTAAGTTGGAGAATAAGGTGGTTAAATGTATCTTCATCAACTATGGTGTCGATGTGAAGGGGTACAAGCTTGGGATCCAAAGGCCCAAAAGGTTCTCTATAACACAAGTGTAATTTTTCATAGAGATGAAACCTTCCATAATTGAGATGCATCCAGAGAAAGAGGAGAAACAAAAGGAGGTAGTTTAGGTTCCACTTACTCCGATGAAAGAAGAACTATGTACTCCTATTGAACTTGATGATGAGGAGAGTTTGATAAGCTTTGAAAGTTTTGAAG
Source organism: Sequoiadendron giganteum (assembly GCA_007115665.2). Taxonomy (NCBI): domain Eukaryota; kingdom Viridiplantae; phylum Streptophyta; class Pinopsida; order Cupressales; family Cupressaceae; genus Sequoiadendron; species Sequoiadendron giganteum. The sequence goes on from CM021107.1 coordinate 303,038,803, forward strand.
AAAAAGAATAACCTCAACCTCAACAATTTAGGAGGTCTACCAGAGATAAGCTACAACTTGATAGGTTTGGATATTCACTTGAAAGGTTTGGTTATTCAATGTTGGATTTCAGTTACATTTTTGCTTTGATTGCTAACACCGATGAGCCTAGGACTATTAGAGAGGCTATGGGTATGAGTGATGTAGATTCTTGGATGAAATCCATGGATGAAGAAATGATTGCATTGAAGAAAAATAATACATGGGATCTGGTACCTTTGTCTGAAGGACATACACCTGTTGGATGTAAATGGGTGTTCAAGAGAAAATTTGATCTAGTTGGTAGTGTTGTGAAGCATAAGGTAGGATTGGTTGCTAAGGGGTATTCTCAAGTGGAGGGAATTGACTATGGTGAGATTTTCTCTCCTATTGTGAGGCTGACATCTATCTGGTTCTTGTTATCACTTGCAACAATGTATGATATAGAAGTGGAACAAATGGACGTGAAGACAAAATTCCTTCAGGGTGTTATCACAATAGTGTGTCTCACTTTTTGGGACATGCGATTTTGCCTGAAATGACTTTTTTTAGAAAAACTAATGATTTTAGCCTTGAGAGGTTCCATCTAAATGGTTTTAATTGACAAGGGATAGATAAGACCCCCTTAGATCAAACCCCCTTGGATATAACCCCTATAGTATTAAATCATACACACAATGGAGTCTCCTTCGCACTTATTAAAATGTTGGAAAAAAAACACATTTTATTTACCTTTTGATGGATTAAATAATATCATTTAGAAATTATCTTTTGCAAGATTGTAGCCCTTGAATTGAGCTTTCCAACAAGTATATTTTGATATGTTTTAATTTTATCTTGTATTTAATTTTTAATTTTTACTGAACATGGGTTTTTCTTTGAACATCAAGCTCTTTTTTCTACATAGGTGGAAAAATAGTAAACCATTGTAAAAAAAATTCAAAAAACACCCTTTCCCTAGGTATTGATGTCCTTGTTACACAAAAAAGAAAAAATGGATTTCGATATATACACAACAAGTTAGGTTGTATGACACACATGTAGGTCCAAATTATAGTTACAGTGACTTCAAAAATTAATTAAAAAATATATACATGTAACAAAAAATTATGAAAAAATATCCTTTCCCTAGATATTGATGTTGAGAATCTATATTTCAAAAATTAGAATTTTATCCTTTATAGAAAAAAGTTATGTTGTACGACACAAACGTTACTTTTTGTAAATGTTGTTTTTTGTTTAAAACTAGTTATTAAAAGAGATGTTGAAAGATTCATGATTTATTTCAAAATAAAATAAAATATATATATATTTAAAATCTACACAAATTGCAACAAATCACTAGTTTACATCATCTTTAAATTCTTAACAGTTTAGCTGCTATAGGTTTTAGACGATGAAGATTCAATTAAAAATATTGATGTAAATGTCCATCTTGGGAAAAAATTGAGATACAGTATTGTGATTTCACCCTTCATGGTGACTTGGAGGAAGAAATCTATATGTCACAGTCTGAATAATACGTGGTTAAAGGTAAAGAAAGTTTGGTATGCAAGTTGAAAAAGTCTTTGTATGGTCTTAAGCAATCTCCTAGGATGTGACACCAAAAAGTTGACACCTTTGTGTTGAGTTTGGGATTTTTGAGATCTAAATTTGATCATTGTGTTTACGACAAAACTATTAATGATCGTTTTCTCATCATTGCATTGTATGTTGATGATATGCTAGTTTTGGGGAAAGATAAAAGTTTGATTTCAGATTTGACGTCCCAATTGTCATAATAGTTTGAAATGAAGGATTTAGGTGCAACACGGTATATCTTGGAGATGGAGATTAGAAGAGACAAAGCTAGCATAAAGCTTACTTAAGTATTCAAGAGGTTTATCTTACTTGAAGCTTGGAAACTTGTATTTAGGAACCTCCCTAAATTTGTAGGTTGATCCAAAATGTAAGAGGTTGATTGGGATTCTAGTCTTTGTACTTGGGCAAGTAATAACTTCATATTTTCTTGTTTGGCAAAAATCTCTTTTACAAGAGAGTCCTCATATTGCTTCCTTTGCGTGTCTATCTCCTGCTTGTGTTGGTAGGCTTGGTAAGCCAACTCTTCCTACTATAATTTGAATTATTTTTGTCTCTTGATATCATCCAACTACCTGTTAAAGTCTAGCAATATGCTTTTGATGTCACCAATCCCCATACTGTCAGCATTTTGGGGCTAACTAGGAAAGTAAAAATGTTGGTTTGGCATAAAAATGGCTTCTTGAGGCTGATTAAAATCATGTGAAGGTCGATTAAACTCATATGTAGTCTGCCAAGGGGTTTGAGTAGGGGTGGGAGGGTGTTAAGTATATTGAAAATGCTGGTAACTTCTTGTGGCAAAGGAATTTGGGGTAAAAGCAATAATTTCATGAAATGGAGGTGGAAAGACATATTTTCTATGAAACTTTGACATGTTAAAGCATTCGAAAAGTTGAAAATATGCTTAGAAATTCTTTGAAATGAAATCAAATTAGGCTATTTTTCTTTATAAATTGAACATACAAACACTTAGTCCACTTGAACCAATAGATTTATACATGAAGTCACTAGGTATGTGAAGATATTTCCTCCAAAGGTATAATTTTTTGACATGCACACCAAATATAAAAAATGAAAGGACGAGTTTTGAACTATAATAATTAAATCTGTCCCACTAGGCATGCAAAAAACTATTGTCACTTGGATTTGTACCCTTTCCAAGTGCTTTACTTAGCAATCTAGTGAAATATTAGATGACTTCTCAAAGTGTGGGATTTGGAAAATTAAAGTCAACCTCCAAAGAGGGTTGGTTCCCTTGGTACTCACCTAATTTAACCTATGTTGTTGTTGCTTGCTAAGAAAAAGGATGGAGAAAAATATGAAATGCTATCTAAATTCTAATGGGCGATTTACCAAATATTTGTGACTTGTACTATTGCTTAACAAGCACCATTTTCTCAATGAACAAGTTGTTTTACACATAAATTAGGTTTTAGCAAACTTATACATTAGTATTTCATAGGAAAGTTGAATTTTTTTTAGTTTTAAAAGGAAAAGCTTAGGTATTTTCATAATTAGAATATGTTCAAACCAATGACATAACCTATAACTTAAATAAAGTATGTATATCTCTACATGAAGGCATTAAAGGAAATGAGACATACATTGAGGATTTGTATATAAATCACAAAAAATGCATCAATAATTCGTTTTTGCACACAAAATACAAACTTGAGAAGGAAAAAATCTCGTTTCATTGGTAAAAGTTCTTACAAAATGTTGTACTTGCTTGAGAAATGTGTTTCTTTGAGTTAAAATGTTGTTCATGCTAGAAAGAACCTTCCAAAATTTACAATACAAAGCTAGGAAAGAGCAATAACTAACTCAAATACATCCCTAAGCTTTCCTTTATGCTACATCTAATAGTTTGCTAGACATTAGGAAAATGTTTTGAGGATAAAATGGCAAGTGTTTACTTCAGTTTGTTGGGTCAAACCTTCTTGGGCATCCAACTAATTTATCCTTACTTCTTAGATCCTTAAAATTCTCCAAGATGCTAATTGAATGAAGAATATTTACTCTCTTTGACCTCTTTCATTGATGACCCCCTTAAAATACTCCTATATGCTCTTAGCTACTTTAAACTGGATAAAATTGTTTCCTATATTTTCTCAATTTATCGTATAGCTTATCAAACTACCCCTAGATGTCCTCAACTACTCATTACTCCTCTAATTGCCATAATTTCCCTCAAACATGTTTATAGGACACGTGGATGAGAATTTGAAATAAAATAGGCTTCCTTGGAGGGCGTAGGAGAACTTTGAGGGACAAAAATTGCCACATTTTTTCACTCTTATCCTCCTAATTGTCATCACTAGCCTGTAGCATAACATGTTTTGATTTGTCATATCTCATTTAATGGTCTAATTCTTCTCTCTAAATTTTTCCCTTCTACAAGTTCATTGAATTTCGTAACACATGTTTTGATTTTTGTTTCTCCATTCTTTGATAGTCATTATCATGCTTTGAGTGTTGTTTTTTCCATTTTAACTGTCACTTATTCATCATTTTGTGCTATATGTGTGTAAGACTATGACTATAGACTGTGTTTAGAAAATTTGTAATGGATTAATGATTTCAAAAATATGTCATATTATCATTTGACCCTTTGTGACTTCCATTGAGACCTCATTTGTGACTCACTTCGCCTTCTAAGTAACCCTTGATAGGTCTGTACCTTTTAGGATTTTCATCTTAACTTCAATATCTCAAGTGTTGTCCATATGACTGCACTTTCTTTATGTGTCTTATGATGATTTATACTTGATTCACTCACACATCTCCTTTTTTACAATAGGCCTATTATACCTCACTCAAGTAACAAAACTAATCTCTTGGAGACACATAGATAAAATTTTATGACTTTTATTTTTGTTAGACCATCACTCATCATTGCTTCTCATGCAGTCAAAGTCGCTACACACCTATTTGTGTCATACATCATGTAAGACCCCTTTGTTTTGTGTCTCATATTTATCCAAGCATGATAATTTCTTATGAGCAAGCTTGTCATATTATCATTTTGTCCATGTTATCTTCATGAGGTCCTTTTAAAAGAATATGATTGTTATTATGCTCTTTTTGATATCTTGTCTTTTGGATTGTATTTGTCTCTTGACATTGGGTCCATGCTCCTTTTCCTTTCTTACAAATACTTCCTCTCTATGGATTGTCACCCTCCTATAGACTGCCCTCTTAATAATCTATTTCTTTTAAACAATATCTCTATCATGTAAACATTGCCCTCTTTTTAGCCCTTCATAAGGACTGTCCTCTGCCATAATGATAAATAAACCTTGGGTATTTTCACTCTAAATTGTCCTTTGATACTAAACTATGCATGCTCCTCTTTGTACCAATGTGACTAAATTTTTTCTTCTCTTGTCATTTGTCATGATCCACTCTTGCTCTAATTTCATGTCACTATCTATTGTCAAAATCAGACTATCATACTTCTCTATAATGCTTTGTCTCATAGAGATCTTTACTAGCTTTTGGATTGTCATTGGTCTTTGAAGTTTAACATGTTTCTTTAACCTATGTCATACCCCATTTGAAAACTCAAGGATCCCTACCTCCTTAACCTTTTTGACTATCCCACTAATATCCACGGTTCATGGGGTTTGTACTTTTACTACCTTGCTCACTTTTGCAACAAAACCTATATACTAATAACCTTGCTTAGTCCTCACAACAGTGTCTTGGTAGGATAGTCATGTCATTTCACTAGATATCATTAGGTATATCATGCATTAGTGTCTCACACTGTCATGACTATTTTTTTCATTTATTTATAGGGGTTGTCATTCTTCCCACTCATAACTAAGGCACCATCATAAATATGCAATCTTTATGTGCCTGTACTTCACTCTTACTATACATCTCACCATTATGCTTTGCATTATTTCCATGACTCTTATCCTGTCAATTGTCAACATAGTCCATATGATACGAGATCTTCCCTTATCTTGTAAAGGTCTCTATCCACACTCTATCTTTTTTACTCTTGTCGCTAGGTCTATTGTCTTTACTAGTGTCTTGTAATCGTGAATTCAATGACTTCCATACATAAGAAAGCTTCTTTTGGATTTTACTATACAAGATTCTTCTCATTTGGAGTCCCTCTATCCCCTTTTTGCATCATTATCAAAGTTGGTTCTAGACTATCACATATAATAGAAACCATGTCTTTGTTGCAGATAACTCTGTGGACTACCTCTTGAGAACTTTGTCATGCACTTGGATTGCTATCTAAATTGTAATGAGGATTAAATAAATGTTTTGACAAGGTTTTTATAGTGAACAACATGACGTATGAAACACCATTGATGGTTGATAGTGAGACAAGAGCAAACATAAGGATAATATATATCATTATCACACAAATATTTAATAGAGGTTTCCTTGATAAAACCACTTGTAGCATGCCTTGACTACATTCATCCTTTGAGGGTGAAATCACAATACTATGTATCACTTTTTGCCCAAGATGGACATTCACATCAATATTTTTGACTAGATCTTCATATTTTGAGACCTATAGCAGCTAAACCGTTAAGAATTTGAAGATGATGTAAATTAGTGATTTGTGGAAATTTGTGTGTAGATTCTAAATATATATTTTTTGAAAATTTCCAAAATAAATCATGAATCTTTCAACATCTCCTTTAATAAATAGTTCTAAACAGAAAACAACATTTCTAGAAAGTAACATTTGTGTCGTACAACATCTTTTTTTCTATAAAGGATTAAATTCTAATTTTTGAAATATAGATTCTAAACATCAATATCTAGGGAAATGATATTTTTCCATTTTTTTGTTACATATATATTTTTAATTAATTTCCTTAGTCACTGTAACTATAATTTGGACATACATGTGTGTCGTACAGCCTAACTTGTTGTGTATATATAGAAATCCATTTTTTTCCTTTTTTGGTGAAACAAGGACATAAATACCTAGGGAAAGGGTGATGAGCCCAGTTTTTCGCATATTTTAGGGTTTTGTTTTTAGTATCTTTATACCTTTTATTATGCTAAGACAAACATTAACTAATAATTATGGAAGTAATACATAGACTTTATGCTTAATATAAAAAAATTATTATGATAATTCTTTCCATGGTTATTGCTTGATGTTTTATCAGTTTAATGAAGAATGTGTGCCTTGTGACTCTATGAGATAAAATGCCTTTCCTGCAGCCACTATTGTTCACCTTCCTGCAACCATATGCGAAATGTTGTTTGATCGAATTCAATACCTAATGAATGTATGAATGAGATAATGGATCATTTAATGAGTTGTATGTGTTGAGTTGACCCTTTGTTGCAGGAATAGCCATTAGTTATTGTAGGTACCAGGTCTCAAGGAGAAGATTTAGCCTCCACTAGATCACTGCAGGACTGATTCAAAGCAGACTGATTCAACAACAAGAAATGAGGAGGCAGCTGAGAAGTTATCCATCATGCAAGGGGATCATTCCAGGAATCCAGCAGAAAGTGTCTTGGTGTCACACAAATCTAGGATAGTGGTGCATTAATTCTTTCAAACTGATTTGACTCAGTTCTCTCTCTTGTGTCCACTTCTTCAATGTAAAGGTCGAGATGTAATAAAGGTTTCTCGTTTGTGTGGGAAAGGTTAGTTAGTTGTTAGGTTTCAGTTTTAAATAAATAGCTATGTTCTCCTTCAGAGAGAGAGCTGGAAGTTTACTGTTGTAATAGCTTAGTTTCAAGTTGCAAGTTGTGAGAAATGTATTTTTTAGTTTCAATTCAATAAAATCATTTCATGGAGTTTGTAGTTTAATTTGTTGTGTACTTGAGGCACTACCTAAGGGGGGCCACTTAGGGATGCTGTCTATCTTTTCTATTTTTACAATTAGAGTAATTGTACTTCATTTTCCTAGAACTTCAGCATGACTATTCCTGCAGCTGGCAGAATTACAGAGCTGTCAACTGTTCCTACAACCACTAGGGACAGAGTAGTTCCTATCTTCAAAACTAGGTTTAGTTTTCATTTTGAGAAGACTTAGTTAGATAAAGTTTGTTTCCAGCAATTTCAATTCCAGCATGGTATTTTCAAGGAAGAACACATGTCTGAAATAGTTTGTTAGTGCATATATTATGTAGGCCCATTTCAAGTCTAACATCCTTGGGTTGACAATTAAATGATGTCCTTCAGTAGATTATAACTGCCACTTGTGATATCTAATCCCTGAGTAGAGGAATATATCTTCCTAGTTATCAACCTACTTAAGGACACTACATTTTTGGCATCGTTACGAGGGATGGTGTCAGACTAAGAACCTATTGCAGGCATGGTAGTAGGATTTTGAATTTCATTCCTAGCATTTAGCTTAGAATCTAGCATTCCAACATTTTCCATAGTTTAGACTTACTTTTTATTGTATGCTTAGAAGAAGAGATCAATTTGGAAGATTCCTTCCTGGAAGATTAGATACCCAAGAAATTGAACTAGAGCTTTTCCAAGAAGAACCATATTTGGATGCTGGCTAGGACTTAGTTACCTCATCTTCTTCCTCAGAGTTAAGTTTGAACCTGTTTGATGAGCCAAATGACCTTAATCCACTCATTCAGCATCTGAATAATCTGCAAACTTTCAACAACCAGGACCCATATAATAATCCGCTTGCCCTTGTAGTTTATCAGCCAGGAGCTAACCTAGGAGGACCACCAATGATGGAAAGGCCTACTTTTCCATTTCCAATTCCTGACCTACATGACAATAATAACCTCAAGAACATCCTTGCCTCATTACTCCCAAAGTTCTATGGACTTATTACAAAAGACCCTCATACCTTCTTGTTTGAGTTTGACATCTTTTGTAGGAGTTATGACTACACCACTGATGCACACAAGTTGAAGTTATTTACCTCTACCCTAAAGGATTCAGCCTTGAGGTGGTTCATGAGATTGGGTGGCAATACAACAACCACTTGGGATGTAATGAAGAGTTTGTTCTTGGGAAAGTATAAAGAATATTTTATGGGGAATGATTTGAGAGGAGATGACATCTTCAAGATGTCACAAAAAGAGGATGAAACCTTGGAAGACTATGTGTCAAGGTTTTTGTTTAGTGTGCAAAAAAACACTCAGCACCAACTGAATGAGGAGTCTCAAAAATTTCTCTTTCTAAGAGGAGTTAATGATGCTTGCATGGAGGCACTAGACCTCATGGCCGGAGGAGATATCACCCAAATCAATTGGGATGATATCAAGAAGATCTGTCTCAACTACTCCAGAGCAATTGCGAAGAAAGGTAGAGGGTTTAGATCCTCTATTACAAAAGGAAATGGCTCAGGAGTGTCTAAGGGGGAGATTTCTAATCTCTTCTCCAACTTCAAGCAAGATATCATCAATGATGTCGCTACTCAACTGGACACTATGCAAGCTAGGAGGAAGTAAGATGAAGCAGAGGTAATGCTAGTTGAATATTTCCCTCGCTGTAGATAAAAGAAGAAGGATTGCAGATGTAAGGCGATGACTAATTTGGAGGTGTAGCATCTTCCCACTGAGTTCAAAACAATTGAAGGAGATGAAGAAGTGTTCTTTGTTGCTCAACGCAAGCCTTGGGCCCCAAGACAAGGTATGCCTCAGGACCCCTTGCAAAATTTTGGTTCATATAATAGTCAATGCAAGAACCAGTACCCTCCAAATTATGGTCCATATTCCCAACCTAATTGGAATAATCCTTGGCCAAATGCTCACCAAAACCGGTGGCAGCCTCCGCAAGGAAATTGGCAACAGTCTAACCAGTGGAGGGGAGGCCAACAATGGTCAAATCAACCCGTTAGTTTCCTTCAGCAACCCCATCAATAGTCAATCATGCCACCTCCTGCAGCAAACCAAAGCCAAAATCCTAAGCCAGCCCAGCTACCTGCTCAAGCAACACCTAACCCAAATAACCAGACTCAGCAACAACAGCAAGTTTATTTCACCGATCCTAATCAACAGCCTGCTTATGCTCTCAACTTGAGTAATATTAACTTACAGTTAGGGACATTGTTACCTACACCTTCTCCTCCCATAATCGCAGAGTTGCCATCTGAGGAGAATGAGAAAGAAGATATTAGTGACCTAGTTCCATCCAAAGAGCCCATGCAAAATCCATCTTTGCCTAAAGTGTCTAATAAAACTTCACCTCCTTTTCCACAAAGGTTAGAAGGTGAAGTTGTTCAAAAGCATGAAGATCCTACCTTTGAAATTCTTGAACAACTAAAGCACATATGTGTAAAAATACCCTTGTTCCAAGCAATAAAGGAAGTACCTATCTATAGCAAAGCTATTAAGGAGGCATGCTTGAAGAAACCGGGTAGGAAAAAGAAGGACCCTCAAACTGTTCATGTCTTAGGTCAACTCTCTGATTTGATGCTAGGGAAGCTTACCATCCCAAAATATTCAAACCCTGGCAGTCCTGTTGTGGAAACATTATTAATGGAGTTCAAATTAAAAATTCTTTAGTAGACCTTGGAGCAACTATTAATGACATGACTAAAGACCTTGTGGTACAAGTAAGTATTTCATACCTAAGAACTACACCTACAGTCCTGCAGCTCACTGATAGTTCAACTATCAAGCCTGATGGAGTAGTTGAAGACCTCATAGTCACCCTAGATTCATGGGAATATCTTGCTGATTTTATGGTCTTGTCTCCAAAGGAAACACTAGGAGGATATCCTGTAATACTAGGAAGGCCTTGGCTAACCACCGCAGATGCTTACATAGGATTTAGGTTTGGTAACATGACTATTTCTGATGGATATAGCACCAAGAAGCTCACCCTTTATGCTCCAGCCCAGCCTCAGCTTGAGTTTGGATAAGCAGTCTAGCCAGATTTAGGAGAAGAAGTAGAAGAAATGAATTTTGTGGCAAGCCTGATGATGATTAGAAGAGAGCCTTTTATTGAAAAACAAGAAGAGGAAGAAGTACTGTCTAATGTCCTTTAGAACAACTATGGCATAGAGTACCCCCTTTGCGAAGAAGTTCCATGTTCCTTGCAAATAATTCTTCCCCCATCTACTTCAGCTCATTATCCTGTAGCAACTGACTGTTTGCACACCTTATTGCCCCATGAAGTAGAAATACCTTTTCTGTCAAAAGTATCTATGCTAGAATTGACCTCACAAGCGGAAGTAGCTGCAAGAAAAACCTTGAATATCAATACTAAACTTACCATTGAGCAGCAAGAGTCAATTGTCCAAATGCTTACTACCCACAAGACAACTTTTGTCTAGGATTACAGTGATATGAAGGGGTTAGATCCAAAGCTATGTACACACTGAATTTTCATCAGCAATGAGTTTAAACCTGTTAGACAACCCCAAAGGAGAATTAATCCAGCCCTAAGAGAAATAGTTAAGGAGGAATTGCAAAAATTGTTGAATGCTGGCTTTATCTACCCAATCTCAGATAGCCAGTGGGTTTCTCCACTGGTTATTGTCCCTAAGAAAGGAGGAAAATGGAGAGTGTGTGTGGATTACAGGGAGTTCAACTCAACAACTAAGAAAGATTATTTTCCTCTACCCTTTATTGATCAAGTCTTGGATAACTTATTAGGGAGAAAGTATTTCTCTTTCCTTGATGGTTTTAGTGGATATAATCAGATAAAGATTGCTCTAGAGGATCAAAAAAATACTACCTTCACATGCCCCTAGGGAAAATTTGCCTATTCAGTCTTACCTTTTGGTCTTTGTAATGCTCTTGCAACTTTCCAAAGAGTTGTGATTAGTATTTTCTCAGATATTTCATATGATTGCATGAAAATATATATGGATGACTTTATTGTTTATGGTGCAACATTTGAGGAAGCCCGAGATAATTTTAAAAAGGTACTACAAAGGTGTGAAGATCATAATTTGTCACTCAATAGTCAGAAATCCTTCATGATGATGCAAGAAGGAATAGTGTTGGGTCACTACATTTCTGCTACAGGAATACAGGTAGACCCTTCCAAAATTGAAGTTATTTCTAGTCTACCCTTTCCTACCAAGCAAAAAAAACTCAAAAGCTTTCTTGGACATGTTGGTTACTATAGGAGATTTATTAAAGATTTCAGTCAAACAACAGGACCTCTATACAGTTTGCTAAAGAAGGATGCAGAGTTTGCTTGGACAACAGAATGTGAGAAAGCATTCCTTGATCTTAAAACCACCCTCACACAAGCACCTATTTTGAAAGGACCAGATTGGTCACTTCCATTCCATATTCACACGGATGCATCAGATTATGCTATTGGTGTTGTCCTAGGACAAAAGAGTGGTTCAATAGAGCATGCACTTTATTATATCAACAAGAACTTATAGGGGGTTGAACTCAACTACACAGTTACAAAAAAGGAGATGTTAGCAATCATCTATGCCCTCAACAAGTTCAGGCATTATATCACAGGCTATCAAATATTTGTCTGTACTGATCATGCAGCAATCAAGTATCTCATGAACAAGAGTTCAATTACAGGGAGACTAGCTAGGTGGTTGTTGCCGATGCAAGATTTTGATATCACAATTGTGGACAAACCGGGTAAAGCCAATGTGGTTGTTGATTTCCTGTCTAGAATCCAGAGGCAAGATGATCTTGCACTCATAGAAGATTCCTTCCCTGATGAACATTTGTTTTCCATCAAATTCATTCATCCATGGTATGTAGACATAGCAAATTATTTAGCTGCATGAAGAACTCCTCATCACCTCTCACCTAAGGAGAAGAGATTGTTAGTAGAGAAAAGCTTTAACATCTCTTGGATTGCAGATTGCATGTTTTACACAGGTCCAGATCAAGTGATGAGGAGATGCGTGAGAGAGGAAGACAATCATGACATACTGCATGCAAGCCATGATGAGCCTTATGGTGTAAAGTTTGCTGCTAAGAGGACAACCATGATGATCTTAAATACTAGATACTATTGGCCAACACTACATAAAGATGCAGCCAAGTACACCAGGAGGTGTGATAGATGTCAAAGGATGGGGAGGCCAACAAGATTAGATGAAATTTTGTTACACCCTTTGATAAATGGGGATTGGAATTTGTAGGCCCAATTGACCCACCTTCAAATGGTAAGTCTTACATTCTTGTGTGCACTGATTATGTAACAAAGTGGGTTGAAGCTAGGCCTATGAAGCATGCTAGAGATAATAAGGTAGCAGATTTCCTTTATGAAGAAATCTTTACTAGATTTGGGGTTCCTAGAGTAGTGACACACCAAGAAGCACAATTTACTTCTACTCTTATCACAACCTTGGTAAATGAGTACAACATAAGGCATAGGAAGTCAACTCCTTATCATCCTCAAGCTAATGGCCAAGTAGAAATCACTAACAAGGATATTGAGGTTATTTTGACAAAAACAGTGGACCTGCATAGGAAGGATTGGGCTGTGAGGTTACCTAAAGCTATATGAGCTTATAGAACCACTTGGAAGACTACAACATGTTTTACACCTTTTGAAATGGTGTATGGGAAAAAAGCTATGATGCCTATAGAGTTTGAACACAAAACTCTCAAAACAGCTTTGGAGTTAGATATGGATTTAACAACTGCACAGAGAGATAGAATCATGCAGCTCAATTCCTTGGATGAGCTAAGGAAGAGTGCCTTATAGCATACAAAAATAGTACAAAATCAGAGAATCAGATGGCATGATAAGTATATAAAGGAAAAGAAATTCAAAGTAGGATTGGGCTATTCTATATGATTCAAGATACAAGGACAATCAAGGGAAGCTACAGACTAGATGGTTGGGGCCATACGAAATTGCAGAAGTATTTGATAATGGTACAGTTCAGTTGAGCACAATTGGTGATGCCAGATTCAAATTATTGGTCAATGGGCATCGACTGAAGCCTTACCTAAAGCCCATTGATAAGGAAGAGTTCCTGAAGCAGTTTCAAGTTGAGCAGGAGTTCACAGATCCTGTAGCTGAAGGAGTTGAGTCTGAGCTCGATTCCCTAAGCAATGCATGAAAAGTGCATTAAATACCATAATAAAGGGGTCATCCTTGTGGATCCCCATTCCATACCATCATTTCATCCACCATTCGTACCATTTCCTCTTCTGCCACCTCATCCATCATTCATTTTTCACCATTTCCACTTTTCCAAAAATATTTTGCAATAAAAGAAGTGGAGTCACATCAGTCAGTTGCGGCGCATCATGGCAGGTAAGCTCCACTTAACTCAAGAAATGATTAATTATTTCATTTATTATGTTTAAGTAGGTATTAAATTAGATGACAAATTTCCTATATGGCTGCAATCACATTTAGTCTTTTCCGCAAGTTGAACCATTTTTCTTAACTCCTAACTGATGGCCATGTCATTACCTTCCGCCACCAAGAGACTTAGTCACATCAAGTCTACTATCCTTTTTGCTGGAACTCGGGATTTTGAGGAAATTTGCAAGTAAATTAATAAAATTCCATCACTTCTTGCAATAATTCCTTGATGTGTCTTTAGTTCTTCTCTATAAATCTTTTTATTTGTGTTTGGATGTTCAAAATTCTTGCTGTCTGAATCTTTTGAAAGAAGTTCAAAAATTTAGGTTGAGGGGAGAAAGGGAGTTACTTTGAATTGCGGGAAGTTGAAATTGAGAAAGGAAGAGTTTGAAATAATCAGGTTGAATTCTTGGTGGTGAGCTAAGTTGCAAGGCAAGCATTAAGAATGGAAGGCCAACCCATTAAGCATGAGCCAACAAACCACTGTGTCTTGTTGCAAGATGCACGACATTTGCCACCATTTAGGCAGTATGGGTGGCTCGATTATTTTCTCAAACTTGTCACATTTGATGAAGATATTGCTGAAGAATTTACCAGGATGTTTTACAATGATAAGGCCAAGGTCAAAGGAGTAAAAATTGATGCCACAGTGGAAAGAATTGCAGAGATGACGGGGTTACCTCAAACTAGTGAATTATTTCCCCAAATAAAAGATGCACAAAGTGCTAGGGCAGAATTTACTCGACCTGGAGATCCTCCTCTCCACTTAGATAAGAAAGAAACTTAATGAAAGAGTTTGGCACAGGATTGGATCCCACGGGTAGGCTATGTCATCAAATACCTGACGTGTGAAAGTCAGTTCTCTATTCTGCATTCTCACCATTTCAAATTGTTTTCTCATTTGCGCCATAGATCATTGATTAATATACCAGATTTCTTGTACAATTTACTTTCCAATAGTGTTGCAGAGTATAAGAAAGGTAGAATCAATTTTGTATCCGATCATTGCCTCATTAAATTGCTTGTAGAGAGATATGTTAGGGATGTGTCACCCATGCCCTGGGAGGAATTTGTTGTTATTTTTGAACTAGAGGTTCAAAATGTAGGATCCAAGGGTCAGCCTCTTACTTTTAAGCAACGAATCTCTTAGTCAAAGGTTGAAGCCTCTACGACCGCACCCCCTATGCCTGAAACCTCATACTCACAAGACAATGTCCCTCTGTCTGAAATAATTTCCAAAGTGTTAGTACAAACCCCTGTTGCTAAAACTGGGACTTCTAAAAAGAAAAAGGAGAAGTCACCAATGGTGTCACCTCAGCAGAAGACCCCTAAATGTGCTCCTAACTCCGTCAAGAGAAAACAAATGGGAGAATCTTCTAGTCCTGCAGCTAAATACCCAAAGAAACCCAAGGCAACCCCTACTCCCATATGAAGAAGCTCCAAGATTCAAAGCCAAACAACACCACATTCACTTAGTACCTCTCAATCCTCACCATCACCCTTAAATCCTCCTAGTCTAGTACTTGAGGAAAAGGAGCAATTTGTTGGTGAGACAAAGCATTTTCTAAGGGGGCTGGCCTTGAGGAATTGACAACTGTTGCAGAGCAGATGCAAGAAGGTTTATCAGAACTATTGGGAAATTGATGCCTCAACATGTTGGTTTTCCCTTGAAGACTTAGTCGTTGTCTTCATATTCTGGTCTTTACCGCCATACCGTTGCATTCTTTCCTTGGTGATGTGGTTGTGCGGTTTATCGCTTTACCGTGGGCCACCTTGCTCGATCTGGCAGTTAGGTGGTGTTACCGCCTTATCGCGACAATCCTCTTCTTGACTAGCGGTGGCGTGGTGAGCGACGACAGTCGGCGTAGCGGTTACCGCCATACCGCAGGGTTCCCTTGGAAGTGGCGTGGTAGCGCGGTGGATGGAACAGTGGTGGCGAGCTGGCAAAGGAAGCAGTTACCACCCTACTGCGGAGGCTTATTCTTAAGCCACGGTGGGCGCGATAAACCGTTGACGGTTGGAGGCAGCAGTCTGGTGACGGTTACCGCCCTACCGTGGTCGGTGCTTAGAGTGACCGCGGTGGCCATGGTAAGCCACCTGCGGTGTGGCCTGGCGATTATCGCCATACCATGAGTGGTGAGAATGCTCACCATGGTGAGACTGATGGATGTCTGCCAGAGCGGTTACCGCTCTACCATAGTGAGACCTGGCGGTCTCCGTGGTAGCGCGGTATGACCGTTGACGATCTACCAGGCGATTATCGCCACACCGTAGGATGGCTTTGGAAGGTCAGCGGTAGCGTGGTGGAGATGGTGATCAATGCAGGCAGTTATTGCCATACCGTGGAATGGCCAAACAAGCTCGGTGGTAGCGCGGAATGGCTAAGGGTGAGCTTGGTCGTGCTCATCGCCATATCGCGAGGCGACTCAAATAGGGGCACGATTGTGCGGTGGGGTCAAGGTGCGATCCCAAATTCCTTACCACCATACCGTGAGGTGATACGTTCTAAGAAATAGTAGCGAGGTAGAAGGCAGGCTGAGCTAGGGCGAGCTCATCGCTGTACCGCGGCTGGGTCGTGTGGGCTCGACGATAACACGGTAGGAGCTTAGGTGAGCTCGGAGCTTGGTTGATCGAGTTGGACCAGATTGTTAGAGCGATCGGCGAATGTGAAGGCTACACGTGGTAGGTTGGCAGCGTCTGATTGGCCAAAGACCGAAACAGTGAAAGACAGTTATTGCAGGTCGATTTCTAGCTGGAATTAGAACTTGATTAAGGCATGGATTTATTGCCTGGGTGGCTCGATGAGATATGTGAAGATCGATGGCGTACTGGAAGTTCGATGCATGGACCTGGAAGCCATGGGATTGGTTGAGACATTGAATGCTAATGTAAGACTTTGTTAGTCGAACAGAGTAATATATGAAAACCAAAAGGTGACGGTTAACAGATTGAGTGGTTGACTGAGAGAAGCTATGAGTGTGTTCGAGCATAATGCTAAGGCATTGTAATTGTGAATACTCTGCCTCTCGGTTCTGATCGATGTGAACTTGTGGAGGCCTTGGGGCTGTGCTGGCCATGAGGCTGGCTGAGATAGTCATTTATGAGAAGCTAAAGGGAATCTACATAGTATGTCACATGGATGACATTGTAACTGTGTGAAGGTTCTGGTTTTGTTGTTGCCTACCATTCTCCAGATGGACAAGATGTAAACTCCTGGAGAGCATAGCTCTATTTTTGTATTGTAACTATTTTGCTACTGAATAATACAAACTGAGTTGAGTGTTTTGGATGGTGGGGTTTTTTACCTGAAAAGGTTTTCCCCACATATATCTATGTGTTCATAGTCCTGTCTTTCATGGTTTTCTGATTCATGTTCTTGAATCTATGCTTGTGTTGAACCTGTTATAAGTTATGCATTTACTTCTCTTAGAGGATCAATGGGGGATCAATTGTGCCTGCTTCCGCTTTATGGTACAGTTGTTTGTGTCTTTGATGTGATTTTGAATTGAAATCACTAAGGCACTGTTGTCTTAGATGCCTATCTTGATGACAGACCGAACTCCTTATCCCCAACAAGTGGTATCAGAGCTGGTTGAGGGAGGTCGAGGCTTGATGATACCAAACAGTGGTATCAAAGCCTTCTCCTGGTTACTGAAGTTTTGGGTATTTCTCTTGTGATGATTTCTTAGCCTGGAAAACTTGAGGAAATCTGGAGAAATCGGTTGGTAATTGATCCTTCGATGAGTGGAAGTTGTTGCTTCTTTGATTCAACACACAACTTTTTGAAAGACGCTAGAGATGACTGGAGTTGATCATATTGTTGCAATATGGTTTGAGGCTCTTGGCTCGCAACAAATGTTCCTGATGCAAAGGGTGTGAGATGTGCTTGTGGTTGTGTTGTAGCGAAGCGTGGTTTCATACTGGGTGTCTATGTGAGAGGCTTGTTGGCGGTATGGAGTTGCTTGTGTTGTTGTTCAACCATGAAGTTTTGGTGCTTGTGCTGGGTGTTCTGACTTAGCACTGAAGGCTTTTTCTCTGTTGCTCTAATTGCATGAAGGCTATGAAGTTGATCCTCGTGGTCTGCAACTTCTGGATAGCCTGGCTCTCTCGTATTTTTGTGCATGACTATGGTTTTTGGAACTGGTCTGAAATGGACCTTCTATTACATTCTTACATGTGTCTTGCACTCACATGGTTCAGATTCATGTCTTTGGCTCTGGAGGTTTTCTGTAGATTTTCCTAAAAAAGTCTATCATGCATTTTTTTGTCTTTCATTGTTCTGGTTAACCATGCTAGTTATGTGCAGACTCCAGAGTCGTCGAGATGAGTAGTGAATATGGAGATGCGTGGGTGTTTTATAAACACTGTGGTTTTGCAGGTTTTACACGATCAAGAAAAACTTGTGGGGTGTGGAGCTGTTCTTCAGCTATTTTCTAAACCCTGGCTTCTGGGGTGTGACTGGATGATATAGTTGCACTTCAACATGTCTTTGAGGAGGTGTGATGTCTTCTCTGCATGGGAGTGTTGGTATGAGTTTCTTTTTCAGCATTCTTGTGGTGTGCTTGTTGGTTTCCTAGACTATGGTGCTTAAGTTGTGGACGTGACTAGCAAATCGGATTTGTTGTTGATCTAGTGTTTGAGTCATGCTTGTTTGCTTTGGTTGTTCTCTTTGATGATCTTAGTTTTTTAGTTTCCAGTACGATGATAGATTTGCAGGTTTCATTTGGTTGCATCCACAAGTTGTGCATTGTTGTGGGTTGTCCTTACCTACATGTTTGTTGTGAGATAACTCAGAAGTGGACTGTCTATATCCACGAGGTTGTAACTGTATGGTGCAGATCTGTTAGCTAACCTTGTCTGTGGTCACTTGTGCATTGGTGTGGTTGTTTTGAGATGAGAGGAGGAATGGCGTTTGAGTACCTGAATAGTTAGTGATGGGGACCTGAAGCATGTGAATCACGATGTCATAGAGAGTTGGATACACTGGCTTGTGTAACCTTTTGACAGTGATGGGGTGGTCGATCATGGTGCTTGGAGAGCTCAGTGTCATGTTTCAGTGGGAGCTTTAGCAATGACTGTGGATTCATCACTTGGTGGTGAATGATCTTCTTTGGTGTTGCAGATGCTTCTTGAGGACTCTTAGATCTTGTTGCTACAAAAGATATTTCTCGTATCTGCATGGTCACTATTTGTAGATGTGCAGCATCTTGGAGCCTTGAAAGAATTTGGTAGTCTTTGGTTGAGATGCTGGTGGTGCTTGATAGGTGATGTTGGTTTAAATTTTGTTTGCTTTATGTCATGTGTACTCTTGCTTGTGCATTAAAGTTTTGGCATGTTGCTTTGCTCTTGAGACCATGGATAGTTCACTTGAAGCATGGTATCTCCTAATGGAGATGTGTAGATCATGGTGTCATGATAAGTTCTTGTCAACTAGTTTGGAGCTTTGATAGTGGTATGGGGATTCTTTATGTTTTGAGTACTTTGGTCATATGTTGGAGGACTTCATGTTTATTGCAGTGATATAGTTTGGAGTTATCATGAGATGACAAGTTGCTAGTGCTCATGGATGCATGGAGAATAAGGTGAGGCTAGAATTCTTTTGAGAAAGTTGTTGTTACAGCTGAAAGTCCAAGTAGCCTGCACCTTGGTTGAGCATGAGTTCAACAAAGACCATAAAGGAAATTGCTCTTGGGTAAGTCACAGTGACTTGTATATCTTGGAGGAGCATCTTTTCTTTTCTTCTTGGTCTGCTTGGCAGTGAGGTTCATTTGAAAGATATTTTCCCATTATATCTTTTAGATGTGTGTTATGTTTTATCTTTCATGGATATGAATCTTGAGTTGCTTTTAAAATTTTGGAGGATTCATAATGAAAGGTGGACATCATAGTGTATCTCCTTGTCCTTTTTTTTTTTTGAGGACTGATAGGAGATGGTTATATGGGTTAGTTTGATCTTCTTTGAGATGCTTACATTCTGTTGGATGTTGTTAAGGCTTTTCCCTTTGGGATGTGAAGAATATCATTCTTGACACAGTCAGCATTTAGAAATGTATGTAGGAGGATGCTACATGTTTTGATTTGTAGTTTCTCTCTAATCTGGTCTTTTCTTCCCGTATGTTTATTTTCATATGACTTTAGATATGAGATGCTTTTGTGGAGCCGAGTTGGTCACAATTTATGGTCATGTATTGTCATTTGGGTGATGATGCGAAGGTTCATGTGCTTCTTTCTTCAGTCATATATGGAGTATCTTGGAAAAATGTGGAAGACTATTGAGAGAAATGTTTTTTGCAGCAGGTGGTTGCAGGGTGTGCAGATCAGAGTGGGTGTTCCTTGGAACTACATGGTTACTCATTTCTATGTGCAAGGATTGGCGGAATTAGTATGCCTGGATCATGTGTGATGGTTCTTTGTTTGCACTCATCTAGATAGGACCTACGCAGTGGGAGTACTTGGATGTGCTTGGTCGTTTGACTGGTTGGCACATGGTGTTTGTTTTTGCTGCTGATGGGTGGTTATGTGATGGCATGATTTTACTGATAGTCATACCTTTGAAGTATGGGTGGTTGGATGATTCAGCATGAGTTGTGGGTGCTGGTTTTCAATCGTGTGGGTTTGATCAGTTGGATGGGGGCAGTCAGTTTTATGGTTGTTGTTCTAGCTGGTTGGTTTATCTTGTTTTGGAGAAGTGGTTTTCATGTTCTGTGTTCGTGTTATGCTTCGTTGTTGCTGATGTGGTGCCTCTGCCACCTGAAGGATCTATTTCTTGCAGTCCTGAGACTAGTGCATATACGCCTTGGCTTTTTCTTGTGCTTTGGAGTTGTTTCCTGAGATGGTGGACATCTTTCGGATGTTGTTGCAAGTGCCTTGGTTGGAGCGTGAGAGCATTGTTGGTCCTTGTTCGAGTTTGGAGGAAGCTTGAATGTCTTCGTCAAGTGGGAGATTTTTGGGAAATTGATGCCTCAACATTCAAGTTTTCCCTTGAAGACTTGGTTGTTTTCTTCATATTTTGGCCGTTACTGCCATATCGCTCCATTCTTTCCTTGGTGGCATGGTTGTGCAATTTATCACTTTACCGTGGGCCACCTTGCTTGGTCTGGCGGTTGCACGGTGTTACCGCCTTATCGCAACAGTCCTCTTCTTGACTAGCGGTGGTGTGGTGAGCGACGACAATCGGCATAGCGGTTACCGCCCTACCGCGGAGGCTTATTCTTAAGCCGCAGTGGGCATGGTAAACCGTTGATGGTTGGAGGCAATGGTCTGGTGACGGTTACCGCCCTACCGCGGTCGGTGCTCAGAGTGACCGCGGTGACTGTGGTAAGCCGCCTGCGATGTGGCTTGCGGTTATCACCATACCATGGGCGATGAGAATACTCACCGTGGTGGCCATGGTGAGACTGTTGGCGGTCTGCTAGAGCGGTTACCGCTCTACCGCGGTGAGACCTGGCGATCTCCACAATAGCACGGTATGACCGTTGATGGTCTACAAGGCGGTTACCACCACACCGTAGGATTTCTTTGGAAGGTCAGTGGTAGCACGATGGAGATGGTGGTCAGCGAGGGCAGTTACCACCATACTGCGGGATGGCCAAACGAGCTCGATGGAAGCGCGGGATGGTTAAGGGTGAGCTCGGGCATGCTCACCACCATACCGCGAGGCAACTCAAACAGGGGTGTGGTTGTGCGGTGGAGTCAGGGTGCGAGCCCGGATGGCTTACTGCCATACCATGAGGCGAGACAGTCTGGGCAATGGTAGTGAGGTAGAAGGCAGGGTGAGCTCGGGCGAGCTCACCGTTGTACTACGGTTGGGTTGTGTGGGCTCGACAGTAATGCAGTAGGAGCTCAGGTGAGCTTGGAGCTCGGTTGACCAAGTTGGACCAGACTGTTAGAGCGATCAGTGAATGTGAAGGCTACATGTGGCAGGTTGGCAGCGTCTGATTGGGCAAAGACCGAAATAGTGAAAGGCAGTTATTGCAGGCCAATTTCTAGCTGGAATTAGAACCCAATTAAGGCATGGATTTATTGCCTGGGTGGGTCGATGAGATCTATGAAGATCGATGGCGTACTAGAAGTTCGATGCATGAACCTGGAAGCCATGGGATTGGTTGAGACATTGAATGCTAATGTAGGACTTTGTCAGTCGAACAGAGTAATATATGAAAACCAAAAGGTGACGGTTAACAGATTGAGTGGTTGACTGAGAGGGGTTGTGAGTGTGTTCGAGCAGAATGCTAAGGCATTATAACTATGAATACTCTGCCTCTAGGTTCTGATCAATGTGAGCCTGTAGAGGCCTTGGGGCTATGCTGGCCATGAGGCTGGCTGAGAGAGTCATTTATGAGGAGTTGAAGGGAATCTACATAGTATGTCACATGGATGACATTGTAACTGTGTGAAGGTTCTAGTTTTGTTGTTGCCTGCCATTCTCCAGATGGACAAGATGTAAACTCCTGGAGAGCATAGCTCTATTTTTGTATTGTAACTATTTTGCTACTGAATAATACAAACTAAGCTGAGTGTTTTGGAGGGTGGGGTTTTTAACCTGAAAAGGTTTTCCCCATGTATATCTGTGTGTTCATAGTTCTGTCTTTCATGGTTGTTTGATTCATGTTCTTGAATCTATGCTTGTGTTGAACCTGTTATAAGTTATGCATTTACTTCTCTTAGAGGATCAATGGGGGATCAACTATGACTGCTTCCACTTTATGGTACAGTTGTTTGTGTCTTTGATGTGATTTTGAATTGAAATCACTAAGGCACTGCTGTCTTAGATGCCTATCTTGGTGACAAACCGAACTCCTTATCCCCAACAAGAATAGCTACAGGAAGGGGCAGTGTGGATTGAGGAAGAAGGAAAAATAGTGGCAGATCAATCAAATGAGGGAGGTAAAAATGATGAAGGGATGGATGAGTCACCAGCTGTTCGAGGAAATACACCAAAACATCAGATGCCACAGGAACAACAAGAGAACAGGCAGCAGGATGTCGAAATGGAACCACTTGCAGCAAATCAATAGCCAAAAGTTAAACCTAAACAAAAGGAGTTACGGGATGGAGGTCTACAGAAGGAAAAAGAAACACAACAAGATGGTGCAACGATTGTTTTATCTTCTACAGAGGTACCAAAATGGAATAGCCACAAGCCTTCTCTTAATTTCACAAGTTTTGTTGCAGGGGTGTCATGTTATAAAGAACTTCAAGATCAAAAGACTGCCTATGAATTAGAAATAAAGAAATTGAAAATGGTAATCCAGAACAAAGATGTAGAAATTGCTAACCTTACAGACACCCTAAATCAGGTAGTCAATTTTTTTCCATAGATAGTTTAGTGTAGGTCCCCCTCTCCAATTTATGCAATCTATTTAAGGGAGTTGTATTTGAATTTTTAATTAATAAGGATTTGGCAAGGTCATAACCCTTCTTTGAGCACTCCCCAGGAATTCTATGATGCATACCGAGAGTCACCACAACATATCAGACACCTCCTGTGTGAATTCTATTTACACAATTTGGTTGTGCTTCATGATACAAAGTGGAATCCTCTGTGTTATATAGGATACATAAACATTAGTGCTTTGATCTCTTGGATCAAGAATGAGATAAGCAGAGGAGAACAGTTTGATAGTTATAAACATGACGAAGCTAACATGCCACTGGCAATAAGGAACGAATCCAAGAAGGGGATGAGCATTTATTTTGACTGGAAGAAACTGTGGGCCGATGAGAGGGCTAGACCAGTAATAGAATCCTTGAGGCAAGAGGTGTTTTCCCAGTACTCTCAGATTGTGAATGACGACCTTGATGTTGCTACATAGCACAGTAGGACAAGATGGGAGCAGTTGCCATTGTAGTTAAAAAGGGAAGAGCCACATACTCCACACAACTTGTATGCAGCCACTAGAAGAGTAGAAAGGTACATGAGGAATGCAAGGACAAAGAAAGAGAATTGGCTACCATTGGTCATGTAGCCACCCATTCTCTTATGGCCACTTCTAGCCATGCAGGGAGAAAATAGTACCTATAACAGAGAATCAGAGAACAACAGGTGGCAGTGGTTGGAGTCTATGAGGGCTCACTTCTGGAGCTTTCAGAAAGGAGAATGTGGACAGCAGTTGAATGCAGACTTAAGAGAATTTTTATGCAGGAAGAATGTCAGACTTGCTGAAGGGACTAGCAAGTAGTGGGTTGAGGGGAATGATGAGCCCAGTTTTTGGCATATTTTAGGCTATGTTTTTAGTATCTTTATACCTTTTATTATGTTGAGACAGACATTAAGTAGTAATTATGGAAGTAATACATAGACTTTATGCTTAATATAACAAATTTATTATGATAATTCTTTCCATGGTTATTGCTTGATGTTTTATCAGTTTAATGAAGGATGTGTGCCTTGTGACTCTATGAGATAAAATGCCTTTCCTACAGCCACTACTGTTCACCTTCCTGTAGCCATATGCAAAATTTTGTTTGATCGAAGTCAATACCTAATGAATGTATGAATGAGATAATGGATAATTTAATGAGTTGGATGTGTTGAGATGACCCTTTTTCGTAGGAATAGTTGTTAGTTATTGCAGGTACCAGGTCTCAAGGAGAAGATTTAGCCTCCACTAGATCGTTGCAGGACTGATTCAAAGCAGACCGATTCAGCAGCAAGAAATGAGGAGACAGCTAAGAAGTTATATGCCATACAAGGGGAGCGTTCCAGGAATCTAGCAGAAGGCATCTTGGTGTCACACAAATGCAGGATAGTGGTGCATTAATTCTTTCAAACTGATTTGAATCAGTTCTCTCTCTCTCTGTCCACTTCTTCAATGTAAAGGTCGAGATGTAATAAAGGTTTCTCGTTTGTGTGGGAAAGGTTAGTTAGTTGTTAGGTTTCAGTTTTAAATAAATAGCTACGTTCTCCTTCAGAGAGAGCTAGAAGTTTACTGTTGTAATAGCTTAGTTTCAAGTAATACAGTTGCAAGTTGCAAGTTATGAGCAATGTACTTTTCAGTTTCAATTCAATAAAAGCAATTCATGGAGTTTGTAGTTTAATCTATTGTGTACTTGAGGCACTACCTAAGGGGGACCACTTAGGGACGTTGTCTATCTTTTCTATTTCTGTAATTAGAGTAATTGTACTTCATTTTCCTAGAACTTCAGCGTGACTGTTCCTGCAGCTGGTAGAATTACAGAGTTGTCAGTTGTTCCTACAGCCACTAGGGACAGAGTAGTTCTTGTCTTCAAAACTAGGTTTAGTTTTCATTTTGAGAAGACTTAGTTAGCTAAAGTTTTTTTCCATCAATTTCAATTCCAGCATGGTATTTTCAAGGAAGAACACATGTCTGAAATAGGTTGTTAGTGCATATACTATGCAGGCCCATTTCAAGTCTAACGTCCCTATGTTGACAATTAAATGATGTCCTTTAGTAGATTATAACTGCCAGTTGTGATATCTAATCCCTGAGTAGAGGAATAAATGTTCCTAGTTAACAACCTACTTAAGGACACTACAAAGGGTATTTTTCAACTTTTTTTACAATGGTTTACTATTTTCCACCTTTGCAAAATGAAGATCTTGATGTTTGAAGAAAAACCTATGTTTAGTAAAAAATGAAAATTAAATATATGATAAAATGAAAACATATCAAAACTATACTTGTTGGAAAGCTAGTTTCAAGGGCTACAATATTGAAAAACATAATTTCTAAATGATGTTATTTAATCCCTCAAAAGGTAAAGAAAAAGTGTTTTTTCTGCTAGCATTTTGATAGATGTGAAGGAGGCTCAATTGTGGGTATGATTTAATACTAGAGGGGTTCTATCCAAGGGGGTTTGATGTAAGGGGGTCATATCTATCCCTCTTCAATTAAAAACCTTTATATGGAACCTCTCAAGGCTTAAATCATTAGTTTTTCTAAAAAGGTGATTTCAAGCAAAAATAAGCATGTCCCAAAAGTGAGACACTATTGTGGAAGCACCCTTGAAGGAGTTAGAACTCATAACACCCATTATATGATGACAGTAGTGATTTTTTTTTATATTTTAACAACTCCTTGATCAAACTTGACAACTTGCAGGTCTTTTAGCAAGGGTTTCAATAAATTGAATAGAGGTTGTCATAGTAGCAGGGTATTTTCATGACATCTTTCAATGCAAGCCCCTTACCGTCTAGCATGCCATCGGTCTACCACTTTATCAACAATAAAACTCAATAAGAAAATGAGATATACATCATTAATCACTTGCAACAACAAACTCTTGCACCAAATAGTGATGGACCCCTTGTAGACTGTGACAAAGATATCTAGCCCTAATTTTGCTTCATAGATGTCATGAAAATATTCATAGGTATCTCTTCAGTAAACACAAGGTAGATCATCAACCCAAAGTCATTTTACATGGTAGCATAAGGATTTCTTGTAACAATGAAGATAAATCAAAAGACAAGAAAGCTGCTCATAATTTCAGAAACTTCCATGTGCATTCCTTTGCATTAGAGGAGGATAATGATCTCTAGGGTCCATTTAATCATTTCCACATACTTTATCTCCATTATGCACGTGTTCATACATGAAATTTCTCTTCCCTTGGATCTTCAAGATGTTAAAAGTGTCAATATATATGAAACTATGTTGCAATTGCACCTTGAAGGATTTTGAACACATGGTTATGATCTGGCATGAAACTCGGAAGCTATCTTTTTGCATGTAATTGTCATGTATGCTTTGCAATGTGCCCTATTTCTTCTCCTTCATCCTAAATGTGGTCTTCAAGGAACAAAATTTTTCCTTCAAAGCCTTGACCTTTTCAAAAGAATTCTCTCCTTGGTATATATACGAGCCTTTGACAATGTTTAAGGTTTTGGAAACCTTGTTGAATGCTAATAACCTTTTCTAAAGGAAAAAACATAGCTTAAAGATATTAACATGAGAAATACATTTTATCAAACTTTTACCTTTGATGATATTTTCAAAGCCTTTTAAACCAAATTGAAAAATAGGCTAACAATACCATCAAGATGAAATAAGATATACCTCGAGAAAACCTTCAAAGATAAAAACCTGGACTCGAAGAGCATCCATAATCAATTTATTATTCACCACAAAAAAATTACAGTTTTCATGAATACTTTTGAAACATCAAACTACTCTGATGCATCCTCCATATCTCCAAGCATAATGGGTAACCATGCAGCCACACATACCATGTTATACTTCACATACACACTGTACAATAGAGCTCTTGATATATATGACAACCAAGCACTACCAGAAAACATGTGTTTGCTTTTATAGAATCAAGATCACACAAAACCACTAAGTGGTATTAGCTAAACCACGTGTCTCAAAACCATGAGATCACAAACCCATTTACTCCCTCATTTAATTTCTTGCACTAATTTTTCCAATATTAAATGTTTTTTCAATATGCATAGCCCATGCATAAGATATCTAACCAATACCACAATACAACTTTACAAGTGGACCCACATAATTATTTATTGTGCTAAATGCATCTCTAAAGATGCACCACAAATATAATTAAAATCATTCCTTTTATTGTGCAAGGTGTACAACACCCTTTTTTCTAACAAAATTAAATTAGTTGAATATAAAGGGAAAATTAGTATTCTCTAGTATTCCTTATTCATGTTTATGTTTGCTTAAGAAATGTTTGTGATAATTTATTTTTTATTTAGAAATAAGGGGTCCTATCTAGGATAAATTCTTAGACATTTCTTTTGGATTCCTTAATTTTTTATGCTTGCTTAAGTAATAATGAGTCTTGTATACACCTAAAATTGGTTTGGAGAATCCGATTAATTAAATACAATTTATTTGATTAATTATCCTAAATTACTCTACTATTGAATAAATAGAAATATTTATTTATATAGTTCACGTTTAAATTTTTATTTAAATTATTCTAATTCTACTATTATCTCATCTTAATTAAATAAACAAAATTAAATACTTTGTTTGATTTAATTATCAATTCCCCTATTTTATTCTGTCACATCATTCAATCCTAAATTAATTAAATAAAGGTTAACACTTTATTGATTAATTACCATATTCTTCTATTTTTTAAACAACTTCTATAGTTTGTTTTATTAAATTATTTATCCCTCTTCTGCTAATTTAAATAAATCAAAATATTTAAATTAAAGCATAAAGAATATTCCTCTATATTTCCTCAAAATCAAATTAGATATCATATGTCTAAATTAATTGATTCAATCTTCACGGGAAGATTTGGAGACAAATTGGAGACAAATTGGAAATCCATGTCTCAATCCTCTTCCATCAATCCTTCCTATCTTCTTGCCTGGTGTTTTCATGGGTAGGGACAATTCCCAAAATCTTCTCCATCTCTCACCATTCAATCCTCCGGATTGAATCCAAGCATCTACTTTGTTGCCCTTGTGCAAAGCTGCTGCCAGGAAATCTATAAATAGAACTTCATTCAACAAAGAAAGGATCCTGAATATCCAAGTTTATGCAATCTTACTCTGTAGGAAAGCATCAACAAATCACAACATTTCTTTTATCATTTAGATATTATCATATAGCATCATATCATTTCATTCAACATCATTCTGTTCTTTAGATTGCCATTTTAATAGTCATAGTGTTTTACTAAATCTGAGAGCATTGTAGCTTAATAAATCTTTAAAGATAGGAAACAATGAGACGCTTTCAGTATATTCTTGCCTTAGAATGGTTTATTTGTTGAATCTTTGATATAATGTTTTATTAAGAAGTGTATTTACTCTTTGGTTACTTATTCACACTTACAATTGCATTGTAGCTTAATAAATCTTTAAAGATAGGAAACAACAAGACGCTTTCAGTAGATTCTTGCCTTAGAATGCTTTATTTGTTGAATATTTGATACAATGTTTCATTAAGAAGTGTATTTACTCTTGTTTACTTATTCACACTTACAATTTGGTGCCCACCGTGTGGCATTAACCCCATATTTCACAAATATTTTTGAAAAGTGTCGCACGGGTCCCCAGCGTGTTCAGATTAGCGCGATTGAGAATTTTTTTGGCGCTTCCGTCAAAAACTATAGCGCATCCATGGAAAACTATGGCACTTTCATGCTCTATTTCAATGCTTCTATAAAACTATAGCACATCCGTGAATTGTTTTAGCACTTCTGGGAAGGAAACTATAGCGCTTTTATGATCTATTTCAGTGCATCGGCCACCCATCTCCAATATAGCTAATATTGCGCTTCCGTGGAAAACTTTAGCGCTTTCAATCTCTGTTTCAGCGCTTTTGATTATAGCGCATCTGGTAAAAACTATAGCGCTTTCATTTACTGTTTTAGCACCTCTGTAATTGTTTACCTAGATCCGACACGACCGCAACCAAAATTTTATTTTGATGCATTTGGACTAAAATGAACCAATCCTAAGGTAGTCACTTGGTTTAAAATTTCTCAATCCTAGGGTAGCCATTTGGTTTAAAATTTATCAATCCTAAGGTAGCCATCACACATTTGCTATATCAGTTAAAAATTGACACCATGACTTTTGTGAAGCAAAATCTTCACATAGATTAGCAAAATTTGTCTTTTGGGCTTAAAACAAATCATTATCTGTTGTGCTTGTGTGGTGAATAGGCTTATGCTCTCCTCTTAACTGGGTGATCAAAGTGTCAGACTCATCCTTTATTTTTATGCAATTTTACACTTTTGTTAAAACCTTTAGAAGGTCTGTCATAGTGGGAAAAAGTACTCACCCTACAGGAACGACCTAAAGCCAAGGATTCCAACCCACTCTAAACAAATGCGAGTTGTTGATGAAAGTCTAACTCGATGGTGGTGTGCAAGATAACCATCCCTAAAATCTTTGTTCTAAAAATTGGGAGGTCTCCTGAGGGAGTTTATAATTTGTCACACCGTACGGAAACCCCATCTAAGAACCATAGCATAGTATCCAACCGAGTCAGTAATCAAACATTGTAATACTCACATTGCAAGGGGAGGGAAGAATTTTCCCCCAAGACACTCACCATATAATTTCCAAGGACCGTTTGCTCAAGGGATGAGAAATCTAACTTTGAGTACGCACTTGGAAATGATAAAAACATGGGTGCCCTTTAGGGGGTGACATGGTTGTGTGAGTCAACACAATTTTAAGATGTGGGTTGTTGAGTATAACGATGACCTTTTTGACTTTAAGAGTGAGTTTGTCTGAAGTATATATTTATTAAAGAAAACCAGTGGAAATCAATAAGGACCATTTATGGTTCTTGAATATACACTATATGTTCAGATTCTAGGACTAAAACAATTATTCTAAAATTTGCTTGCTGTGTTTTCAAATCATTATAACTCAGATAACAGATCATCCAGAAAACTACCAAATCAAATAAGGTTAGAAAAATTCATGATTCGAGATTGGAAATCAAAAAAGTTTGTCAAGAAAACCATCAAAGTCAAGAAACCCAAGAGACCACTTGGTTACCAAGATATTTTAAGAAGAAGGCGTTTCTTATATCAGAGTTGAAAAATCTTGGTACAACATAGAACCTTCATACATAAGTATCACGATTTTGCTAGAGGTTACACTGGTGATTACACCTCAGAACCTCTTTATTCACAAGCCTTCTTCCAAAGGAGAGCCCTTACACAATATCATAATCATAGTCAACCCATACATCAGTCCTACATCCTGCAGCCGATGATAGAATACTCCACAAGGCCAAATCAAGTTTTGCAATAAAGAGTCTTAACCATCCACCCTCTGTTTTAGCGCTTTGGAGATTTGTTTCAGTGCTTTGGGACTCTATTTTAGCGCATCCACAAAATAGCGCTTCCAAGCTCTGTTTTAGTGCTTTCGGGCACTATTTTAGCGTATCCACAAAAATAGCGCTTCCAAGCTCTATTTTAGCGCTTTCGAGCACTGTTTTAGCGCTTTTGGACACTGTTTTAGCATTTCCACAAAATAGCGCTTCCATCATCTGTTTCAGCGCTTTTAAACTCTATTTTGGTGCTTCCATGAAATAGCACTCCCAAGTCTTGTTTTAGTGCTTCTGAACTCTATTTTAGCGCTTTCAAAATAGAGAGTTTCAAAACATATCAGTCAGTTTGAATATCATCTAAACACGGATTTTTTGTCAAAAATAGAAGTATCTTTTTAACAGACACTGTCTAGAAACCAAAATCAAATAGGTTCCTACAAGTTACTAGTCTTTTTCAACTAAAACACAAATCTTGCAAATCATAAAGTGTCAAATCAAAATAAAATCTCGATTATTAAGCTAAAGTTTCATCATCAGGATATTATCACGAAATGAGGCATAGTAATCAACTTTTTAACCTAGTCTTATCAATAGGATATATCATCCTATTTAACTTTGTTAAAAATTCACTTGACATTTTTCCAACATAGAAGATCAAAGTTTGGTAGGAAGAGCAAAACACTTGTATGCCAATCTTCACTAGGTTACAAAAATAGAGGCTCTTAGAAAAGGAACTTGAAACATCAACTACTATGGTAGAAGAAAATCCCTAGAATAGCTTACATCAAAGTGACAAGAATGAAATAACAGCAAAGGACATACAAACAGCACAACATGACCCAAAATTCCATAAATTCATGGAAAATATCTTAGAGAAAGACATGGAAAATATCTCTTAATGCTAGCTGAATCAGGTGCCAAGATTCCCAAAGACTTCGACGTAAATCGCTTAAAAGAAGCACCTGGAACAAATGAAACCAAAATACCACAACACACACAAGGTGTAGATCCAGTTGTTGCCTTAACAACCCAAATGCAGAATTTACAACAACAAATACAAGACATGACAAAGGGAAACACGAAAAGATACGCATTACAAGACATTTGTCCTTATCCTTTTGACACAACAGTAGACATGGTACCTTTCCCTCGACACTGCAAATTTCCAAAGTATGACAAATACAATGGTAAGAATGATCCAATCTACTATATAAGGGAATTCAAGACCATGAGCTTAGAATTCGCACAAGAGGAAACTTACCTCATGAGGTTATTTCCAAGAAGTTTAGGAGGGCAATGTATGGAATGGTTTTCCAAATTCCAACCAGGAATACAAACCTTTGAAGAGCTCATCAATAGGTTCATCTCCCAATATTCTCTTAACATCCAACACGATGTCATGATAAAGGATCTATATACCATGAAACAAAACAAAGGGGAGACATTCCTATCCTTTTTACAAAGATGGCGATGACTATTTTCTAGATATCCTTGCTCCATACCTGAGGAATAAAAAATGGAGTTGTTCTTAGACAATTTGACGGACGAGATGAGTTATAGACTTGAACTACAATGTCCTCCTATGTTTGAAAAGGTGATTGAAAATGGCCTTGAAATTGAAGAAGCTCTGGTCAAAATAGGGGTTATTAAACACTACAACGAAAAATCAAACACCAACTCTTCAAACCAATACCTAAACAATGACAAACCAAAATTCTGGCAAAAAAATAGAAATACGGGGACCAACGAAACGGAAAATGATTTATAAAATGCCAAACCAATTTTCAACTTGACAACATCTACTTCAAAGACAAACCAAAACAACGATCAAAACGTCAAGTCAAATGTCATTCAAAATAACGAAAACTCAAAACCACAAACGTACCAAAAATCATCAAACCGGCTTAGGTTCACACCGTTAGGACAAACTTTGGAATCGGCAATGAAGGAACTAGTTGCAAGTGGTCTTATCACTACATGGGAAGCGCAATTTTGGGATCCAAAAGTCAAACCACCATGGTGGAATGACGCAGATTATTGCAACTTCCACAACAATAAAGGCCACAAGACTAATGATTGCATGGAGTTAAAACACACAGTTCAAGATCTGATAGACAATAACAAGGTATATGTAGAGGGACACCAAAACAACAATGATCATACAACCTTCAAGGACCTTTTACCAAATTATGACAAAGGAGCATATCTTCTACGAACAATAAAGGTAAAAATATCAATCATGTCTACGATACCATGATCCTTTATGTTACTGAAGTAGAAAGTGATAATATCGTTGGTCATCACATGGACAACCACAAAACCAATGACATTACCCCACTGGATCTGCTTTCAAGCATACAAGTCTCTGAAAATCAAATCATTTAAAAAAAAATCAAAGAACGACAGGACTATCAACTAGTTAATGAAATGACAAGGGGGAAATCCAAGGTAGTTTTAAAGGGAGTTGCGCCTAAAAACACAACTCCACCTCCATCTCAATACAACATTGTTGATTAGCTTCAAAATATTATAGCACAAATATCAATATTGGAACTCCTTAAACTATCACCATTACATAAGGACATTCTAGAACGAGCACTAGTTGCCACCACGGTACCTAACAATCTAGATGTTTTCCAATTCCAGGCTATGGTGGGACATTTGACTGCACCACATTGTTTATCATTCTCTGAACAAGATGATGTGTCGCTTAACCATCCCCATAACATCACCCTCCATATTGAAGTTTTGATCCACAATCATCGTGTCAAAAGGGTCCTAATAGATGGGGGAGCTAGTTTGAACATTTATACTCTAAAGTTAATTCGTGCACTAGGGTATTCAGATAATGCTATTGATTCTCGAAGGAAAATAACAATAAAGGCATATGATGAGGAAGAGAGATCTTCTAAGGGACTGGTTGTGTTACCCATTCAAGTGGGACCGATGATGAAACACATAGCATGCCAGGTACTGGAAAAAGAGTTAACCTACAATATACTCTTAGGACGCCCGTGGATCCACGAAATGCAAGCAGTACCTTCCACCTATCACCAATGCTTAAAATTCCCAGTTAATGGACATGAGGTGACTATATCAATAGATTATAACCATCCTCAACATTGTGACACACTCAGAATCTCTCAAGACAATCAAGATCCCTATAATTCTTTATCACAAAAATTCCAAGAACAGGTCCAACTGACAGACAAGGGAATGGGACAATATTCTATTGAGAAATCTCTTAATCTTTCACAATGGATGCCATCTCCAAAGACATATGGCCAACCATCAATGATCAAATATCAAACATCACTACCTGTCACGGTTCTAAAAGAAAGATTTGTAAAAGCCGATACTATAGAGGATGAATCAGAAAAAAAATCTATCCTCGATTGGTTATACAAAGATGGAGAAACATCGACATCAACACAGATAAGTATGGCAAAGGGAAGGCTATTTTGGAAAAAATGGGCTATGAAGGATAGGGAACTATTGGAAAAAGGAAGGAAGGCATCATAGAACCTATTCAGCCTCTTACTCTTCATTCAAAAGATAAGACAGGACTGGGATACTCAGAAGAACAAAAACAAGAAATGACAAAGAAGGCTGTTGAAAGAATCCTTCAGGTTAGAGGTAGCTTTGAAATGGATTCTAATGAATATGAATGGGATCTATGTTCTGATATATCTTACATAGATATCCAAATTGTTATCATAAAACAATATGCACCTACACGTGAGGAGGGACAGAGCTCT